>CM077302.1:11801500-12339000 GCA_039654925.1 Anguilla pacifica
GAGCGTGAGAGATTGTGTATATACGAGCTCCCTCTGCACTGCAGGCTCACCAGCAGATCTGAGCAATTCCTTCATGCCTCGTGTTCATTTGTCATTTCCTGCAGCTAACATATTAATGACGAGGCTGCATTTCTTGCATTTTTAAAAATGAAATGTGGACGTCGCCCACAGGCTGGGAATTGGCATATCCTTCCCCTGTGCTATATTAATTCACACAAAAACCTCCATCTTCACTAGAAGCTTTTTCTCATTCATCGATTTTAAGTACCAGGCCATTTTTGGTATTAGGAACGTCAATTAAAGTCCCCCGTTTATTCAGGTCAGATGGAGTGAGCAGCTGCTTGAAATAGAAGCTTCTGTTAATGTAATTACAGCCGACAAATCAAAGCACTCTGCAGGACTGGCTTTCTCCTTGTGTTCCAGAGCACTGCAAATCAAATGCTACACCAAGCCAGTGGTAACCAACCCTTTCCCTGGACATATACCATCCTGTAGGTTTCCACTCAAACCCTAACAGAGCCCCACCTCATTCAACCGCTAGAGATCTCACTGAGCTGCTAATCAGTAGAATTAGGGGTGCCAAATTAGGGTTGGAGTGAAAACCTACAGGATGGCAGATCTCCAGGAACAGGGTTGGTTTCCACTGCACAGAGCTATCATGTTTAAACAAGAGCTGAATGGTTGGTTCGATGCTGCAATTTTACATTCATGATAATAAAGAATAATAATAACAATCACAATAATAATGACAATTATTATAATTACTTTTATTATTATCATTATTATTACTCTACTATTATACTCAGATTGAGCAGGTGATGGTAAGCTGGAGTGCAGTGAGCTCCTTTAGTACCCAGGCTCTGCCATATGGAGCGTGTGGCACACACAGAGTCTGCTGAATGGCTCTGTTATTAATGAGACCGTCTGGCAGCGGGAGGCTCAGGGCAGTCGGGCAGAAATAAGGACGCCCTGCGAAGGTCCTTCCTGCCCCGCAGCTGTGCCGCGCAGCGGGAGAGGCGCTGATCCGCCGCGGGGGCGTATGGAGATCGCCCAAAATCCTTGTCAGTCTCCTGCCTGGATTCGAACAAACTGCAGCCGTGGAGAGATGGCTCTAAACCGTCAAACCCTTAGGGCCCTATTCAATCTAACTGCAGCCATGTGCACACTGTCTGAATAACTGCACTCTCTAGCCTGCATTCAAACGCACTGCAGCCAAAAGAGGACCATTCAAAACCTTCACTATTAGGTCTGGATGCAGTCCAACACAAGCTCTGCCTGATTGTGCTCATTTTTGGTGCTATTTCCACACACTGCTCAGCGGCTGGCGTGTTGTGCGAGTTAAAAAAGGAGGGGGGTACTGATTGCATGATTCAATATCCTGGGCATTTCTCAGGCAGTTCATCACATTTCCATAGCACTGGGCGGTTAATGTGCACGCCACCAGACAGACTCCACCTTCCAAACACAAAGGGGTGGAAATAAAAGCATATAAAATTGAGAATACCGGAAAAAAAACAAAGCACAGAACAGAAACTTTTTTTAACAGCTACAGTTATCAAAGTTATTTTAATAATGGCAGTGCCATCATAATGTTGTACAGCACATCTACATTATACAATTTTTTAAAATGGAGAAGATTTTAAAAAATTGGTCGTTCTCATGTTTGAGAACTCTCAACTCTCACGCCTTTTAACGATTGGTTGGTCTAGTTACCATGGATAGGGTTCTCCACACGGCAGCACATCTGATTTCCCATGACCCCGCTGGGATTGAACAGGCGCTAATTTCTCACCTCAGAATCAATAGGCCAATGCCCCCCCCCCACCCCCCCCACCCCCCCCACCCCCCCACCCCCACGCGCTGAGTGAGCTGAGCTCTTCCACACATCTCAGAGGGTTTCAGAGAGGCGGGCGGTGTGTTTGAAATGGGAGCTTTTTAAAAGACGTATTTGCATACGAGGCAGCACAAGGCTGCTTGAAACGACACTGTTCTCAACTACTAAATTTTGGGTACAAAGTGTGGGAACTGATACCTGACCTTTTCCTGGCGTTGCTTGTTTCAGGTGTACAGGAATCACCACGAGAGGCCTCCACACTCCAGAGGGACTGATGTTCATTGTTTTACGGGAAGGGGGGGTTGAGGAAACACAATATGAAACACGGTATAGTGCTCGCTTTTGGGTTTTTGCATTATTCTTGCGGCTGTCGCTCAGCAGAGTAGATGACATCGACGCTGATGGAAAATAAGTCATTGTGTATCAGTTGACCTGACGAGGTAGAAATGTCACAGCTCTGATCTACCGCCACAGCAGAGGAGACCGTTAGCCTTTAACCGCTCGAGCGCACGCTTTGAGAGCACGGAGGCGACGGAATTTACGGGCGTCCGAAAGTGCTGACTACACCGCCGCAGGTCTGTGAGCTCACGCCATATTTCCCAAAGTCAATATTTGGATCCGTCGATTAGGTCGAAACCCACTGACAACCGTAAAGCCCAAAAATGGCAGCAGGGGAAAAGAACCTGAAAATGAGAAGCCTTTCAAGGTGGGTGCGGATTGACTGAGTTCCTTAATTGGCCTGCAGACCCTGTGGTAGGGCCGGGTAATGTAGAGGTGGAGAGAGTGAGAGAGTAAGAGAGAGGGGGGGAGAGAAGGAGAGAGAGACAGAAAAAAACAAGAGAGTGAGAGATTAGAAGAGAGAGAGCAAGAGAAAAGGAGAGAGAATAATGGAATCGAGGTGTAATGGAATTTGAGATATCAGCAGATCCAGGAGGTAACACCCTCCCCCCCTTCAAAAAAAGAAAGCCCTCCCCAGAGCACCTGAATTAATTACCTGACAATGTCAGAACAGCTGAAAATGCGCTCCTTTCCACCGGCTTCCTGCAGAGCCCGTATCTGCCTGATCCATCCCTAAACAATTAGAATCGTTTCAGGAATAGCACAAAAAATACTCAATAGCAAACAGACAAGCAAAATGGCAGTTTACCATAAACCATTCCATGCCACCCGTAGGTTCTGTTAATGCCGTCAAAGCTGGAGAGAAACTTCATTTTCATACTACACCACAAGAGGGTGACTTTGCCTTGGAAAAAGACAGGCATGGTGGATTTCACATGATGATCTTGCATTGCCATGACGATCCGTCAGGAGCTAAATGGCAGGTATGATAATGCTTTTGTAAGTTTAAAAAAAAAGCTTTGCTAAGTTTGTCATCTCAGTCAGCTAAATATTTCTTGGTATCTTCTGTGGCAAAAGTACTTTAAATGTACAGTACATTATATATATATATATATATATATATATATATATATATATAGACACACACACACACACACACACACACACAATAAGTTTTAGAACATCTGTGGATGGCTGCTGTGACCCCGAACATTCAGCATGTCAACTCGAGAAACCAGAGTTAAAGATGGGACAGATAGCTCATTGCAATAGAAAGTCATTTAATTTGTTAACCGTCATTTTGATGTGGATTTTGTTGTCAGTAGCATTTTGTGTTTTTTATGAAACTGTGACAATTCACCGTTGTTTCATTTCGCCTGCTGTCACAGTGCTTCACAATAAATTGAAATATTTGCGCTATGTTGTAAATTGTTTCTTTGAGGGAAAAGAATGTATTCGGGGGTTTTCGAAACGAGTGCGTTAATTCTATTCAGCCTACTACGTGTTATAACGTCCACCATAGCCATACTTTTTGAAAATGTGAAGCTTTTATTTTTTTCCCTCCGAACATATGTAAATATTTTAAAATGCTACAAAAATATCCGCAGTTTTTTATAAGCCATGAATAGGATGTTGACGAAATTTAAGGCACTGTATTCTTAGCTTTAAAAAAATAACGGACTTCATTTCCCTTTTAAATGCACAGGTGTTTTAAGTACACTAACAGCATTCGCAGCATGTTCATAGGCACGCGTAACACGATAAACTTTTCTAAAGGACAGAGCTTCCAGTAAACCCATAATAACAAGTTTAAACAGCCTGTAAATATTTAAAAGCAAACGTGATTCAGAACAAGCGCTTACTCTGTCACGCACCACATTCACGCGAAGAGCATTCACGTGCCCACTGCCAATAGCTGTAGGTATGCCGTTCTCAGTAGGCTACACAATACTTGAATTTCGACAAAAAACTAACATAGGAAATTGCAGGACCGAACAATATCATTTAGTTTCGAATAGTCTTTCAATTCTGAAGATATTTCACTTGTCAAGAGACACATTTCACCTTTTATTACGTTTTACCTGTCCACAGGGCAAGAGTACGAAGCGACCGCATAGCTGCTCGAGCCTCACGTCAGTTCTCGTGCCAGCAGATGATGTCACCATGTGACGTTGCCAGGTGCGGCAGGATTTTGTTGATTATTCTGTACAAAACACTTTAGAAAACTAAGTGAATAAATAAAACCTATTATATAATAACTATATATTCGTTAATTATACTAACAATTCGCAGATACGCCAAGACTGGGCTTTGGAATCAGTGTCCGCCATACAATCCCTATCGCCCACGTAAAACTAACATTTACTATATATTTTCTTTGTCTATGTCAAAACAAACAAAAAGCTACTTTCATGCATATCATATATTTGAATGCGTAAGTTATTTAAATAATTACTTATTAGTTAAAATTGTACTTCATTATTTAAAAAAAATACTTTTCAGAGGTGGGTAACCCGGCTTCAAAGAGTAAAAAGACTGACCATATATTTGCTCCACTACCATGCACTAAACAAGTTGATTCTAATTAGCATAACTCTTCAGCATGATAGGAGAACTAATTATTGTAATCAGCTGGTTTAGTGCATGTTGGTGGAGCAAATACATGGTCAGTCTTTTTACTCTTTGAAGCCGGGTTACCCACCCCTGTTACTTTTCGCAAAGCATATTTGATGCTATGAAGACTGATTCACTGACATTTTCGTCCGGCCGTTTCTATAATGCTTTGCTGCCATCTAGTGGTTAAATTCTGAAATGCAACTAGAGTGCAAAAAATATTAACGTAATCAATTTGAGTGATAAGACATGCATTTTTTTTCTTGCAAAATACAGGTTGCACCAGTGGGATGTTCCCTGGGAATGAATGACAATTTTAATTGTTGTTGTTTTTTGTGATTTAATGAGTTTGTAGTGAACTATTTTTTCTGATAATTTGATGTTGATAGAAGGCATGTCATCATTTTCTAACCCAAATTGTGCTCCTATCACTAATTGATACTAAGTCTTGTGCAGGCAAATGGTGATGGTGGTGTTCTGCATTGCGCTCACTTGTGCCTGACTGCTTCCTAGGTGAAGCAAAGAGGCCCAGATAAATTTTCCTTCCAGGCTTTGACTCCTGTACCCTTCAGGATTAAAAGTCTGGGTGTCTCAGAATGTCACACACTATCTCATATGGTGCTGTTCTGTCTCAAAGTCAAAAAAGGAAACACATCCAAAGAAGAACTTCATGGTCGCGAAGGTGTCGAAACGTGGATCACATCACATCTGAATCAGATCACGATAACACATCAACAAGGAAATATTTTCCTTGTTATGAATTAAGTATGGAATTTCCCAAGAACCATATTCACAGGAGATACATCAGTTGTTTGTTCCTGTGAATGTTATAACCATGTACAATTACCAGGTACACAATACATGGGAAAGGCTTAAACGCGTCAGTGTGACTGGTGAAAATGTTCAGGAAGTTCTTTCTACTGTATAACATTGTTTTCTCCAGGTTTTAGTGGTGGTAAACAGACAATACCGACAGGAAACCTTAACACTGCAGCGTTGGGCCACAAGATGGCACTAGACCAAAGTAGGAAACTAGCATAACACTAAAAATGTTATTACCTTTACTGCAAATAACCAATGTATAAATAATGTAGTAAACTTCACCCTTATTGGTTTCTTCTGGTGCTCTTCTCTGCACGTCTTCCTGAACGTGCTCCGATTAGCTTAGACTCTTCAGAAGTAATCCAAGGAAACCCGACAAGGTGACCAATCATTACAGGAAGAAGCTCCAAAAATCTTAGAAATGACCCCAGACACATTTTGAACAAAAATTACTGCATTACAGGGCCATCGATCTCCAGTATTTAGACCTTGAAAGCACGCTGTACGGACTCACTGATAACTGACTGACCGATTAATAACTCCTAAAACAAGCAGACACTGCAGCCCTCCACGACTGCAGTCCCATTCAACAGCATTCAAGATCACTCAAACAGAAGACCCTGTGAAGTTCTATTTACAGAAAACCCATTTTTTATTTGTCACAGCAGGGAACAAAACAGCGCCGGCTAGTGGTTGCATTCCATACAAAAAAATAGCTGAGTTTCCATTCTCAGAATCGAGGAACCGAGCTGAAGCTGTGCATATTTCATGGGGGGGAAAAAAAGAAATACTGTTTAAGGTTGAAGTAACCGACATACATATTCACCTTTTTATCAAAAACACAAAATATAAAAGAAAGGACTCTCATTGAAAGGTCCAATATTTAAATCAGGGAAAGCTGAGGTGGAAACGTATGCAAAAAGAAAGAACAATAAAACTGAGGGGGCCGCACGCTCACCCTCCCTAAAATGAGGTAACAGCAGAGAACGGACAGTTAAAACATCAACAGTGAGCATTAAAAGAAATAAAGGAAAGGCAAGAGAGCGAAACTGAGAAACGAAAAGCATGAATTAAAAAACGCTGCTGATTTTGGCTTGCGAAACGTTTCGATGCGGCTGCCACAGGTCACCCTGTGGGCTCCATTCGTTACGCAGGAAACAAGAAGCTTTTCTGTGAATTTTTTCGACGGGAGAGATCTTTTCACTTCGGCCATGGTCAAGGCTGCGGACCTGTTCCGAAGTCCCGGAGTTTTCCCTTCCACCGCGGTTGGCATTTGGGGTACAAAGTGGCGTGCACTGGTGAACACTGATCTATACCGTGATTTATACCGCTGCATACTGGTGTAAACTGTTGTGCCTCAAGACTGGAGTAAGTGGCCGGGGGAGATTATTGTCTATTACAGCCAGTCATTTCGCTGCTTGAAGGAAGAGGAGGACTGGGAACAGCAGGAAACTCCCTCGGGGCTGTGGTCGCTATGGTGATGTGCCGTGGACTCCGCCCACCCAGCCCCTTGCTCTCTCAGGGCTGTGCTACTGTGGCTCCGCCTCCTGCTTCGTCCTCCTCAGGTTGCCCTTCATTTTGACAAACTCCGGCGTGTTCTCCTGCTCCTCCTCACCTTTCTGCTGCTCCAGTTCATGCTGGGGAACACAAACACAATCAGTTACTAACCTGTACGTTGAACCTTGTTCCGCCATTTTGTTTTTTCTACAGAGCACGGGTCAGACACATTGCAACCACAGAATATGCCCTTCATAACAATGGTGCTACTGTTGACTGAGCACACGTGGGCCTAGCACAGCTATGCAAACCGGGTCAAACCTGCTTTATCTTTATGAACTTTTTTATGGCGAAACTAGTAAGTCTTGCAGGCCCCGCCTCAACAATAGCGGCGATACTGCTCTCCGTCGTCTGAGGTCATCATTTCTATTCTGGGTGCAATAATGTGGGGCTTGTGCCACGTGAAAACAGTCTGCATGTCCTCGAGTACTAAGAGCAACACTGACATTGTGCCTGGTTTGCAAAGGAGTTTCACACACACAGGTGCACTCTCACACACTCATACTGACACACTCACACTCACTCTCACTTTCATACACACACACACACACTCGCTCGCTCACCTGCTCCAGTTTCTGCTGCCTCTTCTGGAGCTCCACCTCCAGGTCGGACCTCTTCTTGTGGGCCTCCTGCTCCTCGCGCTGCTGCTTCAGCACCTGGTCCCTCTTCCTCCTCTCCATCACCTTCTGCAGCTCCGGCTTGTTCTGCGGGGACAGGCCCCTGCACACACACACACACAGGACCAACCGTCAGAGCAACACACACACACCACTCGCAAGAGAATCACCGCAGGCAAAGGCTTTGGTTGGCCACACACACACACCACTCACAGGACTATCACCCCAGGCAAAGGCTTTGGTTGGCCACACACACACACCACTCACAGGATAATCACCCCAGGGAAAGGCTTTGGTTGGCCACACACACACACACCACTCACAGGATAATCACCCCAGGGAAAGGCTTTGGTTGGCCACACACACACACCACTCACAGGACTATCACCCCAGGCAAAGGCTTTGGTTGGCCACACACACACACCACTCACAGGATAATCACCCCAGGGAAAGGCTTTGGTTGGCCACACCACGTGTTGACAGAGCATAGTCATTATATCTTGTAAATACTATCAGATTATATACAAACTTATCAGATACGGCTCCTATGTCCTCTTCCCTTAACAACAGGACGTTCAGGAGGTGTTCAGCAGTAAATTACACTTCCTTGACGGCACCGCCGTTGCATTGCACTTTGTCACGCCGCTTAAAGAATTTTTGTAAGGCAGCTCGGGCCTGGCCCCTTCCTCCCCAGGGTCCCATTTCGAATCGACTCGCACTTCGGACGTGCAAACGCGGAGCACCCGCCGTGAGAAAAAGGATTGGTGGTGTGCTGGAACAGCCTCAGGCTCCCTTTAAGTCAGGGGAGCACGACTCCGGTCCTGGAGGGGTGGTCTACGTGCTGGTTTATCTTCCAACCGATTACCTTAGTTTCAGTTTTCTGGCAGCTCTATAAACTAGACTGGTTTACTCCGGTGTTTGGGCACAGCACAATGTTTTGGATACAGCTGCTGTCTATGTGCTGATCATTACTCCTACTGCCCTTATGATTTTAGTTTATAAAACTTCAGTTTGTGTCTCTATATCTCTATAAGCATTTAGTAAAGCTCAGCACATAAACACCATTCATTCTGGAAAACCAAAATTCCCACCATTATTATTTTTTATTTTCTATGCTTTTTGAAAGGTTGTGTTCATTCATATTAGTGGCGGGTTACATAACAGGAATTCAGGGGCCCCCAATACATCCCTGGATACAAAACCTCCTGCCGTCCCAAACGGGGCGCATGGACGGAGGTGCCCACGACGACGTCCCCGTGGGATCGGGAGGGGGGGGTCGGCGTGACCGACCTCCTGTCCTCTTAAATCTCGGCGGGGTGTTCATCGCTACGAGAGGTCAGCGCTGACAGCACGCTGGAGACGGGCGTGAA
This sequence comes from Anguilla pacifica, assembly GCA_039654925.1. Lineage (NCBI taxonomy): Eukaryota > Metazoa > Chordata > Actinopteri > Anguilliformes > Anguillidae > Anguilla > Anguilla pacifica. The sequence goes on from CM077302.1 coordinate 11,810,653, forward strand.
AGGCCCGCCCCCTGCCCAGCCGTCGGGACCCGCTGACGGATGCCCTCCACTCATTCGCAGGTCGGCTTGGAAACGCTGCCAGTCATACAACTGCCGACTTCTTTAACCCTTTAAAGAGCAGTTTTTTTGGAACGCTTTCTCAACATTCCAAATCAGTGTTCTAGGACTCCACTGCTTTCAATTAGCAGCAGTGATTGTGACACTTAGAATGTTCAGTTCAGAACGTTCTGATCACATATTTGTGATCTCACTCCTTACAGTGTTTGCAATCATATCCCAGTATCAACACTCACATGTCCTTAAGACTGAAACGCTTCCTCTAATACTCATACCACACACTGATTCAATCAAGGCGCTGTACACACGTTACGCAACCCGGCACTTTAGGGCTCGTCATTGGCGGCCAGAACAGGAACAAACACTGAAGCAAAAACATCTGCCTTCCTCAGGCTCTGTTATTTCATTACATTACTGCCGGGCTTCGGAGTTATGGGTTCCACAGAGCCGTAAAAAAGCAATAGCCATTAGCCGTCAGCGGGGAGGGCGCGTGCGCGGGGCTGTGACGGACGTCTCTAGTCACTGCGGGGCAGATAATAAAAAGGCCTGTGAGGAGGCGAACGCTGGCGGGCCGGCCCAGATTGGGTCCTCTGGGTATTATGTAAGCGCGCTGTTCCCCGGCCGAGGTCATGTGCTCTCTGCCCTTTCCTCTGATGTGTAAAGAGTGGGGAGGGGGGAGGGGTACTTCCCTGACCCCTGCCCTGCCCACACCACCCCAGAACCCACTACCACATGTGCTAACCAGACCAACACACCGAAACACTCCTACATGCCAATCAGGCTAGCGCACCACTCACACCAACAAGCCACCCACCAACATTCCCTGTGTGACCATCTTAAAGCCAGTCAAAGGATCGTTTCAACTCTCCTGGAAAACCACTGAAAAGTTCCACCACACTAAGAAAGCCTGAGTCCTGATTATAATCACTACCCACCGTACAGATGTAGCATTCATGTCAAAACAGCGAGACGACAAACCAAAAACACTATTTAGAATCGCTAAACTAAAGAATGATGAAAAAAAACCCAAAAAAACTTATAGAACCATGGCCTCTCTCCCCACCGCCCGCATCAGTAATTCAATAACAGGTTTCATATGTGCAGAGACTCTGGGCGCCATGGAGACCGCACGACGGTTCCGAGCCTCGGCGATGAGACATAACCGGTTACGCAATGTTCCATCGCCCCCCCTCCGCCCGCCCCCGCCCGCTTCCCGCTACAGTAATACGGTAATCCCCCCGAGATACCGCCACCATCCCCCGTCCCGCTCCACACAAGAGGACAGGCCCCGAGACCCAACGTCCGTCCCGCTACAGCACCGCTCTCATGGCAACCGCGACCGTCCAATCATCCGTTTCGCTTGTTCAATGCGACCTTGTGCAGGGGGGACTACGTCTCCACACACGAGTGTGTGACTGAAGCAGATCTAAGGGGCTTTGCTGAAGGATATGATCACCAAACCAGAGCCCTCTGGATTTTTCACCACCAATCCAAATCTCCCAATTTTTTTGGGGAATTCACGGACACGCTGTCGTCTCTCTCGCTGCAAGCGCCTTCTTTTACGTCTTCGGTGTACACCGCCGCACGATGAAGAGTAGTCACAATGGCAAAGACCACGCATCTGCTGAAGAGCCTCATAGCTGCTGTTTATCCCAATCTAGCACACTACCCTGCAGGAAGCGATTGCGCAACACGTGAATGATGACTGGGGCTCTGCGTCGTAATGTTTATAGCCTCTCCCCACGGGGGCGGCCGAACTCTGGTGAACCCGTTCCAGCTCTGCAGTTCTCAGCAGGTAGGGGTGCAGTGTGTGTGCGCAGACCTGTGTGTCTGCAGATCTCTAATAAACAGCGTTCATGCGCAGATCTGCGCAGTCGCATCGCCCAGTCAGTCCCTGGGCTTGTTATGTAAAGTGTCGCTGCTGCCCCGATGTCACGTTCAGATCGCTCGTAACTCTCTGCGGCCAGAGAGGGGCAGGGGGGGGTGGGCGTGCATTAATAACAGACAAAAACATGACCTCTTACATAACCACTCCGCTTGTCTGTATTTCCAGGAATTCCTGACCTTCCCCGTGGCAACACTGAGAGCTCAGCCAATCAGCACTAACCATGTCAGTGTCACACAGCGGCTCTGACCCCGCAGCTTTTCCACCAGTTTGAGCGGTTGCCCAATAAAGGGGATTTATGCGGCAGGTTAATAAAGGGGGGATTTACGCCGGCGCTTCTTGTAGAGGCGACCTCCGGCTCCGAAGCTCTTTTGCGAGGGACTCAGTCTCTAAACCGGCCCTTTGACAGGCATCCCCCATTCATCTCCGTCCCCAAAACTGCAAGGCAAACGGGCCTTCCCTTTCTTCAGCAGCCTACTCCATTTACACAGACCGCTTGCTGTTCAGCTTCTCTCTCTTCTAGTGTAAACACACGGCCCTTCTCCTGCTTTTACAGTTTAAATATTGACTAAACTGTGAACACTAAAGCGGTTAAGGTACTCATTTGTGTTGGCACAAACCCAGCTAACACAAAACGATTGAGCAACGTTACTAGAACGTTTCGTCAATGTTATAACACTGCCACTACATTGCAGTAACGTTGTGAGAATGTTTCGCATTAGATGGGAACCCTGTGCTCCCCCCTCACTGTCACATTTAGGGATGACGGGAGACGGGAGCGTTTAGCGGGAGGTTTGGGGGGCGGGGCCGGACCCCATACCGTTTCTGGTTCATCAACAGTTCCCGGTGGAGGTCCTGGTGGTTGCGGGACGTCTTGACGGGGTTGACAAGTTTTTTGGGCTGGATGAGCTCGTCGCAGTCCCCGTCGATGTAGTCGGGCTCCGCCATGATGCCACGCCCGCTCGACAGCGTCCCCGACAGGTCAGCCGCGTCCCGGTACGGATCTGAGGAGAGAGCGCACCGCGGAATTGTGGGTAAGCAGCCGGGCTTAGAATCCAAAGGGTGCAGGTTCTATTCCTGGTCGGAGGGGGCATTGACCTTTAACCCTTGACCCCTGTGCCCAACCTGACCCGCTTCAGTAAAGAACTGGTTGTAAAAATGGAGTGTAAACTCCTAGCTTTGAATGTTCTTGGATGATGGCCTACATTAATTCAAATATAATTCAAATGCACCAGGAGAAAAAAGGACAAAGATTTGAAAGCACAAGCTTGGAAGTATGTAGTTTGACTTCAGAAAACACGGACACATTTACTTTTATTAAACCACATTTGCATTTGAGGTTAATTTAATTATAGAGAACAAAATTCTTTAAAACATTTAAATGTTTTTTGAAAAAGGGCCAATGTGCTGTACAGAGACAAAGGACTAGTCTCCTGATAGGCTACATCACCATGACAACATGCCTTTTGTATCCGACAACTATTCCACAGAAACAAAATGCAGCAGAAGTCTGGTGAAATGGAAAAACTTAGAGAGGTCCCGTGATTGAACACACACAACCGCATAGTGATAATAATCTGATTACTCCAGGATATCCATCTGAAAAATAACAACTGTTATATGTTATAATAAGTCAACTGATGTAAGTGGACAAATACCTTTTAGCATATAATGAACCCTAAAACCCTTTGAGTTCCAGGAACAACAGGATACTGGGGAAATGAGTCATATTATGCAACCTGCAGTCTCCAGAGACTAAAATACATGGAGAATGCAGCCGTTTTAAATTAGGCACTGTACATGGAAAGAGTACATTCTTTTTGTCAGTTGTTTCTGAGCCCAGATGTTTATCGAACTTTACAAGAAGCTTGAGGAAAAATGCCCAGAAGGTCACCGCCAGAGATAACAGCCCGTTTTTTCCGTCACGTGTGTCACAAATACTACACTAATACCGTACAGCGTACATCCCTTTTAACAGTAATGTTTCGTACTGCTTTGGCTTCCCGATCTGGCTAAAGTGTACAGCTTTGTTAAGTCTGCAGGATGTAATTCCAAACTGCAGTTGGAAAGATTCTTATCGATTCCATGCCTCTTTAATGGCAAAATCAATGAAATAAAAAATAAAAAAATCTCTCCTACTTACCCTTAAGGAGGGGGAAAACTGGATATCTTAGCATGGTTGCCATTTTTACCCCTGGGCTGAGTGTGTAGAGGAAAAGTCCTCGTCGTAAGGAGAGAAACGCCTGTTACCGAGCAACCAGACCGGGCGTGCTCAGAGCGTCCAGCGGGATTGAAGCCTGCCGTCGGCTGTGCGCTCGACAAAACAGCGCGGCGCTTTATTACCCAGCTCCCCCCTCTCCCCCAGGACACAGCGAGTGCACAGGGACTGACTAATCGCTAACCGCTGGATAAGCCCCGCCCACTTTACCTTATAAGGAAACGTCCCTGGAAACATTCAACAGCAGCACAGGTGATACGCAAATCGGGATGTACTGCCACTTCAAAACATGGCAGATGATTATCTGGGGTAGTAAAACACTCTCGTGCCAGTTACAACAATGCTGACGGACCAAATAAGGACCTTTGACTGAAGGCTCTGCCAACCTCACATAGCTACTACGTAAATCATTAGCCATAAGCACAATTCATAAAGGTGTTTTTTCTGTCATAAAGATGATCCTAATCACTTTTTCGCCTATTTAAAGGCAGAGAATGTTCCAGAGTTCTTTTCTGCTTAGAATTTACAAGGCAATGCTTATAAAATTAACATTTTCAATGCAAGGATTTAATGTGGTTAAAGCCATTTGAATAGAATATCAGGAAAGCATGTAAAAACTAGTAATTTCAAATGGCAAAAATAATCAATTTCCTTTCCAGCTAAAGTCTCAAAATGGGCGGAGAAACGTGTGCTGCACTACTATAATTGTGTTAAATGTCTCATGCATTCCTTAAGCATGACTAACATTAAGGCATGTCATTGTTCCTTAGTCATGGCAAGCTCTCTCCCATTTAAATTATTTCATTACGCAGAGGATGACCGATTTCGACAAACTGCGCATTCGAAGCTGCGGTGCGCCCATTTCTCCACTAGAGGTCGCTGCGCATTCTCAGTCTGAAAGCCCAAAAAACCGCTGGGAAATTCAGGAATGCGAGACAATGAGAAGTGTAGACAGAGATCACGCAGAGTCCTGATTTACACCCGTCTGCAAACGTGAGGGTTCAGAATTCATTTTAAGTCCCTAACTGCACCATCGTGAAGCCGCTGATCTCCAACTTCTTTCTGGAAACGTAGGGTCTGTTCATACACCGTGGGACATTCGTGTCAGAACAAGGACAATCCCTGTTTTGAGTTCATGACAACAGTTAACTAATTTTTAAACCCAAAGTTTCGCTTTAAAAACATAGGTCTCTAGCACTGCACAACATTTCTATGGTAAAGCGATGGACGGTTAAAACTTACCTCACTGCGCCAGCCAGTAAAACGGTCTCAGAGAAACCTCAGCTCCCTAACTTCACCCAGATCTGTCAGAACCTGCCAGGAGCTCAGTCCGTAGGAAGCTGACAATTAAGCCAAAGCCCGCCAATCACATCTCATTTCCAAAGTGTAAACACAGCAGGAGAACCAATCAGATCCTTCCCGACCTCTGCCACACAAAGTTTCCGTTCATAAGCCAAAGTCCTGTACCGCAACCCCAAAACCACCACAGAGCATATTCTTCAGTTCCACAAAAAAAAATTCTGTTCTGCTTCTTCAGGGGTGGTCTAACATTAAACAAGGAATTTTGACTAGTTTTTAATTCAATATGCCTGGGAAACACCATTTCTGCAGGAACATTCAAAAACTATCAAAGCCTCACCCAGCAGGTCCTTCTGTACTCCAGGTCTGCACCTGAACAATGTACTCTGGTTTCTGCAGATCTCACTTTCATAAAGACGTGAGCTCGTACTGAGTCATGCGTTCTGAGCTCAGTATGCTGTCACTAGAATGTCCTAGCGGGCTCTGAACCACATACACATAACCGCCTACTTTCAACAGTTTCTTAAAATCCTCTTAGTTACCTGGAAGTTCTTGTTTCTAAGTTTAGCGATGTTATTTTTCAATAATACAGTACTCTACAGGGACCACACAGCTGTTGCACTGTACAGATTCGGTGGACAAGTCAATTTCCCTTATTTAATAAAGTGCATCTCATCTCGTATATCTATTTCTAGAAGCACAAAACCTTAACCCTGGTCACAATTCCAAATGTGCAGAAGTTAACGCTTCGACGGTGGACAGACTCCACATCGCGCAGCACCGACAGAAGCAGAAAGCGGGGTTCCAGTTCCGGAACATTCCAACGGCAGACACTCCACTGGGAAGACTGCGTGCGCACCGTTAGTTCCTCAAAGCAACCCTCCCCCGCCTGCCGCCCGCCCGTCACCAGCCCCCGTTACTGTGAAGACCGGCTGCATTTAAAAAGCTCGCGTCTAGCAGTCAGACGACGGGCTCCTAATTGCGCAGGAGAGGAGGAAGCGGCCCGTGGAGTTCAAAGCGGGCCCTGTTTCAGACAGGGTCCATTCCCAGCTGGGCCGTCTGGGGCCAGATGATTCGCGGGCCGGCACCCCACCCAGGGGGCGGATCCGGCTGCGATCATAAGCGCCACTTCCTGCCTAATTACACCCCGCCGAGCAGCATCTTCTGATCAGGCCTCACTGCCCCTGGACACGGGGCCGAATGTGGGCACAGAACCAGTAGGGGGCACCCGATTGGCTGACTGTAAAGCACAGACCACTCTCTTTTACACAGACTGCCCTGCAGGCGCATTCACACTGGAGCCGTCCAGTCCGGAAACACACTCCAGCTGCCATTACCAGCACATCCTGTTCTACCTGTACTGGCCAAATTCACCCTTGAGTTTGATTTACAGCGAGCGGATTTTGGATAACAGCCAGTTTACCCAGGAAAGCACAGGCAGAGCACTTCTCTTACGAGACGCATTTCTGTGGATATGTATATCACCATGAATGCGCTCTGGCTCTGTGGATGGGGCTACCTTTACGGGACAACATGCACATATACCCATTACTCACCGGGGGGTGAGGGACGAGGCCCCGCCTCTGGGGGAGGAGCCCTTTCCAATAGCCCCGCCCTCCTTCCCATGACACTGACCGGTCCTGGGAGCATCGGCTCTCTCAGCATAGGGACAGCTCTAAAAACAAACACTTCCACCGTCCTCCTTTCTGCCTTTTCACATGACCCCCCCCCCCCCCCATTTTTCCATTCCCACACCACCTCTTGGACCCTGGGAAGGGGTGGAGGGTTCGGGTGTGGGGGTGTTATTATCTTTAAGCGATAGCTGTACGCTACCATGGTCCCATCTGCAGTCAGAAAGCACTATGATCCGCTTGACCTCTCCTCCGGGGTCAGAGTGCAGTGTGGTTCTGGCTGGCTTGTCAATCACAAACATTGCAGACACAGGCAGGAGTGTACGCGCACACACACACACACACACACACTCTGCATTATGTACAACAGAACTATTCAAATTATGATTTTTATCACAGAATCTTTAAACTTTCAGCACTGACTGCAGACGGTCTCTTAGTTACAAGCCTCCTCTTTGCTAATTCATGGCAGACCTGAGAGGTGCTCTGAGCTCTTAGCTGGGCAGAGCAATGTTACACAGCAGCCAATGAGAGGAGAGACGGAACAGGATGGGAGTCAAAGAGGTGGTAAATACAGACTCCAGAGCCCCAGGAGAAAATAGAGTGCAGCTTACAGGCCTGTTTTACAAGGACATTCAGCCCAATAAATGCTGGCACAGACACTCACAAACACGCACATACTGTATGGACACAGACACAAAGACAGACACGCGTACACACACACACGCAGGCACACGCACGCACACGCACACACACACCAGGTGAATGTTTTCTGTATACAGCAGATGCTCAACACATCTGCAGTAGATTAGTGTACCCCTGGGTTAAAATAAAATGAAACCACCATGCAGAGTGAATCTTCTGGCAAGCAAAACCTGCGCAGTAAAAACTTTCGTAAGATACCGGAAGGCTTTCTCTATTCTGTGGGAAGTAAAATGCCTATAAAACGTGTAGTGTACACAATTAAATTCTGTGTAAACTCGTTTTGGCAAAAACACAGTCAAATCTGACTGCGCAGTCTTTGTAGTTGGACATAAAACCGAAGGATCTCACTGGCTTACTGGCCGCTCAGATGGGAATCCCGAATCTGCCCGACTCCCCTGTACAACCCCACACACCACGCTAGGCCTCGCTCAATGACCTGTTCGCCCACACAAACGGGCTGCGCAGATGCAGCACATGACCACAGAACACACTCACGTCCAATCAGAAGCCAGTGTTTCTGAGCCGGAGATGTTTCACATGCAGATCAACTCAAACTGCACCGGGACCGACATCACGATCACTATGGCGACGGGTCTGGGGGATCAGTCATGTGACCATCAGGTGCTGTTTTTAGGAAAAGGGATGGGGGGGGGGGTTGTTTACAGGCCATTGTAAGAGGAGGCCATGGGCAGGTCCCGACACCGGTTCAGTAAATCATTTTCGGCGCTTCCTCTAACCGTCCCGCCGAAGGACAGGCCGGGGCCAAAAAAACAGGAAACAGGAACACGACCGCGTCGGCTTCTCGACTCATTCTCCACTCTTTTTTTTGTTTTTGGAAAAAAGGACATCGGTTGGAAAAGCGGACCACCGTGGCGCACTCTGGCGAGCGGGCAGCGCCACCCGGAATGCCCGTTTACTGGAGATGATTCCCAGCCGGATGAGGGTTCGCTCCCGGAGAATCAGGATCTCCGTTTACAAGGACAGACTTATTACAGAGAGGAACGCTACAAACGGTAATCACCTCCAACAACAAAGAACCTTCCAGAACTGAAGCCGCTCTAATGACTAGACTGGCCGGGCCAGTGGGGGGGTGGGGGGGGGGGGAGGGTATACTGTCCCGTCTCTTAAGGGACCGAAGCTTGGAGTGGGACGGCCCAGAGCCCTGAGGAACAGTGGCTGGGTTTGGGAGGCCAGCGTGCGCCCTTTGTTCTGGCAGTTAGACGCCGCGCTCATTACAGACAGACAGGAGAAAGCAGCTGGCATCCCATTACAAACCCCCCCCCCCCCCTCTCAAAAACCTCCAGGGTCCCGTGCTGCAAACGGTTTAAACACAGGGGATGCAATCTGGGACTGCTACACCCCCATACGCCGCCCCCCCCCCCATCCCTGAAGGGTAGTACCCTCTTTCTATAGCAGGGCTGTGTGCCAGGGGGACAGACGAGCCAAGGGCTTCTCCCACGCCCAGGTGCGTTTCAAACCTCTAATTACTCACATCAAATGCACCTGGGTGTGGGAGGAGCACCTGAAAAGGGCAGAGAGAAAAGCAGGGTTGAGAGCTCAACAGGAACAGGGGCTTCTGTTTCCAGAGCAGGCATTCACAGAGAAGGTCCACTGTTGGAAGAGCCAAGCGTTTGAGAGCCCAACTCCAACCCCATCGCCACGGGACCAACAAGGCCTTTCAGATGCAGAGCCTTCCCCCATCAAAAACAAATGTGGATAAATTTTGGAGTTGGATAAAAGCGTCAGCCAAATAAATGTAATGTAATAAATAAACATTCGCTTACAAAATGTGTTGAATCACAGCATGCTCCCGCTCATCTCCTCTCGCACGCTCCTTTACGGTCCAGTTGAGGTCTCTTTTACACGTTCAGCTGTTTATTTAGGGCAGAGAGGCATGGGGATAATTACCCAGCTCAATGAATGGCAGCGAGCTGCAGATACCGCCAGGACAGCCAAGGGTCATGGGAACACATTAACCGACGTGCCGACGCCGAGCACAGAGCAGAAGTATGGACTGGCCACTGTGTAGCCAGGCAAGTCACACACACCACAGCAGAGGCAGGATATGCAGATAGCCTAGCAGTAAAGCACTGTCTGCTTTTGACCTTTGACCCGGTACTGATCCGATCCGGAGCAGGGCGCAGCCCGGCCGGGCAGCTGACCGATCCTCTCTCCCGCCTCCAGCGTGGGCTGGGGGTGGGGGGCCTCCAGGTCCCCGTCCCACCGGGGAATGGGCGGGGTCTCCGGACTCTGGGAAGCTCCGGTCCATAATGGGGCTCAGATAATAAACTAAGGGGCTCCTCTGTTGTAGAAAGGCCCCCAGGGGACGGCGGGAGTTCAGCGGCGGAATTCACAGAAACTCAGTGAGACACAACCCATCCGCCAGTCAGTCAACATGCAAAGTTCCCCCTGCGCTACAAGCCCAGAGCGTTTACAGGAAACCCATTACGCAACCAGCTCGCAGTCACAGCTCGCACCTACAACGCAGGGGGGGCGAGGGCAAACCGCCAAAACGTTCACAGGAAGCCGTTACAGCCACAAGACCCTTCTGCCACTGGCAAGACCCCCCCACCCCCCGTTTCTGACTGGTGTTGGAAGCACGGTTCCAACGGCCACACTTCAGATGAACCTTCAGAAGAGCCACACGCTTGGCTGCAGAACAGGAGTCGGGTTACCAGAGCCGAGCTCCAACGGAGTTTCCCCTCCCAGGAGAGACTGACAACGAATCTGATTCCCATCCACAGCACTTTGGGTTTGGACTGACAGCGAGACGCCGGCTCTCCTGCAGGCTGGGAACCGCCGGGGCGGCCGGTCGCAGAGGGCGTGTGGTCTGAGGAGCGAGCGAGCGAGTGAGCGAGCCTGTGGCTTGGCGTAGCGTCCCGTGCTATCCGGGCCACGCCGCCGCGCGCCGAGCGGTCTCCTTCGAGAACGCGCGCGTCTCCAGACCGCGGTCGCCGCAGATCCTGCCCGTACCGCCGCTCCAAAAAAACCGCTGCATCAGAATTACAGTAACAAACAAGAGTTCAGAGTGTATGAAAATCGGATAGAACAGTCCGAGTTGCTTTTGGAATTTAAGAAACCGAATGTATTTCAGCCCTTGGTACATGCTGAACGGTGCCATATTTTCTCAGGGTCTCTTAAACAGTCCAAAAATAACAGAGGGGGGCTTCTGGGGGCTAAATTCAGCCGAGACCTCGTGTGCCAGCACGTGCCCGCTGCAGTTAACGTCACCGGCCTCCAAACTACGGGCTTCCAGCAAGAAGGCTAGTCCTCCAAGTCAGGCCACTAAATTATAACTGACCAAGGAAAGACTTCCCCAATCAAAGCTGAGCCCCTTTGCGCCCTCAAATCAGCCTGAGCCGTTGATGACAGTGACCGGCACAGGTGGTTTTTTTTAATGACGGCCCTCCTGCACCTTCGGCAGACTGAAAACAGGCCGCCTGTGTGTTTGTGACCTTCCCGAAAGCAGTGGGGGTGAGGGGGGGGGCACCGCAGACCTGCGTGACTGAAGCGTCCCTCCCGCAGCCTGTCATTGTCCCAGCAGAGGAGGAGCAGCGCGGTTTTTTAATCTCATCCAGCCCAGCCCGAGAGAGAGAGAGACCGCGAGAGGTAACAACCGGGACAGCGTGGAAACGATCCACCAATCACAAGGAGGGAACGGCTCGGATGTTTGGTTCCACGCGCTCAGCGGGCCCATCGGTGAGATGCTGTGATACCGCACGTACAGTAACGAGAACCGGGCACAAATGTTCAGGGCTGTTCCCTAAGTCGATGTGCTGTGCGTCTGCATGTACACCTGGCCCTAGGGAAATGAGCGGTGTGAATCAGGACAAAATCAGAAAAATCACATCAGTGAAGCAAATCTAATGAAACCAAACCCAAACGGGGCTGGTCGCTTGCATTAAAAGCTGAGGGGGACACCTTCCTTTTAACCTGCACCCCTCCCAAAAATAAAAATAACAACCCCAGCACCTGTTCCCACAGGGGTGTCTAGGCCCACAGCTGTCCTGCCCAGGCTTGCCTGTATCCGAGCCCGGAAACAATGCAGGCATTATAGGGGCAGCCCCGGGGTCCTCGCAGCTGTGACTGACACGCGTAAACATGTGTTGGAGGTCTGTCATAGGCCGTGACACAGGGGGAAAGTGAGTACAGGCGCAGGGTCAGGCAGCTTCAGACCAAAACCATATAACCACACTTATGGCACATACCGCATATGTACCACTTTTGCGTAGGTTCTATACCATATTGCCTCTTATACACTGCCCCACATAACTCTTATCACATAGCGTAATTACATATTCCATGCAGACTGAATATTTGCACATACAAATAGTTAAGATGTATTCTGCAAGAGCTTTCTGAAAACAAATGCAGAACCAAGACAAACTGAGCCATCCAGGCCGATTAGAACCTATTATATAACACATGCAACTACTGTTCTATGAAATCTTTTGTTCTCTGAGGGGGGGGAGAGACTACAGACAGCCTTCTGCTGCTCTTTCTATGCATATTCCCAGGATCAATAGTTAGTATGCGACTGTTTCCATCCCATTCAGAAACACTGACGGACAGCAGGCTGAAGCCCCTCCCCCCATGAATAAATCTCCCATCGGCCTTGGGGCCTATTAAGAGGGATTATGAGAGCTAAGCTTGACCTGCCATTATAAAAACCAACTTGTTTTTCCCCCCAGCGCTGGTCATGGGACAGACAGACAGACAGACAGAGACAGACAGACATGGGACAGGGGTCCACCAGGCTGCAGATTAAAGACAGGTGTTGTGACAGAGGGGCAGCTGACCCCCCCCCCCCCCAGATCAACACGTCCAGAAAGGGAAAGTTATTAGAAACCATAAACGCACACGAACACAGAAAAAACAAGACATCACCTCCCTAACACGACTTGCGTATCAATCAGGATCAGTAAGCAGAAAAGCCAGAGTGTGTATGTGTGTGTGTGTGTGTGTTAGTGTGTGTAACTCCCTCTCTTCAATCAACTCAGCATGCTGTGTTCTTTACTACGTGTCGACTATGCAATTGACAATTTTTCACTGAGCCTTGCCCAACATTACAGATTCAGTGGCTACAAACAAAAACATTTTTGCGTCATAGTTGATTTTAAAAAAAATAGTTACTGAAAGATAAAGTTCACTTCAGCAGGACGGAATGGAAGGTTCCAGGATGTGATGGTTTGGGATCCTTCTCCTCCTAGCTTACGCAATACCGCAGGTCCAAACACGCCTCCTCCTCCTCCTCCTCCTCCTTTATTCAGTCATCACCATCTTCACTGTTTATCTCCAGCATAATAAAGCTTTTTGTCGTTGTGCAGGAAGCTCATGTTACACGCGCCTGCTTGGCAGCAGTCCTGAACCGCAAGTACAGTATGAGCAAGAGACACACGCATGCGTGCGGGGGGGGGGGGGGGGGTCTCAGCTCACATCCACAGGCCCGACTGTACCACACTGTTCCAAAGACGCACCACACCTCTAACCGCCGATGACTCTGCACGGTCCAGAACGAGCCGGAACGTTCCGAATCGGCCGCTTCCCCCGCAGTGCCGAGCGAGAGACGGTTAGCGTCACATGACCCAGTGTTTACACACCGCCCGTGCATGCGGAGGGAGGGCGACGCAGCGGCCTCGCGTGCATAATGGAGCTGACGTCTGCACGCTGACACCAGGCTGAGCACAGCTCCTTCTGCTCAGCGCTTTCATGGCCCACATAATTACATTCTACAGGCCCCTTTTAAAAACAGTCTAAAACTGAAGACAATTTAAGACTCCGACTTCCACTGTCAAAAAGTCACACTTTCAAAATACAGTATAACGAATTCAAAATATAGATAAAAAAGGTTTTAAAAATCTGTATAAATGCTCTGAGAAATGCTTTTGAGCCAGCCAATGGGCTCATATATATGTTCCATATTTCCATAGAAAAAAATAAAATAAAATGTGATCAAATCCAAAACAAACCAACAAATGTGACAGTTTCCACTCCACCTCCCCCCCCCACTCCCCCCACATGAAAGGGAAAATTCACAGGGTCCGTCGTCCCTGCCCCACGGGGACCTGACCACCGAGCTGCCTCTGATCGCCACAGGAGAGCAGCGCCCACATCACTTCCTGTGTCCCATCTGTCTCTGGGAAAGGAGGGGGGGGGGGGGTGGTTGACCACTTCTGCTTTCAGTGGTGACGCTGGAGGAGGTGTGAGCCCAGCACGAGCGCTGAGGAAATTGCACAGTTGGCCGTCAGCCTGGGGGGGGGGGTGGGGGGGACGCTTTGTACTTGAGTACACCGTGCTGTACTGGCCGGTGTAGAGCACGCAGACCCACGTATCTCACTCATGATTGGCTGGGCTCTGGTCGCATTCCCCCCCCCCCCACACTGCCGTGTTCTTTTAACAGCCCCCGCTCTCTCCTGACAGCAGGGTCCGTTTCGCTGCTCTGTCCCCATCACGCCAGACCTGCCGACCCACAAAATGAGTCTACGCGCCACGTGCAGCGGCTCAACGCCTTCTGTCCCCATCACACAGGGCAGCCGGAGGCTAACCAAGCTACACGCCAATAAAGACCCTCCCCGACAATGCCCTCGAAAAGCACTCATTTACTCCCAAATTGTCTGTAGAGTGTGAAACGATTTGTTGGGATGATCGTGTATCATCTGCGCCGCGTGATGAATTATCCACAGTCTTCGTGGTGGTTCTTATTTTGCGTCGTCTCACCGAGGTTAAAAAGTCATTTTTGTTTTCATCATGGAATGGGAGGCAGCAAATTAAAATGGCATGACTTACTACTACCGTACAATTAAGCCGCAAAGCAGCACCACATTGGCAACATTGTGCTTTTGCATTGCTGAGTCCTACACTGATCTTCTCCACCTCTGTAAGTAGCTCTGAATAGGTGACTGCCAAGCGCTCGTAATGTAATGAGGGATGGCAGCCCAAGAGGAAATTAACACTCCGTTTAAAACCCTTTCCCATTATCATATAACAACACTGATAAAGATGATTCGGTGTAATCTGGTCCTGCTCCTGCAGAACTCAGTGTGGGGTGGAAGGGTGTTGGAGGAGAATTGGGGAGCCCCTCAACCACCCTGTCAGCCCAGAGAACCCTTTGGGTCGGGGGATTCATTCAAAGACCAAGAAACGGACGCAAACGAATCACGCACAGAATTGTGAACGTGTGTTCTTCCCTTCTCTGCCCTCCCCCCCACAACAAGAAAAATTCCCACGAGGGGAGACCCCCTCACCCCTCAAACCCCCCACGCGTCTCAATCTAAAACATCATTGTTTCCGAGCAGGAGTTGGTTTTTTTTTCCCCCAGCTTGATTCGTGTAACTTGTAACATGAGTGTCCTTCTGTCCTATGTGACATTAGAAAGCCACAAAGGCGATTTCCACTAGTACTACAGAAAACCTATTTACCACAGACTTTAACACCAGGCAGCGGTTACCTTTTTTGGTATTTTATTTAAACTCCAAGGTTGTTTGCCTTCCATTTCACAACAGAGGCAACATCTCATTGTGCAAACACCAAAGCAAATATTTAACTTAGATGTGGTTTGAATTAGTTTGGAAAGTAAATAAAACTCTCCATTTAAAAGAAATACCCTAGGAAAACAAGCATGACAAAGAAACAAACGCCTGAAATTAAATGACAGGGGGTCCTAACGCGCGTGACCCCGGCGGGTCTCCATGTGACATAAGTATGGAGATCCACGCGACTTAAATAAATTACTGTCCATCGCAAGCTCACATGAAACGTTCAAGTCTCAAACTCTGCATTACAAACCTATTATTAAACGTGAAGGGTGTGTGTGGGGGGGCTGGCAAAAGACCCATTTTCCTTTATTGACGATTAATACAAGTATTCAATCACGTATGAAAGAGACATGCGTTTTGTTCACATAGGCTATTATTTTAAATATTTTAGCATATACCAATAAATCAGGCCTTGCATAGAGCCACCAGTAACCGATGCGGGCGTGCTACAGCAGAGCGGACAGAACACCGATTAACACGGCGCCGGCTGTCCCACAAACGTCCCATTACAGCATCTCTCTGAGCAAAAAGATCATTCGCTCAGAAGTGTACTAAGTTTGCGTTCTGCCCGTCGCGTACAGTTGCTATTCCCCTCAGTCAGAAAATAAGACAATTCAGAGCAGGTAGATCAATGTCTCGTTACAACTGAACACGGACGCTTCACAGATTAAAACGAGTCAAAACGGGAAGATTATCCGTACCTTAAAGTCTCCCGCACCGCTGTTGCTTCGCCCGGCTGCCCTTGTTCACAAATCGGAGGTTAAGAGCTCTTTGCGCAACATTAATTCATTGTCTGACTGGTACTTTACGCCGAGGTGTGTCCATAAATGTGTTTTTCTTTTTTCTTTCTTTCTTGGAAGCAGTGCAATTGCAGATGGGACCAGTACGAAATGTAAATTAGTGCGAGAGGAGGATGGACGGTATGACCCTATGGCTGAGTCACGTAGTAGCCTAAGCCCCGCCTCCCGACTGCCTTTTATTCATTACCGGGAGAAGCTTTCAGCAGAGACCTTGCGCGTGTCTCCTGGGCGTGGTAGCTCAGTAGGATATCAAGACAGCGAAAACAAAAGTAATGCATAAATACAAGTTTCAAACATGCGCTTATTTCTTTTTTTACACGACTTCCCAACTCAGTACTGTAGTTATACACTGAACAGTGAATAAGCATTAGCGGATGCTTTCAAGTCCAGATTATAGAGAATACATTTAATACATATTTTCCCGTACAGCAAACCTTGGCAACCGGCCTCCATGCTCTTAAGTGATTAAAGGAACTGCAGTCAAAGCATAAATGGACTAAATGTAATTAGCAAATAAAATGGTATTAGATATTAACTGAAGACCGCTTGTCTGAGGTAAATCCTGGTCCCGTTTAGTTTTGCTGTCACGTTTCCTTTAGCGTTCCCACTGCTTTCGGTATGAAACTGTGCCCGGATTATTATTTTGATAACCTTTTTTTTTTTTAAGACTACAGCTTAAAACTTTTGAAGATTAATTATGGAAAAGAAACACAGCAGTTAACATCTCAATTTGGCATTTAAGCATGTTGGTTAATCGCCTGGGGGGTCATCACAGATCATTTATGAAAATTACTCCATAGTTTGGCCCAACAGCAACAGGGAGGGCAGTGTCCAATAGACAATGTTACATGACTGTTAAGAACCTAATTTAGATGCAAATCAAAAAAGGACATATCTGCTGTACACAACTGCAAAGTTAATAAAAGCGGGTTTAAAACTACTGCCACAAAGAAATCTTTCCTTTACAGAGGGCTGTACATGTGTTCAGTACAATGGATTTTTTAACACACTGAATAAGGTCCTGAACATACTGTATATCCACAGCTTTACATACGACCGATTTCTGTTGTCTTTTACCCAAAGCCACGAACGCAAATTAAATTGCAATACAGCAGGAATGAATGGCTATCTTGGTTAGAGACAGACTCAAGACCGTCGTACCAGAGTGAATTCAACACAACATTTCTCTAATGAGTTACAGAGCCAATTTTAGCACAACAGTACAAGACCACAAGCAGACCCAATGCAGCAGAAAACTGAAGTGCACTTCTTCAGTTTAACAGACATTACCCACCACAATTTTAGCATACTACTCACTAATTGCTCATCTAATTAAACTGCAATTATCGAATACCTATTTTCAGTTACCAATTATCAGTTACAAACGAACAATTACTTCCTTATCAATTAACAATCCCAGATTACCCCATTCAAATAAAAATTTGAACGGATAATGTATTCACAATGGTAATCAATTCACCCAATCAACCAGTATGTGCTGTGCATTTGTCTTTACCATTCAGTTTGATTGATTAGTTATTGACTAGTTGGTAAGCCAGGGACAAACAGTACTCTGAAGTTACAGCAAGTCCCCTGCCAAATATGTACTTACAATACCCTGACTTTAAATGCGTGTGAAATTCGAACACGCTGCTCCACATCCTTGAGAATCACTGAAACACATTATTCGCAAAAACATACAATCACGCAGAAGAAAATTATTGTTTGGCATATTTAAGAAAACTGCACTTTTCAAATGGTCAGAAAATTCCAGGAATTTAACCAACTGAACAGGCGCATCTTTAAAAATTTATTTGAACGAGGCCTGGTGTGTGCACAGGAATCTCACTGAAACTCACTGATGTCATCAAATGTGCGCAAGGTGGACTGAATGTGGCAGGTGGGTCCATGATGGCGTCTGTAGTCCAGATTCAGCAGAGGTTACTGGACGGCTGCCTCCAATCCTTCGAGGTTGGGCCCTACAGTTCCTGTCATTCAAACGGTCTTTATTTTATTGGCACTTGGAAGGCAGGCAGTGTAAACTTCCCCAAACGTATAAACGTCACAGCGCTAAAGGCTATGTTTTCACAATTAGCGCCACCACGGCGCCCATGTGAGATTTGCATAGATTTGCATAGCCCTGTCCAGGTGGAGCCATTCATCACGGCTGTCTGTTGCCAGGGGGGACAGGCCTCAGCTGAGCTCCACCCCCACCAGGGGTCAATAAATCAATCTTTCGTTCAACATTAAACCGTGACCAAGATTATGTCCATTATTTCCTTATAACACAAGCCAAATGTGAAATCTGATTTAGGACACACAAAAAAGGAGGGGGGGGGGTGGGGGGAGGGGGAAGCAATCTCTCTAAGCAGTTCAGATTTAAAAGAAAAAAAAAATTTAAATTAAGAGGGGGAGAAAATTTCCAGCAGCTGACCATTCAAGTGTCCCTTCAGGCCACATGGCCAATCCCCAAACAGTGACCGTTATCTTATAAGGACTTTTAATCCTATGATCCGCAACCTCGGTTTAGCTCTGCGGTGCTCCGTTCCCTGTCCCGACTCAGCAGTAAACGCACCCTGTTAAAGCACATGGGAGCAGCCTGCCTGCCCCATCCAATCCCGCGCTAGAGCACTTCTCACACCCTCCCCAGCGATCGCCTCATGAACTCTAATGCTCTTCCCTCGCTGTGGAAGGGCACACATGCAAACAAGGCATTTGTTCAGAATGTTCGTTTAGAACATTAGTTCAGAATGTTCATTTAGAACATCTGTTCAGAACGTTTGTTCAGAATGTTCATTTAGAACGTTTGTTCAGAATGTTTGTTCAGAATGTTCATTTAGAACGTTTGTTCAGAATGTTCAGTTAGAAAGTTTGTTCAGAATGTTCGTTTAGAACGTTTGTTCAGAATATTTGTTAAGAACATTTGTTCAGAATGTTCATTTAGAACGTTTGTTCAGAATGTTCAGTTAGAACGTTTGTTCAGAATATTTGTTAAGAACATTTGTTCAGAATGTTCATTTAGAACGTTTGTTCAGAATGTTCGTTTAGAATGTTTGTTCAGACTTTGTAAGCCTGGTTAAAATGTGTGTTCACCATCATAGGAAGTCATTGGGTTCTAATTGGTGTCATATTAGGCATCCTTTGCTTGGTGCACGTGAGTGCATTTCAGGAGTGGGGGGGGGGGGGGGGTTGTCAGAGATGTCCAAGAGCCTCCCCAGCACAGCGCTGACTCATACCGAGGGGAAATGACTGTTCTGTGATCCAGAGGGAGTGGCAGTTAACCTCAGTTTCACTACAGACACGGAAGCCTGCTCCTGTCGGGAGACTCAAATGAGTCAGCTCGTCTCCCACACCCCTTATTGTCCTCTCCCCCCCCCCCCCCATGCTGTGGAGGAAACAGGTGCGGGGGCGGAGGGTCACCCCGCTCCAGAGTCAGAGCCGGAGTGGGGACCCCATCCCGTAACAGACACGGAAAAAACCTCCAACCGCCATTTCATCACCCGCAAATCAATCAATGCAAGCCAATCGGCAGGAATACAGAGACAGCAGGGGGGAAACCGCTTTGGAAAACTCTTATCTGCCATCCAGTGTGCTGGACTCCAATATTCCGACTGTCATGTCCCAGAACAGCAGACATTCATTTCCTATTCATTGCCAGTCCCTATGCCACAGAGCATATTATGCCTTAATGCAATGGTGGTCAAAAATATGGAAGGTGATTTTCTGTATTCTGAAGATCTCGCGTTAGGACATTTAGGCATTTTAACTACAGGGGGCATACACATAAACAGGGCACCGGCCCTGAAGGAATGCAATCGACCCATGTGTTCTTTTTTAGGGAAGGAACACCGCCAAGTGGGACGTGGGAAGACCAGTCAGCTGACACGTTCCCTTTGTTTTACTGTCAGCGCAATAAAGCGCAGAAAACACTCGTGCGCAACGAGGGCATTGTTCTCACCTTGGCACTCGTTCCCAGCGGACACTGAAACTCTTCTGCGCTGGCCTTGAACTGACTTTGGGTCGGCCATTTTATGCTTCGCCCTACATGAACCCGTATGCAAGAAACGTCAACAACCGGTTACAAAGTTGAGTTGGGGGGGGGAAGAAAAAAAAAAAATCAGTTTAGCGAGCGCGTACTTCACTGTGGTTTCGTCGCACTAAACAGACACGCGCATTGTCCGTTAGTGGTTGTCATGGCAACGGCTGTTGTGCATCGTAAGTACAGTAAACACTGCAGACCTTATCGAACTCGGGTGCTTTCCGTTCCAGTGAAGAGCCCCGGCTTCCAGGAAAACTTGCGCTTTTATCATCACACGGACGGTGTGAAAACAAAATGTGCTGACAGGTTCGACACATCACTATCATTAAAGAACATAAGATGTCTCCGTGAGCAACCAAAAGAAACGCAATACATCTTTACATTTGGTTACCTTTTTATTCACTTATTGTGCCATTTAACTGGTGCGTTTCCCTTAAAAATGAAAATCAGAATTGAAGGCAATTCATAATTCATGCACTGTAATTCATGCAGTCTCCCGGCTGTCACAAATTCAACTAATCACAAAGTTACAGTAAAGTAAATCTCTGAAAACTGAACCTAAAGAAATAGTGTCAACTTGGTACGCTTGAGGTGTTACACAAAAACACATTCCCTGGTCTTACTCCAGGATTTAAGATAAAGTGGCACATGTGGAAAGATAATTCCAAGGTCTGACGGGCGATACATTTGAGCACGACCCCGAGTGCAGTCTCGCACCCGGGTCAGCGCGGCCCTGCGGTGCCTGCTCGTCCTTCATCAAAAGCATAGCCTGCCAGTAAACACCGTTTCCAGACCGGAACGAATGATTTGTTTCATCCCCCATTTGATTGGTTTGATTTTGACTGGTTTGAAGTCACATCACCCTCATTTCTCTCAGGCTGCAGCGGCTGGTAACTGCCAGCTACGAAAAGCAGGTAATTTACAGCTACAGCTCTGAGGGGGTCATCTGGGAGAGTGTGGCTTAAGAGCCTCTCCTTCAGTTCTGACGGACACGCGCACATTGACCGACCGCTCCGTCCGCTCACTCGCATAAAGCATGTCCCATTTGCCTAGGGTCTGACTGTCCAGGATGCTCGCACAACGTGGCATACAGGGGAGCACAGATTGATGGCCCTAAGAGCAACTGACCTGCTCCTCTATCTGTATAATTAAGGAAGAAGTGCATATTGAAATTAACGTAAAGCCCGACGGTTAAGCCAAGCTCTTAGTCCGGCAGTGCCGGGCTGATGTAATGGCAGCAAGATCGATTTAAAAGGAACGGAAATTAATTCTGAAAACTGCAGTTTTTTTACCGTATAAAAAGCAGGAGGTCACCGCCCTGAATATACGTTTTAACCACGGTAGCGGAAAAAAAAAAAATGCACCGCGTGTCTTTTCCCACTCTCGACTAGTTCCATTATTCTGCGCATAACCGTGAAAACCCCAAACCTTATCTGTTCTTCAGAGGACCAGTCTATAATAACGCCATTATCTCCTATGTCTTTGCCAGTCCAGGTACCCACAGGCAGCCCAACGGCTTCAGCAGGACGGTGAAGTGCACTCGTTGACGCGAGAGCGGCGGTCTGTACGATTCGACGCGTTTCCTGCGCAGGCTGACGGATCGGGCCCAGCGGAGACGGGACGGACAATAGGGCCGGGTTCGCAGAAAAGTGCTGAGCGTGCAGAAATTCCACCGCGGGACAGGAAGGGGAGCGCGGAGCTTCCCCCCTCCGAAAAACACGGAGCACATTGAGAGGAAGCAAAACACGCAAAACGAAGGTCTTCTCGGCCCGCTGTATTTCAGGGGTCCTCTAAAACAATATACAGTCGACCTATTCACAGGAAGCCCGGGGACAATGGGCGGCCTGCGTTCACCGTGCGCTTTGGCTGTGGAGACACACCACACTGGAGTAACCGTGCTCATTTCGAACCCTGGACTCAGAACCTTCAAAGGGACGTCACCCTTTCATACAGAGGGGGATGTATTCATTTTCATACACCAACTTCTGCCCATTCAGAAATTTTACTATTCAATGATAAAGGCCGCTCCTGCCAATAGAGGCCTCTTGTGGGCAAGCAATCCATATTAAATTTGGAAACTATGATTAAAAATGCAGTAGGGTAGAACTTAAGGGGGGAAATACATATATAGTCAGTGTGCACCCCCGGCATTGGGGATCGACAGCTCCACAAGTTGTCCTCACTGACTGATGTCAGGAACAATGGACGATTAAGTATCCAATCACATGAAGCCATTAGCTGGCACCAGTGGAGAGAGGCATGCGATTGGGAGTCTGAGACAAGTGGATGATCTCCATTTCAAACAGTTCTTTTAAAAAGATAAATAAATTTAAAAATGCAGAATAAATACCCACCTCAGGCAGAGTGTTTGGGTGGAAGCACTCATTTTCAAAAGAGTACCATTTTCCCAGGAAACTTGAAACCCACTTGATGACCGATTTGACAGTAACCGCAAGATAAACTGTGGATCATTTTTCACAGAACGGCCCGTGATGCCTTTAAAAGCCCGATCCGTCAGCCGGCATCCTCAGCTGACTCGCTCCGCCCCTCCAGAGGCCGCCCTCGTCTGTAATGAATAGAACGGTGCCCCCAGGGTCACCGCGGGGCCGCCCGTCTCTGATTGGCCGGATCCCCGTGACCCCAGGTGCGGCACACGGGAAGTTATGAAAGTTTCATTTGACCCGCAGCACGATGTCAGCACGGGGGTAATGTTGCGCCGCCACTATTCCCCCCCTGTCCAGTCGTGTCCGCATGTGATGCCAGGGGAGACACGTCAGCAAAGATCGTTTAGACTCGCCAGATGCGCTGCTCAGTGTTTCTTCTGTACCCTCTGTTTCAAAGCAGGTGCTAAATTGCAGGACTAAACATCCATTGCCACAGTGGTCAGGACCTCTCATGAATTTTCAAAAGATGTATGGTCTGGTTGGAAGACAGAACTGTCAATTTTAGCAATATGGAGCTGGACATCTGGTGGACCTATACAATCTTTGATGGCATCTGTGTACCACCTTACACTGCGGCCCTTACAGTTTCCTGTTTGTGCATGCGGCCAATCTCAGATCACACTGTTATGCAGGCCCCAGATGCATTTTTAAAGCTAGCATAAAACTGCAGAACTTAGTTTAAAATGTTGCAACACCTCCAGAAATATTCAACCCAAACCGATATGACCTCTCAAAATATTCTGGCAAGGTGCAGAATTTTTTTGTAAAAATTCTCCTGAAAACTGGAAAAAAATTATTTAGAAGCACATCTACTAATGGGATGCATTAGTGTGGTCTTAGATTTTTTAGTTGAAGAACACGGTAGCACAGAAGGCCTGGCCCACAGCCTGAGGCAGTGCAGGACCATCTTTCACAGAGATGCAGCACCCACAGACTAACATTGCGCAACATCTGCATGCGCCAAAAGCTCCTCCCATCTGAACCAAATGAATGCTATCTAAAGGGGAAAGAGATAAGGGAACAGGAGGGTAGGGGAGGGGAGGGAAGGGGGGAGGGGTGTATTCTGTACCTGATAACATTCTATCTTCCGTCCCCTCACAGCCGGTCCCTCCGGACAGCCCTTCCTGGAACAGGGGTTCCTTACCCAAAAAACAGGAAGGGAGAGGACGCAAGCGCCAAGCCCATCACTCGGAATTACATCCATGGAGCAGAACATACTCACGCTCCAATCGGTGCTGAGAACCAGGAGCGCCCAAAACAAAATGGCCGGCCCTTTCAGAACAGGCCGGCTCCTGGTTCTCAGTTTACCGAATAACAGCGGTCATTCCACGATGAAGTCATGAGCTGCAACGACAGCAAATATCCTCGCACTGCCGCGGTGCGGTCATATTACAATATTCCCGTAAATCATTCCCGACCGTGCGCAAGAGCGTGCGTCAATTCAAAACGGTGATATCTGGAGAGAGAGGGAGAGAGAGAGAGAGAGGGCCACAAACACAGGACAACTGTGCCAGAAGCAGAGACTGCGTTCCGTCATAAATCATTCATTCTAGGCAGAGCTGGAAAGTCCAGAGGTCAGGAAGTCAAAAAGTCGGCGCCCCGGCGCCTCTTCCACCCGTGAGCTCAGCCAGCTGATTTCACTAAACGGTTCTCGCTCCTGACTGAAATGAGCAAATCCAAGCGAGCAAAAACCCGGGGAGAACTCTCTGAACCTGGATTTTCCACCAACGATTCTAACAATAGGTCCTCAGACCTCATTAAAAAAAATAAAAATAAATAAATAAACAGAAGAACATCGCATTAGAAATAATGCCTTCAAATGAATTGCCAAAAGGGACACATTTACAATGCCAACATCTACAGCAGTGCAAATCCACCTCGGTGTTGCGCCAAGCGGCAAGATTTTATTTGCATCTTGTTTACATTTGCATCTCATGGACTTCCTCCCGCTCAGCATATAGCACCAAAGTGAAAGTTGTCAAATGTCCCAAATCATAAATCGATTTGAAAATAAAATTTGGTCATGTGGTCTGTAACTCTCACTGGTTATTTACCTTAGCAGTAAATGGCACCCTTCAATCCATCCAGATGGATTAATCCAAATGGATACGCATTTCAGCGGGGAAGAAAAATTGGAAAGTTTACATAATGAAAGCTGCATTATGTGCTACGTATATGTTTATATGTTTCACCTGTTTTTATAGCTATTCTCAAAATGAGTTTGTTTTCAAAATATGGACTTCACCGGATGTTTTTTAAGATCGCGTGAAGATACGTGTTTTAACAACCTTGACAAACCACACCCATGACTCTAACACATCAAACTGCTTCTCTGAATATTGTGGTTTTCCTGTTGTATTCTGAAGCAGGGCTACAGCGCGTTTCCGGTCTCCTCAGAATGCGAATGAAGGTATAACACATTTTTACGCATGAATATAAAAACATTCTGCGTATACATTTTTAGATTTTCAGTGCAATGCAAAGTCGTCTTAACGCCATAAAAAATACTCAAGGCACCACCTCACCCTTCTAATGCAACTGAGGTCAGGCCTCTGGTCTGATGACAGCTACAGTTTGTTAGATGGGGAGGGGGGTTTGGGTGGAAATAAAAAGCCTGAAGTAGTTCTCATGTTAATCATATTACAACCTAACAACTGGTGGAACATAAAGACCCAAGTAAATGCTCTCAAACCTCTTTAGGCAAGAGGCAACAGGGTTAGTCCACTTGTCACCGTGTAAGAAACCAGCTGAAGAAATAACACACCAACTTAAACACGAATGAGGTAAAACCACATGGATGCTGCTTGTATCAAAATATCACAGAGAGGACCTCATAGTATTTCAGTGATTAACACCCACAAACCCATTTAGCATCTCACACCGCAGAGGAAACACACCCAGGCCCTGTGGGACACAGGTGCTGGTGCATGCAGTGTGCGCCAACAGAGTGAACGCATACAGTATGCACACAGTGCCAGCACTGTACAGTGCAGTGCACTCAGGCTGCAGCCCCAGAGCTGTCAGTGCAGTGTTTATGAGGAAGCTCATGAACACCCAGGACTGAAATCACACACTCCTGCTCAGCACTGGTAGAGTAGGCAGAGTATATATAACCCTCTCTCCTTCCCCCTCCCCCTCCCACCCCATATTGCTAATAAAGATAATTAACTCCTCCCCCACCCCCACCCCCCCACCTCCCGCCACAGCCACTCCCCCAGTCTCTATATCCTCCTTACCGTGCAGTTGGGCAGCTGCTTCCAGGCCTGACCCGCAGCAGCATTAATATACTGATGGAATGGCAGCATTCATCTCCCTCTTCAGAAAGCCCCCACACACTCAGAACATCCCTTCAGCCCAGAGCCCACATACAGCCCTAACTGCCCCACAGAGTCACCTCAGACCAATTTCTGAAATGCTGTTATGACTAATGGGTTACTAGGAAACAAGTGCATCTCTACCTATACTCATGTGCGTAGGATTTAACACGATGGCGTAACCAAAAGAAACAAAGCTACGCTAGCACTTGGTGCAGAATACCCATTCAGAACCTGAAACCCTTCCAGGTAAATGACACTGGGGAATCCCTGGTTAGTTCTGTGCCCAGTATGTGGTCATAGAAATCAAAGCAGCATGATTACACCATACAGACGCTGTCAGTTCTACTAGCCAGTCCAATGTCAGTTGTGCCATCGGGCACAGAATCACAAAAGATCCGCCTAACAAGGTATTACTGTGGCACACAGTGTCACTAATAGACCAAAATACAGACTCCAGATACAGACGCCATAGCCCGAGGAGAAAATACAGTGTGCAATTTACAGGCCTGTTTTACAAGGACATACAGCCCAATAAAGTCTGGCACACACACGCACACACGCACACACACACGCGCAGACACACACACACACACACACACACACACACACGGAGGCATACATACACACACACACACACACACATACACATACACATACACATACACATACACATACACATACACATACACACACACATACACACACACACACACACACACACACACACACACACACACACACACACACACACACACACACACACACACA
Source organism: Anguilla pacifica (assembly GCA_039654925.1). Taxonomy (NCBI): domain Eukaryota; kingdom Metazoa; phylum Chordata; class Actinopteri; order Anguilliformes; family Anguillidae; genus Anguilla; species Anguilla pacifica. Next base: position 11,837,351 of record CM077302.1, read on the forward strand.
CACACAGGCAGGCAGGCAGGCACACACACACACACGGAGGCATACATACACACACACATACACACACACACACACTCGGTCCGGGGCGGCACTTCAAGGCGTCAGTGTCCCAGCAGGACCTCGTTAGCTCGCGCTGGGGAGTCTGGGCTGAGGCTTAATTAGTGCGATGCTCCTGACAGAGGATGGTTAGGAGCGCACTGTAAAACCCCGCACCTAAAACTCTGCACGGGACAGACTGCTGCCCTTACCCACGCACAACATTCCAGCACTGTAGAGCAGGGGTGCTCAAACTTACCTGAAAGAAAGACCAATAAAAACCAGTGGGTGTAAGTTTCTTTTTTAGCCCAGCACTACCAACACCTGATTCTACTAAGGTCCTACCAAGGTCTGTACTGAAGAACATCATTAGTTAATTACTTCAATAAATTTAAGAGGGAGGGGGGGGTGTCCCAGCTACATGGTGACAGATGCCATGCCAGGTTTGAGTGTGTTATTCACATAATGACACAAACCAAGTCAGAAAAACACCTGGCAACCACGCTCATTTCACAACCTTAACTGTGTACGTCAGTGGCAACCAACCCTCCTCCTGGGGATCTACCTGCCTGTAGGTTTTCATTTCAACCCTAATTTGGCATACCTGACTCTACTAATTAGCAGCTCAATGAGATCTCTAGCTGTTAATTGAGGTGGGGCTTTGTTATGGGTGGAGTGAAAAGGACGGAAGATCTCCAGGAACAAGGTTGTTTACCACATCTTGGCCTGTTCCAGCTAGTCAGACAGATCTGCGTATACGGTACTGGTGTACATCTACAGGAATGGGTATTAGTTTTGCAGCTGCTCAGTTCTCCTAGCTGGCTAGATAACAGTATTCATTAGAGCAGTTGCAGTGGATAAAGGTGACAAAATTAGCCTTCAAACACATTGTAGGTAAACATGCAGAAATCTGCCTACTGTCTCCCCCTGGTGGTGAGCACATGGAACTAGCCCTTGACCGCCACATGAATAGAACACTTGGTGGAGAGAATAGGAAAACTTGCCTGTTGTCTCCCCCTGGTGGTAATAGTGGGGAATGACACCGGATGAATTCGCCTCAGGATGATGCTCTCCAGCCACTCGTGGATGTTGGAGGGGGAGCACAGCCTCCCAGGGAGGGCTCCTGATCCTGCCAATACCCACCCACCATGTTCTTCAGATATACGACGGCTAGGCAGAGGCAGAAGAGACATTAGCTTAGACTCCAGAGATGTGTTTAGGCTGCATTCACACCAAACTCTTTCCTACCTTGTCACCTCCTGTACTGGCCATCTGGGGCTGCTGTTGCAGGGAATGCTGAAATTATTTCAATAAACGCAAAGAAACAATCTTTCCTCACTCATCCCAACTCACAGAAGGTGGAATGAACCTACGCAAGCGCCCTTGGGTCAGAAAGCAGGTGTATAAATGCTAGGCTGCATTTTGCATGAAACAATACAGATTTCAATTATTCAAAACAAAATTTACAACAAAAACAAGTCCGGTAGAAACAAACACATTAAAAATAAGGAAACAAAAGCAACTTAATGCTATTAATTCAATGCAGTGCCTTTAGGTATTGTAACTGTCTCACTGCTTCGATAATTAAACTACATTTTTAAGTTTAAAACAATGGACGTAGAGCATGTGGCTACAGGTTTCAACCAGACCTGGGTCAAATTAGGCAAGTGCGAGTAATAGGGACAATTTACAATAATCATATCTGCAGATACATTACGTAAAGGTGCCAGTTCAGTCATTGAGCAGTAAGGAAACCTTAAATTAAAAGGACAAATCCATGTCACCCCTTGCTGTAGCACATCAGTAGCACATCAGTGCAACAGACAACCAGTAGAAGAAGAAGGTAGCAATAACATTAGCAAGCCGTCAAGACAAGTCTTTATGCATCACCCTTGCCAAATATTGGAAATGCATCAATCAATCTATCAAAAAAAAAAGGGAGTCCAGGTTCAACTTCCCCAGGGGGAAGAAAGTTTGAATTTCAACAAGTAAACACATTAATCTGGCACACTTCCACATGAACAATGAAAGCTTATGCCAAGTAAGATGTTTGTACAGAAAATGAACAAAATATAAATCTGTGACCAATTCAGACAATAGCTGAAAAGAGTCCCTTAAAAGGCGGTACAGTATGACTATCTGCCACACAAGATATCAGCAAGAGATTCCTACTATGGGACACGCAAGCCACATCTGCAGTGTATTGCCAAGCGGTCTACAGGACACCAACCAGCATTAGAAAAAATTGATTCAAAGCTGTTTAATGAGCCTCACTGCATAACAACAAACCCTCAAGTGTCGTACTCTCAATCACATACAATTCCTATAGAGAAAAATTCCACCTTGGTGCCTTACAGCCTGATATCAAGACCAATTCAATCACAATGTTTATCACTCATCTGCACAACCTACTCCACACTTTAAAAGTGAAAGAAAACTCAGCCTACATTTAAATTCATGAAATACATATTTTTTTAAACTGACAAGTCTTAATTGTACAACTATACATACCCTTCGCTAACAGCTATTAAATTTCACTGGTGCAGCAAACAGTCTTAAACGTATCCGGCTGGCTAGCGTCAACTAGGTCAGTTAATTTACCAGTATCAACGTTAAACATTATTCGATAGATTAAGAATATAGGCTGTCCATACATTCGTCTCTCCATCAAAATGTCTTATTTCGGTAACGTGAAAAACCGAAGATGATGTTTATAACCTTTAATGTTTCATCAATTATAGCTTAGAAAACGAATCTTTAAACAAACTAACGTTAGATTATATGGACATTGTATGGACTACAGGTAGCTTGCTAGCTTACTTTGGGTAGCTGATGTGAAACATTCTATCCGAAACAACTAATATTTAACGTAGGAGTAATAAAACAAACAACATTTCGATAAAACACCAACCTGACACGGCCTGCACAGCGTTCTAAATTAACTTCAGGTGAGAGGGCCCGCCTTTTCGACACTGCGCGTGCGTAATGTTCATGACGCCATCACAGAAAGAGAGACGCCCCTTCTCCATGAAACTGGTAGACATTTACATTTATTTATTTAGCAGACGCTTTTATCCAAAGCGACGTATAAAACTACAAATGGGGAGAGGTTAAGTGAAATGATTCACAGAGTGGTGGCAGTTAGTCCAGGTATAGTCTGAAGAGATGAAGATGGGTAGTCAGGGAGATAAAGATAAAGTCCCGTTATCGATAAAGTCCCGTTTGTGGTGACCAATCAGCACCTTGGAAAGCGCCCTTCACTTGACGCAGGTGAAGGCCCTTCAGTGAAGAGCGCTTTCCAAGGTGCTGATTATTCACCACAAACGGAACCTTATCGATCTATCGATACATCGTCTCTTTGGTGGCTATTAACAGCGTTGATTAGGCTACAATTGTTATGAATATTGATTGTGTGGTATCGTGAGTTACCTGAAACAACGACTAAACACTGAATGAAACAAGTAGTTCAAAGTTCAAATTTCAAATTCAGTTCGAGATAGCATTAAAACATTTAGGCCTTCGAGAAAAATGTCAGACAAGTCGGTTTCATTCTGGTTTCCTTCGCTTATTTTTTGTCACCATGAACTAAATCACGTGAAGGCTGGACGTGCCCTTTAAGCGCCGCACTTTCCTTTAATACTTGGATGACCTGAATCAGAGCCTGATCAGAGCATAGACTGTATAAAGAATCGGAGCTGTGTAGATATACAAGCTTTGAATTAGCTTAAAAAATAACTTGCTAAGTGGCTAGCTCGGTTTTTAAATAAAGGCACATAGAATAGTCAGTTAAGTAAATTACGATATTTTACTCAGCCAGGTAAGTTGTTTAAAATGGGTGGTTATAGATAGGTTTTGCATTTAGGTAACCTATCGACTATGTCAACTTATTATTTTCTTATATCCTGATCAATGTGAACTAATTTCAGTTTTTTAAAAATATTCTCATTGGGGTTAGCTTTAGCTAGACAGCTAGCTTAGTTTACTAGAAAACACAACAGTGATCGGGCTCGTTATTTTGCTAACATGCTAAAAATAATAGCCAGCAAGCTAGCGTTACGACAAAATATAGCAATTGAGGTCACGGTTAGAATAACGTTAGAACGACACAAGACCAGCTAGTGCTTGTAAACACTATTAGCCAGCTAACGATAATAGGTAATCAAAATTAGCTTTCGATTAGCAAGTCTGTGTTATAAGTTATATATTCACTGACTAACGTTAACTTTGGGTTTTGTGGCTAGGTGGACATCTGTGTATTCATTAAAACATCCTTGCTTGTTGTCAACAGGTTGAGTTAATCTAAGTTATTTCACCTGTTTGTTTACCTGCTGGCAAATGTTAGCTTATTTTTAGTTTTTGTGTTGAAAGTAATCTAAACTTGTTTTTTTACGCTTTAGTCAAGCTATGTTTTTAACTTTAACGTAGTCGAGCAAGCTTTGCTCGTAAGGTAGTAAAAGTGCAAGTTAAAGTTAAGTGAATTGCAAATTTCATGCTTTTTTGCTCTCTGAAAATTCATGCAAGATAAACTGATAAACTGGCAAGCTAACACTCGTTGTAAGTGGGAATTGTTGCCCTTATCTGTAGCTAGCTCGCTCTCGTCAACAATGTAGCCTTGCAAGCTAGCTAGATTCTTATCATTAGATGCTGCTGGTCATGTTCATTCCGGTAATCTTTCTGTAGGAGTTGCAAAATAAGCAATTAATAGGAGTCATGAATGGTAGTTCAAGATTGAAAACAAGCCTTGGACAATAGACATTTCTCCATGGAGCATGAAGGTGAGTTTTTTATGGGAATGGGTGTACGACATTTATTTAGTAAATTTGACAGTACTTCCGTCTGTCAAGTGAATTGAGTGGCTTGCTAAGTAGCCTGATTAGTATTATAAATATCTCCCCGGGACCGTATACAGTTCCTGTGGTGTTAGCAAGCTAACCACTTATCCCGTTGTTGTCATGGCAACATAGTAATACTGTTTGGAGTTGCAAATATTCACCATGAGATTTGCTCGTGAATGAGTATAACACTCAGTTGTACAGGAGTATATTGATGCTTGTCTGCAGGCGGTTGAGTTCAGATTTCACATGTCCTAAGGACTCAAGTTCAGTTTAGGAATTTTGGAGTGAGCTGTCCTCCATGTTGCCTGATTGAAAATAAACATATGCCTGTTGTTGAAATATTTTTGCTATCATTATCTCCTCTGTGGAGTACTGTTTCCAAAGCTGATGAAGAAGATGGCTTGGTGTAGATGTTGTGGTACCACATCATCTGACCAGTCACACTCCTAGTATTTTGTGTTGTTATCACAAGGCCATGTGGTAATTAAGCCTTTGGCTAAATGCATTAAATGTAGTCTTTGTTCAGTGGTGCATGGTCAGCTGCTGTTATGATGAAACATTGCTGTGTAAGTAGTTTGAAAGTAGTTTACAGCCTTCGTGGCAGGAAGCGCAATGCAAATCATTTGCCCCCGAGTGCAGGTGTTTTCTCGTTTCTTTGCAGGATGTGGTATGTTCCTTGCCCAGACCACAGAAATGTAGCCTAACGTGTTACATAATGGTGTTAAAGTAATTCTTCATAAGCACTTACAGTACATTGTGAATTGTTTGCGCTGAAATATTAGCGTGCCTGTTCACGGTTTTGTAAAGAAAGGAGAACCTTCAGTCCTCAATTACTATTTGCGTGTTCTCAGTGAAAACAGTTACAAAAAACCGTGAAAACTACAGTTACAAGCAGATTTCAATAAGCTCAAGGGCACCACGGGTGAATGTAGGAATGTAATTCCTGTGTAGGTGGATTGGTTTGGAATTTATTTGAATTGATTGTGTCTGCATATATCAACGTACTGTATATAAAGGTGATTGTGTTGATGAGTTGCCGTGCTTCCGGTTTCACTTTGCATTACAGAAGGAGTCTTATGTTCGCCCTGATCTGACCGCCTCTTATCTCCTTCTGACGGTCTGTGGAGTGTCAGGAGTTCTAGTCACGGTACTTTGATGCAACAACATTAACCGCTTCCTTGATCCTCTTAGAGAGTCCTCCTCTGAGCTTGGTCCACTGCGGTTAAAGCCACCCCCCCACACCCCCATCCCTGCTCGGCGGGCACCAGCTCCCGGAGGAATGCTGTTCTCCCACCGGACCAGCCGCGCGTTACGAGGGCTCCACAGGGGGCGCTGTGCCTGCTGAGAGACTTGGCGGTCGCGGTCGCTAGCTCGGGACTCGTTCGACTAGCAGCCCGCGATGGACGATTTCGCGACCCGGACGTACGGGACCAGCGGCCTGGATAACAGGCCGCTGTTCGGAGAGACGTCCGCCAGGGTACGAGCGGCCTCTGCTCTGGCCTTTATCGGCCTGCGGGTGGAACATTTGTGGTCTGGGGGGGGGGGAGTGGGGGGTTTCTTGTGCCTTTGGGAACAATCCAGCAGTCAGTTTTTTTCCTCCACATATTTGTTCAAGACCTGGATGTTAGGAATAAGACAGAAATGCTGGTGAATTCCTTGTATGGATCCGGTTGAATGAATTGTTAAAGCATTTTCCAGAGTTGGGAATCTTTTCGATTGGGCTAATTTCCTTTTGTTTCCTTTCAGGATCGAATCATCAACCTTGTAGTTGGTGGGCTAACAGCTTTACTAGTTGTAGTAAGTATTCAGGATTTACAGCATTGCCGCAGGCTTGTTTCAGGAGCTTGTGTGCATTATGTTTTTTTGGGTGAGAATGCCGAATGCTCTTCTTCTCGGTATGTAGAAGCATCTAAATAGTGTTTTCTGTGCTGTGAAACATTCTGGCACGATGTAAAGTTATGATACATTTCATTTTCTATTTTCTCCTTTTACAGGTAACGGTTATTTGTTCATTTGTCTTTCCTACGTTACCTCCGAAACCTTTAAATATCTTCTTCGCCATCTGTATCGTCTTGATTTGTGCCGCAGTTATGGTACTAGTAAGTATTATAAAGGGAACAGAATTTCAAACATTTACGTTTATGTGTTTTACATTTTTTAAAATCACCGACTGTACTTGTGATGGACAGTTGCGAAACGTTCCTTAAATACTCTGATCTCTCCCGCAGATATTCTGGTATCGTCAAGGAGATTTGGAGCCAAAATTCCGTAACCTGATATACTACATCCTGTTTTCAATTGCCATGCTGTGTATATGTGCCAACCTGTATTTCCATGATGTGGGTAGATAAATTAGCTTGCACGTATGCCTTATGAAACATTTAATAAACACAAGCTGTTCTTCATGAATCTATTGTACCTTAAGCACAAAGAATGTTGTTGTCATTGTATGTAAATGATATGTATTAACCATTCAATCATACGGAGATCATTAGCCAACATTATTTTAGCATGCCATTGAGCACAGATTTCTGTGTACAATTCAGGGACTTAAAGACGTGGTTTCTCATCTTCTCATGGAAAGGTTAGTCTGTGTTCACTTTGAGCAGTGAAGCATGATCTTTTTTGTCAGGGTATGCCAAATTATCTTTTCCCAACTGTTGCATTTAGGGCTGTAATGTGCCAGTCTGAAAGTCAGTGTTGACAGCTAAACCAAGGAATGTCATTATTTTTCATACCTATGCCAATATAACCTATCCTGCTATATATGCAAAATAAGGACGGATCTGCTCAAGTAATCAGCTGTTGGTGGCACTGCTTTTTTGGTTACAATATGCAAAACAAATGTAATCAAGACCCTAGGAAAGGTGGGCCGACAAAACTTCAGCTTTTTATGTTATTTATGTATACAAAATGTGTATAAAAGCACAAAGTGTATATTCCAAACTTGCATATAGTTTTTTTTTCCAGTGGCATCTTTTTATTTTTTATTTGTTTACATTCCTTTTATTAAAGCACTTGATTGAAGATGTGATGGTGAAGGAAATCTTCTGTACATGTCGACTGCATGTGTCCTCCTGTCCTGTTTATTATTTTTTAAAATGGTGTCACACGTTGTCATTTGTGATATTGGGTCTGTCTGTTAGTGAAACTCACAAGATCCACCATCGTTGTGTCCCAACTTCTTGTAATAAACTGAATCAATGTGTAACTCTTGTGTATTTTACACGCATCTCAAACATATGCTTGCGAAGTTGAGAAACCCCTGTGTTTGGAGGCTTTAAACACAGAGTGAGCAAACGCTTAAGGAACACAACAACACAGCCAACCTGAATCTTTTTGCTTCTTGGGCTGGGTTCAGCGCACCCTGTCATTTGTGCAATGATTACTCCTGTTTTCCCTCAATGTAGAACCTGTTTCTAATTCCTTCCCTATGTCAAACAGGTTCGCGATGAATGCACAGACGTATAAAATGTACTGTAGTGTGTTTGCAGGTGTCCCGTCCCAACATCGCAGCGTCTTTGCACAACGTAGCGGAGCACAGTCAAGTGCGGCCAGCCGCTGCTTCTTTTTCCCATGAGAAAGCGGGGCCACGCGAACATTGCGTCAAAGGCGAGCATTTAACGCGCCGCTGACGCGGGCCGCAGGATTCAATGCTTGAATGTTGGATAAATGCATCATCACACGAATTGTTGATTACCTCTTCATAATAACATATAGAGGAGCAAAATGAATAGAACTTTGCCATGATCTAGTTCAATGAGGTAGTTGTAGCTAGTAAAAGCCCTTGGTTCGGGATTCACATTCAAAAGCACGTGCATTCAACCTTTTAAATGTTTTCCAAGTTGTTTGAATAGAGAACCATGGCTTACCATATGCATTGTTTTCACCTTGTAATACAAGCAAGAACATACCTTAGAGGGAAAAAATAATTAACAGTGAAATATTGGTTGTTGTCTGCTGAAATCAAATTATAAGCAATGGCCACACTAATGTGGAAGACGCCTATGTTATTTTAACGAATGAAAGGCCCCATAATGAATTATAATAAAGCATATATATCACCTACTGAGAGAATGTAAACATTTCTAACAGACCGCAGTGTTGTTTTGCTAATCCATTAATGATTCAAATGGTGCATGAATTGAACATGTATGAGGGAATATACGTGACCACGTAAAGTGACTGTCAGAACATCAGCTGAAACATTTTTCTTTACGACCCTGAGATGTAGGTATTGTGCAGAATTTTTTTTAAAAAAAGGTCAATTTCCTTTACAGCATTATAGAACTTCACCACAAGCTGTCAGTTGCAGTGTTAACCGTTAGTTCTAAACTTGTCACGTCATTTGCTATAATCGTGTCAAGAAAGTCCTCCAAAATTAAAAGCAAATGTACGCGGTACTTTCGTTGAGTTGCACTCAAAGACCGTGGTTGCACTTGCCTGGGCAGACTGAATGACGTCACGCCAATGCCTGTCAAAATCTGGTGGATCTGAACGCAAGCTAAAGCCGGAGCTTAGCCTTGCGCGGATGAGGACGGAAGGAGCCTTTATTATAGGCATAGAATAATCACAGTCACTCTCGCACAGGATCACACGTTCTCCATGGTTGTCTGCTGGGCTTGTAGACCATTGTAAATGAAATGGAAGGGAGAAAACACCAGATCAGCCACGGTGTTTTCACAGTGTTTTATTTAATGCCTTTTTCATTCTTGATTCAAAGCGGTCTCGTCATCCTCTGCTCGTTTCAATGGACAGTCGTGGCCAAGGACCTGCCCCAGTGTAAAGAGGTAAGCCTACATAACGCTTTCATTTGCACACTGTCACCTTTGTTATTATTCGAATTGTATTCGGTCGGTTTACTAATGCTGGTACTTTGGACGGCATTCTACGTCGCGCTAGTGAGAGACAATAAAATGCGAGTATTATAGGATAATATTATAAAGGTTTAGTAGCATAAATAAGAAACATGCTGTGTTATTATTTCGTAATGCTAGATACTGTAGTCTATATCACGGTTAGTATCGCTATCAACACGAAACAGGCTGGTATCCTATTTCTATTATATAATATTACTAGGATACCGCGAGTTAGAACATACAAGTTAACGCTGTTTTTCAATAATAGTGGCTAGCGGCTACCTCGATTTAGATTTAGTTATCCTGCGTAGCGATATTGTTCAAGAATACTGTGTGAGTCACACTTGACCAGAAACACTAAGGTACCAACAAACCGTGGGCATACAACACACCAAGTTAGATCATCCATTGACCGTTCTTCTTGTAGACCTGACCACTGTAGTTATTTTAACAATCAAAAACATTAGTAGCCTACGGCTAGTCTGTCATTGGTGATATGACGCTGTCGTGCATTGATGATAAAGATGATACATCGATCGCAGTAGTTTTCAGTAACCTATATCTGTTGTTGCTCGTGTAAATTGCGTAATATTGAGTACAATAAACGCAATGATAAATGTACTGGGATACATTTTGGTTTGCAACAAAGGTTTTCAATTAAACTTACTTCTCCCTCAGAAAGACCACTGGTACGTTATAAAGTAGCCAGTGGACTCTCCAATGTGTGAATTTATTGTTGCACAGAACCATTTTAATGGCTGCTCTTCTGAAAGCGTGGCCTTAAGTGCTACTGAAATATACTGAACCTGAATACGGACAAGCAACCAACAACAAAAAAAAAATAAAATAAAAAATAAACTATCGAAGCGATAAGATAACAAATGTTCTATCCGCAGATGACTCTTGGGACAGCTGTGGATGAATTTGTGTTGCTGAATTATGAGATGCCTAAAATGTCACAATTTCAGCTAGTGTTCAGCTTAGTTCTGAGGGGTTTTTTTTTTGGGGGGGGGGGGGGGTGGTGTTACTCTGACTCACCACCCCCTCTCACAATCCCCCGCAGTGGCCAGGGGGTGGCCTTTGATGACCCTTTCAGTTGGCATCCCTCTTTCTGGGCTAAGACGCGCTGCAACAAAGAGAACGAAAAACGTACTAACCACAATTTTCCAGTGATGTTGAATCATTGCGTTAGTAAAGCTGATTTACCCACAATGCCACTGGGCGGACGTCTCACAGTGTTCAGCATGCCAATATTTGCCCTTCCCTGGATGCAATCAGTACATTCAGTAGGCCTTCCTTTAAGTACAAACAAACAGTGCTGAGGCCCGTAACACCGGCAGGTGCGCTCTCAATAACAGCCGTGTCAGCCGGGGTTGCCATGGTGCAGGGTACAGCATTAACCCCTGGTGATTTCCCTGCTTGCTCCCGCGAGACACGCACACAGTGAGGGAAAGCGCCGCAGGAAGATGACTCGCGTCAACAGTGGCTTGGGTACCGAGAACCATACTGCACACCGTGTCTTGCCCCAAAGCCCTGTTCCTCTGCATGTTTCTCTCCAGGTTTTTAAGAATGTATTTCTGCGGCTGGTTGGCAACGGCGGGACTCGAATTTCCATTTGTGTCATAATTCAGGGCACAGTAATGAAGATGAGTCCCTGCTCAGTATTGCCCTTTCGGGCCCTCCTCTTGTACCCGCCCATGCAGAAGGAGTGTACGGGCTTTTGCCAGACACAGGTTTCTTTTTTTAATTAAATGGGTCAACAAAGTGGAGCTTCTTGACTGCACTTGTCCATAGTATCTTTTGCAGGTCACTGAGATATAAATTGGATCCAAGCTGCTACCTTGAAGGTGAATATTCTGATTTAATAGTGGCTTTTTGAAGGAGAAAGAGAAAACACAAAAACAGGCAGAATAGTATATCTTGAAAATGTGCATTTTTGCAACTCCTAGTAGTTATTGTGTTTAACTACCACCATTTCCTCTTTAGTAAATATTGCACTTAAACAAAAATGAAGACCGACTGTTTTTCCATGAATTTCCATTTATTTTACTGAATAAAGACCTTGTTCTCTCAATATGAACACAGCCCCACCCTTCTTGTGTGTTTGGACAACCTGCAAATGTAGGGAGTGTGGACAGGGAGGCCAAGTAAGAACACCTGTTCTCTGACCCAAAACAAGGGTTGTGAAAATCAGAATATTGCAAACAGACATACGTATGCTGCTTTAAACTGCCGAAATCCCTCAAACGAATGGGGATGCCTCTGACAGGCTGCAGTTACACAGGTAATTAGTGCCAGACTCCGTCTCTTTGTCTGGGTCCCAAATAGAAATGACGAGGAAGTGTACCTGCTGCTATCTGAATCTCAGCGCTAATTTCCATGACAAAAGGCCAGCCCACACCACTCTGGGCTCCATCTTATCTCTGCAGATGCACAAGTTAGCAGCTTTTTTTTTTACAGGGCACATTATATATACAAAGGGGCACCTACGTATTTCCCTGACAGCATGTTATTTTGCATCGGGCGTGCTTAGGATCCATTGCTGCTATTTCTCACACTCACCACTGTAATTATCACCGTAAGAATTTGTAATTATGGTGACTTTGTGTAATCACCACAGTTTGTTTTATTTTAGTTTATTTTTTTTGTTGTTGTGAATTCCCCCCCATTGTGGAGCTATTCCCATCTCTTCAGTTCTCCTCCGTTTTGCGTTTTTTGTTTGTGCGCATTTAAGAGAAAGGTCAGCGCGCTCGCCGAACGTCTCGATAAAGGTCGTCGGGCCAAAACGTTGACTTAATTAAAATGGAGAACATGAAGAATATGCAGATAAGAGGGGCGAATGTTTTGAATATCTTTTCATATGTGAGTGTGCAAATGCAGATGGGATCGAGGTTTCTGGTTTCAAGTGACCATCGTTGGCTTTTCTCATGGTTGCCGGGAGATACAATTAGCTCACCAAGCCACTGTAAGGACAATGAACTATAGCCAGTACTGTGCTCAGTCCATGTTCGCTCTGCTGTATGTACATTAAATATTTCAGACGTGAAATTTAAGTCAACAAGATTACCGTTGAACCGTTATGGTGAAATATTATGTTCACTGCCCCCAGCAAAATGGCTGCCCTACATTTGTTGATTTTCACATTTTCGTATTGTCACAGCAGTTATGTAAACATCTGGAGCTCCCTGTGGCCCGGCATCTTCTGTGTTGTTTGCGCAAGGAATTGTGGGTCACAGTGGGTGAGTGACACAGCCTGAAGTCAAACTGGCAGCACTCCACCACAGGAGTCCTCAGTCATTCATTAGAGACACAGTACCAGACGAGCCATCTGCTTGGTGTTCTCAGTCTGCTACGCGTGCCTCTACTTTTCACTGAAGCTAGAGTTGGGAATTTGGGTCCTTATTCCTAGTAGACTATGAGGTTTGCCTGTCAGTCATGTTGCAGAATACCCAAAAATATATTCATAAGCTACAATCAAAATGGTGGAAGTATGTGGTGCTTTCCATGTAGCCCAGAGGTCGATTGTATGCAAAAAAAGTAAGGGAGAGGGAACTTTATAACGTGGTGCGTGTATATTTAAAAACATATTTTGGATACATACATACGCAATGCCATTCCTGCTCTTTTCAGCAGATGCCCACGGAATGGCAAGCTCGTTAGTCTGTTTATACAGCATTCGTACAGCGGCTGAGATTGTTGTGCCTGATTGAGAAAAGGGAACATATTTTGATTATTTTTATGTGCGTCTGTGGCGATTAACCTCAAACACGGGCCGCTGTGTTTGCTGTCGCATGCTGCTGGCAAGGAATTGCTGTATTTTGCATTTCTGTTGATTGCAAACGGTGAACTTTCATATGTTTACTGCCGGAAAAAAGGATTCTGTTGATTGATATCGAAGAAATAGAGAGTCGCTGTTTTTTCATCGCCTATTTCTGAATCCGAATCTGACTGGTGTTGGAGTGCATTAAGCTCTAGTATATCAAACACTGAGTCTAGTGTTTTCAATTCCCAGTGCACTGGTTTCTGTTTTGAAAAAAAGTTTTTTCCTCCAAAATCACTTTTCTTGCTAAATATCAGAGCGTTGCTGGGGCTATTTTTACATTAAGTATGTTTGTTTAGTCATTTTCCCAGATCTAGTCATGTCCTTTGAAGTAAAAAAAATATGTTGTATAATTGCTCCCACCCAAACTAGGCTATTGTTTGATACTAGTTCAAAATAAATCCTCTGAAAGTGATCTAAAGGTTTACAAAGTTGCTGGACTGTAAGTGGGGATTTATTTATAACTACAGAATATGCTTTAGATATAGTCATAAAAAAACTTACAAAGTACGTTATATATACCCCTCTAGCTGTGATACATGGCCCCTTACATCTTGCCAGTAGAAGAAAACTGTCTTTAGCAAAACCCAGCTGAAATAAGACCTTGCTTGAGACAGCAGCTATTTTAAGCAAAATTTGGTTATTTCCACATGAAACGTGTGGAGCTGTGTGCTCGTTTGGATATTTGATCTATTTTAAATTGCAGCGAAAAACTGAGATGACAAGTTTTTTAACTAACAAGGATGGGCGGGGCAAGAGGGCACATGACTGATTCTGCAGTCACGGATAGAACAACTTTATTTCTAGAACCTCACTATTTCCAAAGGATTATTCAGAAAGAGTTGATGATGATGATGATGATGATGATGATAATGAGGATGATGATGATTAGCGTCATTAGACGCTGGTGTTAGATGTCATTCCCGAAGCCTAACAGGTGGCCTGGTTGTTTCTGTTCACCTGTTACCCCTGAGGGAAGCTTACCTACCCCCCCCCCCCTTCCCCCGCCTCTCACATAATGCAGTTACTCAGGTGGAGAATGTTTTTTTTTAGTGCCGTGCCTAGAAACAAAATTGATTGGCGTCCAGCAAGTGAAAACTCAGTGGAAAATCCCCATTGTGGAGCAATATGCCCCCACAGTAACCTGCCTCAGGGAAAACACACTAAATATATGTAAATGTAAAGCATTTAATGCCCTAATACTTTCCACTCATTGACCTGAGCAGCAGGTGTGATGAGGGTAGTCCTGAAGTGTGAGCAATTACTCCACTGAAAACAAGGCTTATATAACTGCTCACAGAAGCCAATTCACTATACTGGGTCATTTAAAGCTTCCACTCTTTGTGGAATTGCTGGTAGCTTATGTTCTTGTTTGTTTTTTTCACTGCTAGCCAATCTGCTTTGTGTGTTAGGCTTGTATGTATCACACGTGAGACTGAATTTATTCTCGGTAAGCACTGAAGCTTAAGTTTGATCTTAAAGCTAAGATTAAGTCCGTTGTGGGGTTCTGTCAGTTATGACAGTTCCTTTTCATAGATGCCGGTTGTTCTCTTTGAGGATAGGCAGGACACTGTCAGCTTTGGCTATTGCTTAGCTGCCATTTTCAGAACCTGATACCGACATCAATATCTCCATGTCTCTGGTTGTCTGGTTATTCAGGTCATGTGACAGTGTACCGCGTGTGGCAGTCAGCATTAGCCATGTCATTGCCCTAAAACAAACTGCATTTTATGTCAGGTTTTCCTTCTGACAGCACCGCTAAGAGTGCTGCCAAATGCCTTAAATGCAGTAGAGCTGTACGGGCTGTTTGGAAGGGTTGTTGTTGAATTATTTGCTCCAAATTAGGCCTCCCAACCTAGTGCAGTTTATAAACGTACAAGCAGCATGAATAATTAATAAAAAAAAGGTTTTTTTTTTTTTTTTTAAATGGCTCAGTGCTCCACGAAGAAAGAACTTCCGCTCGGCGCAGAGTATAAACGTAGTTTTCGTCGAGGCTGGAGGACGGAGACTTCTGCTCTGGCCGGCGGGATGCGCGGAGGAGCGGTAACGCCGGGGCAGATCTGTCCGGCGGCGTAAGCGGCACGCGGCCGAACACGCCCGAGGCCGAGGCTCCGCGTGTTTCTCGCGCGCATTGCTCTGACGGCGACGCGGCTGGGGGCCACGCCACTCGGTCTCCCCCCCCCCCCCCCCCCGCCCCCCTCCCCCCTCCCCAGGCAGCCGGATGAAGGGAACATTTCCACCCACTCAGTCTCCGTGTGGTGATGATGCTCCATGCCAATAGCACATGCAGATTGTCCTTTATGGCGGAAAGGACTAGACTGCCACACGGTAAGTCGCGTAGTGGCAGTTGGTACTGGGTTCGGACTCTGTGTGTGTGTGTGTGTGTGTGGGGTCAGAGGTCAAATTGCATCCTGTAGACTCAGCAAATACTCCTTTTTGTACTCTCCCAGCTGTCCTACAGGATAGTCCTGCTCGGTGACGGGAGGTTCTGGTCCTATATTACAGTACAGAATGTCCATTGAGCTAGTATTGTACTTAGTCACGCCTCCTTTTACATTATCTGAAGATACATCAGATTGGACCGTCTCAGCTTCAACACTGTGTGGACTATGGGTCTGGGTGTCAGGTGGTTCTGCAGAATTTGTGGGTGGAGCTTGTGGGCTCTGTGGGCCCTGAATGTGAAGGCGGACTGTCCCGCTTGTGTCTTGCAGACAGACTACTACTTTGAGTACACGGAGTGTGACAGCACCGGGTCACGGTGGCGGGTGGCCATCCCCCAGCGCCTGGGCACCTGCACGGGCCTGCCGGACCCCGTCAGCGGGACGGACTGCAGTGAGTACATCACCCGCCCCCTTCGTCCCTCGCCATCCCCCCCGCCCCCCCAGTATACCAACTACGTACATCTGTCTGTCTGTATGTCTGTAAGTCCCGCTCTGGAGAGTTGGCCCCTTTGACCCAATCAACGGTTAGTCATCACTGTCCAACCATCTTATCATTCCCACCACAACTCAACAGCAGCCCCCACCACTGGATCCCTTCTTGCTATTTATCCATTCTTTTTTAATTCATGTTATGTTTTCTTACTACAGTTTTTAATCGTGGTGTGCAACTATTCTATGCGTACTGACGGCCTGTACTTCCCCTTACCTGATGTCTGCAGCGTGTTGTAATGTGCACTGTTTTTATTTTATTTTTAAAAAGCATAGCTCTTTTGATGCGGGTGATCCTGGCAGGCCCAGGGCCACATTTTTGTCACCCCCTTATCAGCTGAGAGGAATTTTTCCTGTTCAGATTAGGAAGACTTCACAGCAGGGCCCTCTGATTCCCCCCAGGGCAGTTCTTTGCTTTGGCTGACCCCCTTTTTACTTTTTGAGACTTGAGTCTGGTTAACGTTTCTGATGCCTGCCGCAGGCGAGAATGGAAAACAGACCCTCGCTGTCTCGCAGCCGGTGAAAGCAGGTGTTAGTGCTCAGGTGTTAGCGCTCACTGGGTTTAGTGTCCCTCTCTGCTGCCCACTCAGATGATGTAACTCTGTAGCTGCAGTCAGGGGAGGGGAGGCCAATCTACCACGTTTTCCCCAATGAATGCCTCATCAAGCTGGCGTGCAGCCATTGAATGTCCTGCCCACATTATTCATCATGGTTCCAAGCGCTCTGAACTCTTGGAAGAGATTTTCCAGAATGTTCTTTTGCAGTATTGGTGCACTGAGTGTCATAGAGAATGCCCCACAGCTTGCTTCTGTGTATGGTTTCAAAGGCATCAATTCTACAGCAGATCATGGCTCTGCAATTGAATCGGGCTCTACTTGCTAATGGTTTAGAAGTATGGTTTAAAGACTATCTGAGAAAAAAAATAATACAGGGAACATGCCTTTTTAGGCAAACCAAAACCAAAATCTTCCCTTTCCTCAGACGAACATTTCTCTTGGTTAATTTTCAAGGTACGCATTGAGCTTTTCTCTTTAAAATAATACCTCCAGCTGCTCGCTGTTAAACGATGGAGATGAGACAGAAAGTGTGAAAACCAGAGAATGGCCTGTGGTGCCCTTTGACCCAGAAGTAGAAAGACTTTAATCAGGTCAATAGCAGGGTCCCTCTTGCCTTCTTTGAGAGGATCAATAAACCGTGCTGAAAAGAGAGAGCCAGGAAAAATAGACAGGACATAATGCAGCGTACATCCTATTCATTTAGAAGTCTGGTAGGGTCCGGTAACCAAGGTAATACACCAGGAAGCTAGCACCAGAATGATAGCGTTATTTCACATGAGCGCCTTGGAACAGGAACCAGACTGCGAGCAAAACAAACATAAATGGACATTTAAATCTGGCCTTTTAGAGCTGTTTTAGTCTTGCGGTTTTGATTCAATGTCTTAATGAAAAATTCCTGTGTGTCTGTTGGTAAAATCCCATATCCAGGGAAGATATTTTTCACTTTTGTCCAAATACAGTTCATTATGAGAAAAATAGGGAAGATTTTTAACCGCTCTCATATACTGTATGTGACACTATTCATATGTAAAATTTAAATAAATAAAAAAATGCCATTACATTGTAGTGCCGCTGTTTGTGTGTCACTGTTCACCTAAGCATATGGATTCTCCTTATCTGCCGGCTCCATGTAAACACATGCAGCTGTTTGTGATGGGTGATTGGGGGCGGCGGGGGGGCCTGTTACCATGGTGAGTCCCATGGTGCTCTCATTAAGCTGTTCTTACGGAGACAATATGGATTCATTCATCCGTTGCCACACATCACGTTGTTAGCACAGCCCTAGCAACGCAATATTCAAAAGAAGAAGTTACTCATTTCCTATTCTCATACTGATTTTTTTTTTCATTTTAAGATTACGTATCCTAGATATAAAAAAAATGGGAGGTTACAATCTGTAAGATTTCATCCTCGTAATATAACAATAACAGTGAAATAGCTATTATCATTCTAAAGTTGTTTAAAAACACTGCAATGCCGTGCTGAGAACAAGAAACCTGTACAAGAGACTGATGAATAAAGCCAGAATTATAGCAAGTAAAATATAAGCCCGTGGCTTGAATGCATATAAGTCCGGCACGCCTGTTTTTCAGTGCCCTGTGTGTCTTCTTAGTTTAGCACCTGGGCCTGTTTTTCATTTTCCCTTTATCTGCACCAGGGCTGCACAGATACTGCACCAGCATCGGCCCCTTTATTATCCTAACAGCGTACCCTTTTCACTGAGCACGGCACACTGCTCACCCACGTACTGTAAAGATAAGTGAGTCTGAGCTTCCATTGGACGAAGACCGCGCCCGCTTAATTTTTTCGCCGCAAAGCTCTGGCTCTGTTTAATCCCTGGCTGTTCGCTGCGCCTCTCTGTAAGCCTCCCCCAAAAAAAGCAGAAAACCCTCCTTTTAATTATTCTGACAAATAATTGCCTGTTGAATCGGGCGATTTGCAGCGGTGTTCGGGTGCAGTGTGTATGTGTGTGTGTGTGTGTGTGTGCCGCTGCAGCTGAGGGATTGCTAATCATGGGCTACCAGTACCACTGCCAATGGTGTAAAACAAAAGCACATAAAGCCATCAAAGTTAGACTGGCGATAAAGGCCCAGCTGAAATAATGAGAGTGATTATACTGTAGTCTTTCTAAATGAAGTTTATTTAATGCTAATACTCAACAGCAGGGCCTGTACTAAACATTCATGCTTAATTTGGTGAGAAATAATATGAGCCTCTAGGGTGAACTGTGACTGCTGTACTGTCTCTGGGTTTTTAAGGGGGTCAGTACAAGTCACTGGGAAAGAGAAAAAGGAATCATTGTTGGATGGTTTGCCTTCCGATGGTGAATTAGCCAAAACATTATGTTTTTTGATGTAACTCAAGCCACACAGTCATCTGTATAATGTGCATTTGCCATCACTGGAGCAAATAGAATTAGCACATCAAAGCTTTACTGCCTGGTTCTACTGAACGACTCTTATGGTAATGTCCTGTGTGATCTGCCATCTTGCCAACCTCTGATTGGACGTGGTCATTGTACTGCCTGTTGTTAATGCAAGAAGTTTTGAATGGATGTAATGAATGTGCTGACTTTGAGGGTAACTGTGATGAGTGTAATGAATGTACTGTGAGTGTAAGTAATCTGATGTGTATGATGTTGGGTGCGAAGAGTATGAAGTTGAATGTGATGAGTATGAAGTTGAGCGTGATGAGTATGAAGTTGAGCGTGATTAGTATTATGCAGTGATGAGTGTAGATAACATGTCCTCCTGTGTCCCAGCGTTCTCCTGCGGTGCCGGTGAGTTCCTGGAGATGTCGGCCCAGCAGTGCACACAGTGTGCCGCCGGCACCTACTCCCTGGGGAGCGGGATCCGCTTTGACGAGTGGGACGACATCCCGCCCGGCTTCACCAGCCTGGCCACCTACATGGACAGCGGCCCTGCCGGGGAGGACACCCTGACCTGCAGCAAGTGAGTGAGGCCTCTCTCCCACAGGGGCATTGTGGGACTTGTAGTCCATTGTGGGAACAGTGGTGCATTATGGGATTGGTAGGTGCGGTACGGGATTTTAAAAGGAGCGGTGCTCTCTTCCTGGTCATGGATGTTCTACAGATGACCACATGAGGCAGGTGGGGAGGGGGGAGTGGGAAGGGGTGTCCTGGGTCCAATCTGTGTTGCTAATTGTGTCGTTAAATATCAGGAAACAAAGGCCAGAGATGTGAACAAGTTCTGTGGCCCTGCCAGAAATGGTGTCAATCCACTGTGCAACAAAGATACCAAGATATGCAAGAGTGGTATGAATATGAGTGCGGGAAAGCTGAATGGGGAGCTTAGCCCGTGATTAAAATGAAGGGAGGTGTGGACGGCAGGTGAATAGAGGTTGAGGGTTACTGAGCCCCCCCCCCCGTGCGTAAGCCATTCCAGCGGGATTTATTCCACAGCGGCCCACGGCTTCACATTCAGGCCTAACTAGGCCGGGCGAGTTGAGTAAGCGTCTGCTCGCTCGTCTCTCTCTCTCTCTCTCTCTGTCACGAGGGCGTTTAAAATGGAACCGGGATCCGGCGAGAATTCTCACCAGATGAATATTAAAGTCATCCGCCCACGCCAGTGCAAAAAAAAATTTTTAAACGCCCGTCTGTGCTGGAAGTCCAGACTTCCGCGGAAACCCACGCAAGTTCTGCTCGAGGAAGGGAAGGAAGGGTTAGCGAGAAGCCGGCGGGATTTGGAAACGCCGCGCGTACGCCGGTCTCTCTCGGCGCCGGCTGTGACAGATGGCGTCTGTTAGCCACGGCTAGCACGTTGTCCAGCCTGCGTGCGATACACGCGCTGTGCGTCACGCCTAGGTAACTTTCGCAGCCTGCCCTGTTCAGTCTGAATGAAGAATGCTAACTGAGCGTCTTGCTACACTTTGGTCAAAAAACAAAACATCTATTTGTATATCGTAGAATGGTAGCGGGAAGGGCACGGGGATGGGGACGGGGACCAGGACAAGGGGGGTGGGGAGGTGGGTGGGTAATTGTGTGCCAAGACCCCCATTTGACTCCATCTCAGCTCCTGCTTGGAAGGCAAAAAGAGAAAGGAGAAAGGAGCGTTATACCTGAGACTTTCCTCCGTCTCCTCCCTCTGACAGCTCCTCCTGGGTGCCTCAGGGGAACTACCTGGAGTCGAACCGTGACGAGTGCACGGTGTCGCTCATCTACGCCGTCCACCTGAAGAAGCAGGGCTCCGTCTCCTTCGTGTACCAGTACGTGGACAACAACATCTTCTTCGAGTTCTTCGTAAGTCCGCGTCCGCGTCCGGAGTTTAAGCCGAGATTAAGGGTGCTGATCCTCCAGTGATTTGACACTGTGATCGTGCACACTGAGAAGTACTTTGCATTGTTGCTGAAGGCCTTCTGTTTCAGTCTGGTCAGCTTCAAACCAGCTCTAGTTTTGAATTTTGCTTGCAGTTTTCTTGTTACAAGCATTTCTGAATGACTCTCAGATTTTTAGAGAGAGCTGTGAAATGAAAATATGATTTCTTTAAATTATTGATTTAAACGTGACTTAATATTTACATACTCAATATATTTTTCAGATTCAGAATGATCAGTGTCAGGAGATGGACCAAACATCAGACCAAAAGTGGATCAAACTGACCAACAACGGGGAGTGGGGGACCCACACCGTAAGTGCCCTGTCCAATCACAGCCGGCACACACAGGGTCAGGACTGTGATTCGCTGATATGAAGACCGGGTCATAGTAGACTACTCAGCTTGCAGCCTATAGTGGCCAATTGACTGCTTATTTTCAGTAAATTATGGATTTATTATCCAATAGAATCACATTTTAAATTGACTGAATTTTGTTCATTATTTTCACAGTATCATTTCTTGTCGTTTTTTTTTCAGGTCGACTTAAAGTCCGGTACTAACATCCTGTACTGGAGGACCACTGGAATTTTGCTGGGCACTAAGGTCGTCAAACCGGTGCTGCTGAAGAACGTTCAGATCGAAGGTAACGGGACGAGCCGCTGGGGCGTCCCGCTCGGCGAGGGGCGGTCCCAGGGCTCCCTTCTTAGCTCCGGCGTTGGGCGTTTCGCTGTTTTCTCCGCGGCTACAATTAAAGCTAACTCTTCTTAATTCATTCGTCTGTTTGATTTGCACCCCTGTTTTGCAGTAATATTGATCAGTAAGAGCATTGTATCAATAATTCTTGCTGTCTTCATGTACTTCATGAGTGATCGGTGGCTACTCAAGTGTCTGATCAGCTTTGTGCTAAATTGTGTGTTACTGTCTACTCTGTGGTTGTTGGTGTCCCGTTGTTATTTGCACATTGTGTTGTGTGCCATAATTTCTGTGGAATTCAGTCTGGGCAAAAGCGTCTAGCAAAGGTGTGAAAGTAAATTTGGCAGTGTGGCATCTCCAGTATTGTACTGTTTATCCAACTGATGGGTGTTAGCAGTGATGTGTGTGTGTGCGTTTATGTGCACTCCAACCAACAAGCCAGCTAAGCCTTTGCACAGCCATGAATTGTGTCTTTTATAAAACTGTGCGCCACCCCGGTTGCCAGGGTAACATGTGATTGCTGTCCGTCAGGGGTGGCCTACACATCCGAGTGCTTCCCGTGCAAGCCTGGGACCTTCAGCAAAACCCCGGGGTCATCGTCATGTGACCTCTGTCCCAGAAACACCTTCTCCGGCAAGGGAGCCAGCTCCTGCACCCACTGTGACAAGGACAAGCAATACGCACGTAAGCCCGCCCCCACGGAGCCCCCACACACCACCAGACTACTGCATATCTACATTAGTGCAGTATAATATCATCATTGCTTAACCTTATTGAGGTGTGAGATCACTAATATGTGATTAGAACGTTCTTAACTGAACATTCCAATGCTGATGTCATAATCACTGCTGGTAACTGAAAGCAGTGGAGTTCTAGAACACTGACATTCTGAAAAAAACCTCCCTCTTGAGAGGGTTAAATGAGAGCTGGATTAATTGGATTAATGCTGGATTAACGTTGGATTAATGTTGGATTAATGTTGTGATTGCGAATGTACTCCCCTCCTGGCCCCTGAGCGATGAGTAAAGTAATATTTGCTCTGCAGTCAGACGCAGTTGGGCGGTGCAGGGTTGGTGCAGTAATGCACTTTTCTTGCAGTGCGCTCTTGGCAGTGCCGCATAGCACAGATGCAGCATTTCCGCCCTGCCCTTCGAAGTGCGAGTGGAGTAAAATTTACGATCGTTATAATTCCTCAAAGTACATCCAATCCCCCGCGAGTCGGCTGCATTCGAGCCAGCTTCCAAGTGCAACCGGCACCCGTACATTACAGGGTAATGGAGAAGATGAAGAGTCCGCCTTTGCCAGTCAACCGTAAAACCCTGCAGACTGAACGCTAGAGAAGCATGACAGTACTGTATATGAGGGTGAAACAGGCGGCTGCCTATGAGGTGAGCTTCAGCAGTGGGGGCGGAGTCAGCCGCTGGTGTGTGAGAATGGAGGCTAACGCACTAGCCTACGTGCAGGAGGTCTGGGCGTTATCAGCTCTTATCAGGAGGACAGTGCTGAGCAGAGGGTTGGCTGGATATAGCAGATGCACTGGTCTCTCTAAGGGAAGGGTGGCATTGCGCATACATGTGCATTCGAATGCATGTGTTTTATATGCTGTTTGGTAGCTTGCCTCTTTTTTTAATGGTACAAAATCATTTTTGGCCACCAGCAAAGAAACCAGGTTATAGGCGCAATTATTTGGAAGGAATTTTGTTTTTTAATATTTTGTAACAAAATGGATTTTAATGTATTTTTGGCCATCCTCACTGCTCTGTGTAATTTGGGAGTCAGAATAGCCCCGCCCCCCTGCCCCCCTGCCCCCCTGCCCCCCTGCCCCCCTGCCCCCTCTCTCATACAGGTTGTGCTGTGTCCGAGCAGTCAGCTTCACCCTCCCTGTGTCTGAGGGGCGGGGGGGTGGGGTAATGCTCATCAGACCAAACAAGCTCTCATTCCTAAACGGGACGTTCTGGTTCGTGTCCCTCACGCCTGTCTCTGGCAGCTGCTCGCCTGCTGCTGCTGCTGAGGCCCTGCCAGCACGGACAGGGTTTGATTGACAGCTCAGACACTTTGACCACATCGCCCGGCGATCGTCGTCTCGATCGAGCTCTGTGGTTCAAAGGGAAGAGCCGTTTGCACCGAGCGCTGGATTCACTCTGATGTGTCCCGGCTCAGCGGATTGGACAGATCCGTCTCCTTTAGGGCAGAATAAACCCTTTAATCGTCCCAAAGGCCAGTTTGCCTGGCAGCGCATCACACAGAAGTGTAGGTGCTCTGTGCCGTATGTAAGAGTTTTATTGATCTGTTGTTGTTGTTGTTGCGTCTCTCCTCCCTGCAGCCGAGGGGTCGGCAGAATGCAAGGAGAAGCCGGCCTGCTCCAAGAAAGACTACTTCCAGATCCACACGCCCTGCGACAGCGAGGGGAAGGTGAGGTTCGGTTAAGAGCACTCCGATGGCGCGTTTGCGACCTCGCGCCTTGCACCTTAACGTGTGCTGAGATTGCTGTCGGTGACTTTGGGGGGCCCACGTTGCCCACGGCCCTGTTTCAGCAAGTGACAGTTCTGCCGAAAAGAGGCTGCTAGACATGTGTCTGTTGCCGTGGCGAGGAAACGCTAGGGCTGGAGTTGAGGGGGAAAACAGTCTAAACGGCGAGTGTGTGTGCTCCACCAGACGCAGATCATATACAGGTGGATCGAGCCCAAGATCTGCGTGGAGAACGTGACGGGGGCCGTGACGCTGCCCCCCTCTGGCAGACGCGAGCCATGCCCGCCATGCAACCCCGGCTTCTACAACAACGACACGGCCACCTGCACCCCCTGCCCCCCCGGCACCTACTCCAACGGGGTCAAAGGTAACCCAAAAATCAGGGGCTAAACACGCTCAGTTCAAGTGAAAACTATTTTTTTTTCATGTTTTTTTGTTTTTGTTTTGGGTTATAGGCTAAATAACTTTATCCAGAGCCGCAATGTGAAAAGATACATGTGCTAAAATACAATTACATTTATGGAGAGAAATGGCTCATAACTGTAAAACTTTCTGTAGCCCCTGCATTTTACCTTTTCACGATACACCACCTGGCCTTTACCTTTTTAGGGCACTTTTATCTTGTAATGCCAGTGGTACCAAGGTAACTGAGCCATGCGGAGGTGTCTGTCCAGGCCTCAGTAGGGTGCTCTGGGGGTCCGGCATGTGGTCTGGCTAATGTATCCGCTAACTCTTCAAACTGTCACTTACTGATAGAGAAACGCTCTCACCCCTCTGTGTTCTGTGCACTCGCATTCCTGTTATGCCTGGCTGAATGGGAGGTGGTAGAACTTTACCGAGGGTAGTAACGCCTAATCCACTAGGTTTAAGAAATGCTACTTGAGTTTCCAATGGACTAATGTGACTGGTTTTACAGAAACAAATCAATAAACCGTGAAGTTAGAATACTGATATAAAGCAACCAAGGCTTTATACACTCTATATATTTACCTATATTTAAGCATCCACAATTAACACACAACAACATTAAGTATCTATCACCTTACTCAAGCAGGTCAGTGAAAGGGACTGGGTGATCTCTCTTAATAATAATAATAATAATAATAATAATAATAATAATAATAATAATAATAATAATAATAATAATTGCTTAAAGAAGCAATTAGAAAATAATATATTAGGAAATACAAAGGTATTTCATATTTTTAATTCACAAGTCTTCCCAATTCTGTTTGAGTTAGCAATAGTAAACCTGAAGCCGTTGACATTCTTATCATTCCAACTTTGCTGTGTGGACCCCAAATAATTAAAACCAGTTGAATAATATTAGGGTGACGAGCAGTTTCTTTGTTTGGGACCATGATTAAAAACTTGGAACACCTGAAGATTTGCAACAAAATGGTTGGAATGAAAACCCGAAGGACTAACAGAGGATCCCTGTCTGAAAACAGCCGTCAAATGTGAAATTCAGTCATTTTTGGTCATTTAATGCCCTCTGGTGGTAAATATTATGAACTGCACTCTGGCTCAGTAATATTGGCGTTAATGCACAGAATATCCCCTTCTAGCCATATCTGCTTTTTAAATCCCTGTAAGAAGCCAGCAGACATGGCTGGGGTCTCTCAAGATAATGGAGTGGGGTGCAGTGGGGTGTGGAAATGTAAAAAAAAAAATTTGAGCACTATAAAGAAGCGGTAAATTGAAATTAAAACAAACATCTTCATGCTTATGCAAACTTGGTCCTGGGGACCCACTGTGTATGCTGGTTTCCATTCCAACCAGCCACCCTTGAATAGTAACGAGCAGTTAATTGTTCTTAATTAAACACTTTTAATGTCTATTGCAGAGCTTGATCGCTTTAGCTGACAGTACATTGTGCATACCCAGGAGTTTTAAGTAGTCAGATTAACAAGTGATTTAATTTTCAGTAACGGCAAGAGGAAAGAGTTTGCATTTTACCTGATTAAATTATAGACAGACAGATGAAATCAGTAGGGTCTTAATTAAGGAAAGAGTGCACACCTGGTCATTGCCACTAAATCCTTTGACAGTTCAAGGATAATGCTAATTTTAATTTGCCACACCTGTATTGCGTTAAAATAAGCTTAATTACACAAGTATGGAAGAACTTTAAGATTTACAACAATGGCTGGAATGCACACCAGGATACAGAGGAGTTTCTGAACCTTGGATGAAAACAGCCCTCAAAAGCGAAATTCGGTCATTTTTGGTCATTTAATGCCCTCTGGTGGCTGAATGTGTGAACTGCACCGTGGTTCACTAATATTGATGTTAATGCAGGGAATATCCCCTTCTAGCCATATCTGCTGTTTAAATCCCTGTAAGAAGCCAGCAGACATGGCTGGGGTCTCTCAAGATAATGGGGTGGGGTGCAGTGGGGTGTGGAAATGTAAAAAAAATTATTTGAATACTATAAAGAAATGCTAAATTGAAATTAAAATAAACATCTTCATGCTTATGCAAACTTGGTCCTGGGGACCCACTGTGTATGCTGCTTTCCATTCCAACCAGCCACCCTTGAATAGTAATGAGCAGTTAATTGTTCTTAATTAAACACTTTTAATGTCTATTGCAGAGCTTGATCGCTTTGGCTGACAGTACATTGTGCATACCCAGGAGTTTTAAGTAGTCAGATTAACAAGTGATTTAATTTTCAGTAACGGCAAGAGGAAAGAGTTTGCATTTTACCTGATTAAATTATAGACAGACAGATGAAATCAGTAGGGTCCTACTTAATGAAAGAGTGCACACCTGGTCATTGCCACTAAACCCTTTGACAGTTCAAGGATAATGCTAATTTTAATTTGCCACACCTGTATTGCGTTAAAATAAGCTTAATTATACAAGTATGGAAGAACTTTAAGATTTACAACAATGGCTGGAATGCACACCAGGATACAGAGGAGTTTCTAAACCTTGGATGAAAACAGCCCTCAAAAGCGAAATTCGGTCATTTTTGGTCATTTAATGCCCCCTGGTGGCTGAATTTGTGAACTGCACCGTGGTTCACTAATATTGACATTAATGCACAGAATATCCCTTCCAGCCATATCTGCTGTTTAAATCCCTGTAAGAAGCCAGCAGACATGGCTGGGGTCTCTCAAGATAATGGGGTGGGGTGCAGTGGGGTGTGGAAATGTAAAAAAAATTATTTGAATACTATAAAGAAGCGCTAAATTGAAATTAAAACAAACATCTTCATGCTTATGCAAATTTGGTCCTGGGGACCCACTGTGTATGCTGGTTTCCATTCCAACCAGCCACCCTTGAATAGTAACGAGCAGTTAATTGTTCTTAATTAAACACTTTTAATGTCTATTGCAGAGCTTGATCGCTTTAGCTGACAGTACATTGTGCATACCCAGGAGTTTTAATTAGTCAGATTAACAAGTGATTTAATTTTCAGTAACGGCAAGAGGAAAGAGTTTGCATTTTACCTGATTAAATTATAGACAGACAGATGAAATCGGTAGGGTCTTAATTAAGGAAAGTGTGGACACCTGGTCATTGCCACTAAACCCTTTGACAGTTCAAGGATAATGCTAATTTTAATTTGCCACACCTGTATTGCGTTAAAATAAGCTTAATTACACAAGTATGGAAGAACTTTAAGATTTACAACAATGGCTGGAATGCACACCAGGATACAGAGGAGTTTCTAAACCTTGGATGAAAACAGCCCTCAAAAGCGAAATTCGGTCATTTTTGGTCATTTAATGCCCTCTGGTGGCTGAATTTGTGAACTGCACCGTGGTTCACTAATATTTATGTTAATGCAGGGAATATCCCTTCCAGCCGTATCTGCTGCTTAAATCCCTATGAGAAGCCAGCAGACTGTAAAACGTTATTGCAAACTTTATAACTTAATCAATTAAAATGCATACTCTTTCCTCTTGCCGTTACAGAAAATTAAATCAGTTGTTCAATATTAGTGAACCAGTGTGCAGTTCATAAATTCAGCCACCAGAGGGCATTAAATGACCAAAAATGACTGAATTTCCCTTTTGAGGGCTGTTCTCATACAACGTTCAGGAATTCCTCTGTATCCTGCTTTGCATTCCAGCCATTGTTTTAAATCTGAGACAGACAGATGAAATCAGTAGAGTCTTAATTAAGGAAAGAGTGCACACCTGGTCATTGCCACTAAGCCCTTTGACAGTTCAAGGATAATGTTAATTTTAATAGGCAACACATGTATTGTGTTAAATACACTTAATAACAAATGTATGGAAGAAGAATACTTTTTCTTAGCAATCTTAATTGATCAAGAGATTGACTACAGCAACAAAATACATATTGTTTAAAAATTCTTAATTTTCCACAGTCAGATTAATGTCAGAGACCAGGAGACAGCACTTTCAGTATTTGTTGTTTGAGAAGTGATTTGATCTTATTTGATATGAATGCTGGGGATGCCTCCTTTGTAATATGCTCATCTATTTCTGATTTATCCAATTTATTTCTTGGAATAGTAACAATAATAATAATAAAATAATAATAATAATAATAATAATAATAATAATAATAATAATAGCTTAAAGAAGCAATTAGAAAATAATATATTAGGAAATACAAAGGTATTTCATATTTTTAATTCACAAGTCTTCCCAATTCTGTTTGAGTTAGCAATAGCAAAGCTGAACCAGTTGACATTCTTATCATTCCAGCTTTGCTGTGTGGACCCCAAATAATTAAAACCAGTTGAATAATATTAGGGTGACGAGCAGTTTCTTTGTTTGGGACCCTGATTAAAAACTTGGAACACCTGAAGATTTGCAACAAAATGGTTGGAATGAAAACCTGGAGGACTAACAGAAGATCCCTGTCTGAAAACAGCCGTCAAAAGTGAAATTCAGTCATTTTTGGTCATTTAATGCCCTCTGGTGGCAAAGATTATGAACTGCACCCTGGTTCAGTAATATTGACGTTAATGCACAGAATATCCCTTCCAGCCATATCTGCTGTTTAAATCCCTGTAAGAAGCCAGCAGACATGGCCGGAGTCTCTCAAGTTAATGTACTGCATTGAATGGGGTGTGAAAATGTAAAAGGTTATTGCAAACTTTACCGTTACAGAAAATTAAATCACTTGTTCAATATTAGTGAACCAGGGTGCAGTTCATACATTCAACCACCAGAGGGCATTAAATGACCAAAAATGACTGAATTTCACTTTTGACGGCTGTTTTCATCCAAGCGAATTTATGAACCAGGATGCAATACATAATAATGGCCACAAGATGACATCAACTGATCACAAATGACTGAATTTCACTCTTTTCAGCTGTTGTGTGTCAATATTCCTGAACCAGAATGCAATACAAAATCTTGGCCACAATGGAACTGATCACAAATGTCTGAATCTCACTTTTAAAGACTGTTCTGTTCAAGATGTGTGATAATGATGGACAGAATGGTTTTTATCTTTTGTAATGAAAGAGGTTGCATTTCTAATTGATTAAATTATGGACTGACGGATAAAATCACTGGAGTCCTCATTATCGTATGTATAGACATCAGATCACCCCATTAATGGGAAATGGAAATCCCACTGATAATGCAAGGGGAAGCAATTATGGAAAATCTTCTTAATTAATAGCACACACAGTGGGTCCCTCAAATTAAGTTTTAAAACTCCTGATGTAGAAGAGTCTGGTGGCCCTGTAGTAACTTCGTTCAGTGTTTGATTACTCATGTCCAACAGGATACATCAACAAGCTCCAGTGATCTGTAATGTCCTGATAGGATGTCTGTTGTGTTGTTAACTGCCTGTCTGTCTCCGGCATGCTATTGTGTCAGACAGTATGTGATGTTTGTGATGCCCGCCCTCACCAGCTTGCCAGAAGTGCCCAGCGGGCACGGAACCGGCACTGGGCTACGAGTATAAGTGGTGGAACGTGCTGCCCGCCAACATGAAGACCTCCTGCTTCAACGTGGGCAACACCAAGTGTGATGGCATGAACGGTGAGGATGGCACAGTGCGGCTCTCTAGCCCCTAAATGGCATAGCAGGCAAGGAGACGATCACAAAAACACGTTGCTGAAAATTTGAAAGTTTTCTCTCTTCCTTATTTTGCATAAATACTGATCTATGTCTGGTTTGCTGGCAGCGGGGATGGAGGAAATGATGCTGAGGTACGAGAAGCAGGGAGGGAGAGAGAGAGAGAGAGAGAGAAAGAAGACGAAGGGGGAGAAGGAGAGTGAGAGGAGTGAGCGGGAAAGAGTCAAAGGGAGGGAGAGCGAGACAGACTGAGAGTGGGACGGAGAGGGGGAGAGGTTTAACCCCGGCAGAATGGGGCAGCAGCAGGCGCTGTGCAAACAGAATCCGCGCGCTTGGCTCCGTGGAGAGCTCGGATCTCGTCTTTCCCTCCTCGGCAGCGACGGGCTTTGCGTGCCAGCGGGCGTGGTGGGGGGGAGGAACCCGCACGCGCCACCCCCCCACCCCCCGTTTTCCCTGCGCAAACATGCTCGTTTGCAAAGCAAACACTCGCCTTTTGGGGGGGGGACGCGGCGAGCAGCCGTCGCTGTGACTGATTACCGCTGTGCGATCGCGGCGAAGGCTACAGCAGAAGCAGCGCCTGCTAATAACCGCGTTTCACGGTGTGGAGAGGCTGAGGAGTAACGCTGGAAATCTACATGGGTTACAGTGAGACTTCCTTAAACACCTCTGAAGGAGAGGGTACGTTTGGTATGACACCTGATGCAGTTAATGTAGGGGGGGGGTTTTTGTCGGGTTCCCCAATTTTGGCAATGCATTACAAGCCCCCCCCCCCTCCTTTTTTTATTCCTCCATTAATAGGAGTTAGACTCCCTGGCCTCTTCAGTGTACAGTAACCCACGTGATGGATGTGAGGTGAACAGGTGCTGTGTACAGTAACCCACGTGATGGATGTGAGGTGAACAGGTGCTGTGTACAGTAACCCACGTGATGGATGTGAGGTGAACAGGTGCTGTGTACAGTACCCACGTGATGGATGTGAGGTGAACAGGTGCTGTGTACAGTAACCCACGTGATGGATGTGAGGTGAACAGGTGCTGTGTACAGTAACCCACGTGATGGATGTGAGGTGAACAGGTGCTGTGTACAGTAACCCACGTGATGGATGTGAGGTGAACAGGTGCTGTTCTGTTTGGTCCTGCAGGTTGGGAGGTGGCCGGCGATCACATCCGCAGCGGGGCGGGGAGCTCGGACAACGATTACCTCATCCTGAACCTGCGGGTCCCTGGCTTCCAGTGAGTCCGGCGATGGGAACGTGCGATCCTGCCAGTCTAGGCCTAGCTTAGGGAATATCCAACCCCCCCCCTCCTCTGCAAAACCTGGACTTGAGTCACCCAGGGTCTCTGCTTCCATTACACGACCCGTAGGGCTGTCCTCACATTAACAGCCCTGTTACTAATCCTTCTGTTATCAGTGTGAAATTCAGTTTTTTTATGTTATTTATTTTTAAATTATTTTCAGTTTTAATTTCTAAACTGTATGAGGAATGGCCCTCTTCCCCAAAGCTCTCTTATGGGTTCAGAGGAGCTGTGTCCAGTTCCCACAGTGCCACTCAGTGAAGTGTTTGCTTTAGCGGGCACACTGTCAGCCATGGGTCACATTTGATAGGGTTTTTGGTGCAGTACAGGTGATAATTTATCTCCTGATTGATACCAATTACTTTCAACTGCAGTGAGGTGCTCTTTTGATTTTCAATGCCCATTCACCATAGAAATGACACAGGTAGGAATTAGCCAGATGTGAATTCAATGTCAAGGCTACTTTCCTCTTGTCAGCTTCTACTCCAGTTTTTTTTGCCATTGTTTTTTTGTTTTTTTCTAGGCTTCCAACATCTGTGTCCAGGACCACGGGCTCCGAGTTTGGCCGAATCACCTTCATCTTTGAAACCATCTGCTCCGCTGACTGCGAGCTCTACTTCATGATGGTACGTCGCCCTGGGCAGAGACGGGCAAAATACACTAAAACGTATTTTATTTACAGCGTAAAAAAATCATCACGAAAAACATCCAAACAAAGACGGGCGATGCCGCCGTGTCTGAGCAGCCAACGGATCAGGCGCTGAGCGAACAGCTCTCTCCGGGGTCCTCCGGCCCCCCGAGGAGGCCTGTAAGAACGCCTGTCTGATTTGAATGACAGGGCCCCGGGGCCTCCTTTGATGTTGTTGTGTGGTGGCATCGCGAAGCGACGCTTTGGCTGCTTTAATTAAATGCTACAGAGTTCACCTTGGACTTGCGCTGCGCTTTCAGTGTAAACCAAGCAGCTGCGCTGTAGCATGCTAACATGCTGACAGCTAACATGCTAACACGCAGCTAGCACAGCCTGTCTGCTGCTTGTGCACTAACTGACGAGTGTGCTGCCCCCTGCAGGACGTGAACAGGAAGAGCACCAACGTGGTGGAGTCGTGGGAGGGCAGCAAGGAGAAGCAGTCGTACACCCACATCATGACCAAAAACGCCTCCGTGTCCTACACCTGGGCTTTCCAGAGGACCAACCAGGCCCAGGACGTGAGTGCCGAGCGCCACGGGGGATCATGGGAAACCGCAGCGTAACGAACGAACAGAGAATGACATCATCATTCATGGCAACACAGAACCGTGCAGTACAGGAAGTGCTGTCATAAAAGCAGCTTAGCCACGTACAGGAAGTCACTCTGTAGATATATTACTGATCTTAAACCTGACAGTACAAATTTATACATTAGCATAAGCTACAAATGAGCTGGATTGGATGTCATGACAATGAACTGAATTATTTTTTCTAAATTATAACTGAATTATGAATGTTATTTCATTAAATGTGTCCATACTTATATGTATTTTTTCCAATATGAAACAGAGTCGGTGAAGCTTTAAAGCTGTAGTTCCATGTCTGTAGTACTAAGCAAGCCCCTCCTGTTCCCAGATCAGACAGTACGTCAACGACATCGTGAAGATCTACTCCATCACGGTGACCAACGCCCAGGACGGCGTGGCCTCCTCCTGCCACGCCTGCGCCCTGGTGTCCCAGCAGTCGGGCTCGTCCTGCGTCCCCTGTCCCGCTGGCCACTACATCGACAAGGACACCAACCAGTGCATGGAGTGCCCCCCCGACACCTACCTCTCCGGGCACCAGATCTACGGCAAGGAGTCCTGCATGCCCTGTGGGCCTGGCAGCAGGAGCAACAAGGTAAATGTAGTTTTCTTTACTCGTTTTGCCAAAGTAGTTGTAGTTCCTCTCTTCCTGCAACTTGACCTATAGAATAGGGACAGGCAGAAGCAGTAGAGCTTTACAAAGTGGCTACTTACGACTATTCAGACGAGGCTATTGTCCCACGAACAGGCAGATTTTTAAGCATTTCGAATGTCCAGCCAAGTTTCTGACTTGAAGAAGAGGGGGGAAAAAGCGATATTTGGCTTTGCTTCCACCATGTTGGTTCCAGAGAGACATCAGCAATGAGAAGGGAGACTGATTTTTGATTGGGATTTTTGGGGTCTGCACTTTGACCTCATGACATCAGATTGTGGTTGCTGCCCGGCGCTGGTGTGGAACCTGGGCCAGTCGCTGGCTCTGGCGGTCTGGCGGTGTGGCGGCTTGGCAATGGTTAACGGGGCTCTTTGTTGCTCTTCCCCCCCCCATCCTTCCCCTGTGGGCAGGACCACTCCCTCTGCTTCAGCGACTGCTCCTTCTCCCACGTGGACCAGAACCGGACCCTGACCTACGACTTCAGCCCGCTGGGCCCCGTGGGCTCCATCATGAACGGGCCCAGCTTCACCTCCAAGGGCACCAAGTACTTCCACTTCTTCAACATCAGCCTGTGCGGACACGAGGTAGGAAGCGAAAGCCTCCGCTTTCACCCTCCTCTTCCCGAAAACCGCCCCCGTGTGTGGCTTACGAACACGACTGAGGCCGATTAAGTGTCTGTCAGTGTGGGCGGCTGAGGCTCACTCTGAAAAGCTGCTCGCAAAATGGTGGGCGTGTTTGACGTGACTTTACTGCCTAACCTTACCAGCCGGATCAAACGGGCTTTGGAAGCGTGACTCGGACAAGAAACAAGTCGTGATGTATTTTCCATGCATTCCTGATGCTGCGTTTAAAGGATGTACTATTCAGGGGTGGAAAAATCCAGGTTCAGAAAGTAAAAATCCTCCCCAGTATTTTGTTCCCACCATCTGTATTTGCTAAATAGCACAATTCTTCAGCCCGGAGGTAGAACTGATTAGTAGAATCAGCCGGCTGAGTTCATGGGTGGAAGAAATACATGGCGCTACTTTTACTTTCTGACCCCTGGATTTTCCACCCCCTGGTGCATGTTTTTTCTGTATTCATTTTTCACTTCTGCTCCTCAAGGGCAAAAGGGCAGCCGTGTGCACTGACAACGTGACGGACCTGTCCAACAAGGACCTGCAGGGCGACTCCAGCGAGTTCGTGAACTACGTGGAGACCTTCGTCTGTCAGTCAACCATCATCCCCTCAGATGGGCGGGGCTTCAGGACCGCTCTCTCCTCCCAGTCCATCAGCCTGGCGGACACTTTCCTGGGTACGAGCGCAGATTGCTTAGACTATCCAGACGGTCAACTCCTGAATTCCTTCCTGCCTCAGTCTTTCCTGACCACAGGAGTTTTGAGTATGTGACAGAGCAGAATCTGCTTGCGTGTAGCTCTGTCTCCCATATTTCTGTGGAATCTGCCTGTGCTGTGAAACTGACTGACTGCTTGTCTGATTGGTTGTGAAGGAGCCACAGTGGAGAGCTCTCTCTCTGACATCACCGTGAGGTCGGACCTGTTCCCCGAAACGTCAAAGAAAGTACCGGATGTGAACTTCTTCTATCGGTGGGTACCGGCAAAGGCACTTTTTAAATTTTTGTGTGATAGCTTGCATCAAATCTGTCAGTTTCCCTCTATTTAAATGAATGCATGGATGTTGGACTGGAGCGTTTGCTTATCTTCGCAGTAACCACTCCATTTTTATGTTGTGTTAAAACATGCAGTACCGACACACATGCTTTCAAATGCATGTTTCTCCGGGTTTAACAAACATTTTGTGTCTTGATCTTAAGGTCTCCCCAGGCAACATCATCATGTGATAAGGGGCGAAACGCAGTGATCACGCTGCGATGTAACCCAGAGAAGCCTGCCCGGGGGGAGCTGGGGGTCTCCAGGTACCTCTAACTCAAAAGTTCAAAGCTCAATATCTGCTAAAACTGGCTAAAACTAGTCAGATTGTGGCATGTGTGGTTGGCTGTGGTGGGTGTGCATTGGCGGTTAAAACAAGGGGCATAGCAACAGCATTATTCTTCAGACTGAAGTTTTACTCCCCCCCCCCCCCCACCCCCCATGTTATAATGGTTCAGTCCAGCTGTGGCAGTGTTTGGTCACTTCCTGTTTCTGCAGCAAGTGCCCTGCTGGCACCTGTGATGGCTGCACCTTCAACTTCCTGTGGGAGAGTGCCAGCGCCTGCCCGCGCTGCACGGAGGCGGACTACCATGAGATCGAGGGCGCCTGCAAGGGCGCGGTCCAGGTACCCGGTTTTCAGTTATTTTGGGGTTTTTTCTTATTTTTGAAAATCAGTGAACTATGCTTTATTGCAGAGGGGTTTTCTAACACAGTCTGGTGACAATGTGCTGGTGTTTCAAACTCAATTTCTGCCTCTTAACTGTTACTAGCTGTGTCTTGGTCTTAATTAGACTCTTTAAATGACTATTTGTGGTTCATTAAACTTCTTAAACCCACATTATGTCAGAAATGCCTGTATGTACATAAATATATTACATCCCAGATTTTTATTAATCAGATCACCCAGTATTTTGGTTTTCAGTGTTTTGTGGCATACAATTCCTTTGTAAAGAGCTTCCCTTTGAGTTGATTAAGTCATTGACTGAAAGGTGAAATCAGTGAGCTCATAATTGCTGCAAGTGTGGAAACCTGCTCACTGAGGCTAAACCAACAAGCCGAGCCTGCATCGTATCAGGATAAGTGTAACCAAGGAAGTGCTTCAACAGGTTTTCAATGAGCTTAATTGATCAATTTGCCTCCAGGACCCAGTTTTGAAACCCTGCTTTAGAGTGTTATTGTGACCGTAAAACCACATGCGCATTGTGGATTTCATAAAGCGCACATACAAATCTGTATGCTGTCACACACACATGCTTCTGTCCTCATTATTTGAAAAAATTAATCATTTCTGTCACATCTTTATCAGACTTATTTTTATCAGACTTATTTTCTCTTCCTTCTTTGGTGTGGATCAGAAATGTATTTTACCATAATCGTGTGCGGATTATATCATTTTACTTTAGAACTGCTGCTGTAATGAATATACCGTCTCATCATTGACACTCTAGCCTCATAGTAATATCTATGGTAGCTGGAGTAAACAGATGGAAGCTGTATAAAACCCATGTTATTAAGCCTGAGTGTCTGGCTGGGCCTTCAGGACACGCTGTACGTGTGGAACGAGCCGAAGCTCTGCACCGAGGGGGTGTCCCTCCCCGGGAAGAAGACCTCGCCCTGCGAGGCCATCGACTTCTGGCTGAAGGTGGGGGCCGGCATCGGGGCCTTCGTCGCGGTCCTGCTCGTCTCCCTCACCTGCTACTTCTGGAAGAAGAACAAGAAGTGAGTGAGATCCGCCGTGGCCGCCAGCTCTGAACGAGGCTCTTGCGACCCTCTGCTAACGGAAACGCTACATTAGCTTCATTCATCTGCCGGATGCTTGTGTCCCGAACGCACTCCAAAGATCCATTATGGCAAACGGCGCAAAGTGCAAATGGAAGACAAGAATTCGAGTGCCAGGGGGCTTTGAACCTGGTGTAAATTTCACAGTGTATTTGAGTGCCCGCTCGTGCGCGTGCAGGAGAAATGATGTGTGTCTGAAAGTTGCGTGTGCCACTCGTAAACTTGACTTCATTGATAAATAAAAGTAAATGAGAGCAAGCTTAAAGTTCCATGCTTTGAGGATGGCCATAGTTGACCTTATAAGGTTACATGGGAGGAGAAATCTGCTTGGTTGCGCTACATGCGCACACACTCCTCTGTCATCTAACTAGTGCTAGAGCAGCCATTTTACATACCGAGCCAACACGGGACCTCAACATGGAACGCAGTCGTGTAATCACATAATTGCATGCGCTCACACTTCACAACATGCTGATGAAGCAGCGCGCGATGAGCTGATGCCCTCAGGTGTTATCGACCCGAGGCGTCGTCAGGTTTAATGCGTTCTGTCACGCCGCCGCTCGCAGACGCATTAGCCCACCGCGCTAGCACCTCAGATGCGCTGATGCGCCCGTTTTACTGTAACAGGATGCATTTGACGCTCCTTTCCTAATCTCCGGTTTCCCGCTTTTTTTTCCGCCGCAGACTGGAGTACAAGTACTCGCGGCTGGTGATGACGGCCAATAAGGAGTGCGAGCTGCCGGCCGCGGACAGCTGCGCCATCATGGAGGGCGAGGACAACGAGGACGAGGTGGTGTACCCCAACAAGCCCTCCCTGCTGGGGAAGCTCAAGTCCATCGCCACCAAGGTGAGCGGCGGCTCCCTCACAAAGCTCCCTGCGAGGGGGTGAGGGGGTGAGGGGAGGGGGCCGGTGATTTGAAGTGTTTGAAGTTGGTGACACAGGTTTTTGGGGTACAGGGCCCCTTTAAGGAGGTGCTCCCCTCCCCCTCCTGGATGCAGACTCCAGGTGTACTCCTCAGGGGCCTTGTTCACGAAACGGGCGTACCATCACATTTAATCGTAAACTGCATGTAAGAACGTTTCCAAGAACTTTTCGGCATTCATAATTTTTTTTTCTTATCCGTATTTGTTCGTGGCTGTGTCCTCATGCGAATCACATGAACTGGATTGCGTGCAAAATTTACATGCAGCCAGCATTCATCATCTCATACACCATATTGCGTTTTTCGTGGGAACCTTTTTTAAGAACAAAAGTAAGATTAATTTAAGAAAAGTTTTGCGAATGAGGCCCCAGGAGTGTCATAGAAATACCAGCTGGATGGAGTGAACGCCGTTTTGAGCAGTGAGTGACAGGTGACAGAGGAGCGATGTCCTTTATGAAACGGCCTCACAGCTCGAACGCTCGACAGAAATGTCGATCCCGGCCGGCCGCTGCTGTTGAAATCACACTCTTCTCCCAGTTATGCGCAAAACTTAATTCCAGTTAATCAATTTTCATGGCAATTAGATGTGCATTTTGATTGCGGGACTGCATGGTAATCTGCTGATCGTGCAAAGGTGGCTCTGATCAATTCTAATGCCATCTGAGACCACCGAGTAGCTGATTCATTTTTCATCGATTTGGTTAATCAATGGTCCCAGCGACCATTATTCTGATTTGGTCGTCGTTGCTGCTGAAGCAAGTGTGGCGGTGGCTTGTTGAAGTGGTCTGGTTGTGTTGCCTGTAGTTTGGAGTGATGAATCTGTGAACTGCTGTGCTAAGTTTCCAGGCCTTCAATTTAACAAAACTAGCATGCACAGTAGATCCTGTGTACAGAGGCATTACTGCAGCATTTTAAATTGGACAGCATGTAAATAGTTGAGTAAGTTGCTCAGGATAAGGGGGTCTCCTCAGGAAATAGCAATATAATGCAGTGACTTGGTGGTCAGCGTAAAGGGGGGTTTTTGTTCCCTTTTGTTTCCAGGGAAACGGAGAGAGCTGCGAGTCCGTCCAGCTGAAGTCCTCGAAGCCAGAACGATGGGTGTGGGGATAGAGGAGGAGTTTGGCGGGAGATGTTTCTCGGGAGGGTGAGGAAGAGCGCTGAGTGAGAATGCAAAGAAGAAGACGAAGAAGAAAAAAAAGCCATGCTGTCGACAACATTCGGAAAAACGGCCCAACGAACAGGAACTCAGCTTGTGGAGATGACCATTCCTGGTGGCCTTACACATCACTGCGGGGAAAAATGGAAAATTCTGGAAGGGGAGGATTCAGTGGTGAGACTGCGGGGTGGGGGGAAGAGGGCTGGGGTGGACGGAGGGAGGAACTCTGCTTTAACTGAAATATTTGGGGACAAAATGGCGGACGTGCATTCCGGTGCCACTTTCAATTGGCTGTTATTTTCCATTTGGGGTTGTGTTATGATTCTGTGTGATGGCAAGATAACTGCTGAGCTGTGGGACCCTCCCCTTTTTTAAAAAAATCTTTGAGAGCCAATCAAAGGTGGCGATGAAAACATTTATGTTTGTCACGTCCAATGACTGAAGGGGTAAGAAACGTGGCTGAGAATGACTGGGCTTACACTACGCCTTTGGGCACAGCCCGACCAGTATTTTCCTCGTTTAAGTGAAAAGCGATGCATTTCTAACTGTGTCAAGATGGCGGAAGGGGCCCCTCTGTTAAACGTGTGCCGTTTCCGTGGTGATTTCACGCGAAAAACAGCCACGCCTGACCTGAGGTCTGCGGACACCGTCAAATCCCAGCAGAAAACCGTGGGTGAAATATTGATCTGTGATGCTGTGATGGCGGCACATTTAGTCACGCTGATTTTGCTTAATCCCTCATGCGTGCGTTGATTTCCGTCAGTATAACTGCTCCTGGGTGCGTTTTGTCATGTTAAGCCATTAGTGCCAAACTGTGCTGACATCACATCTGACACACGTTACACTCAGGGCCTGATTTACCAAGACCTTCAGCATGTGCAAAACATTTTTAGCACACGTAGAACTAATAACACAACCAATGATTGGTGCAAAGCAAACACCACCACCAGTCGTTGGTGATGTTATTGCTTTTTGCGCGTGCTAAAGGGTTTTGCACGTGCTAAAGGTCTTAGCAAATGCACGTGCTCAAGGTCTTGGCTTCCTGATGCTCTCCTACTCCATCGAAATCCTGTTTTCTCGTTTTTTAAATTTTTTTTTAGCCAAAGCACCTGTGTTTTTGGGGGGCCAGACAGAGGGGCCAGTGCTGCCGTGATAGTCTCCATTAAAGCTTGGCCTCAGGCCCATTAGAGTTTCTCTAGGGGACTGAGGCACTCCCTCGTGGAGAATTCAGCAGAAATAGCACCCAGAAAAAACGAAACCCTCTAATTTAGAACCATTGAAAGCACTCCGCTCCACCTGT
Organism: Anguilla pacifica; assembly: GCA_039654925.1. Lineage (NCBI taxonomy): Eukaryota > Metazoa > Chordata > Actinopteri > Anguilliformes > Anguillidae > Anguilla > Anguilla pacifica. The sequence continues at coordinate 11,877,930 of CM077302.1, forward strand.
CCTCCCCAAACGTAAATAGCCATTGAAAGGGGTGCATTTTGGAAAGCTTTGCTTCATCAGTTTACAGACTTCCACAGTTTCACAGAAGGGAAAATTTTTTTAAAAGGACTACCCCCCCCCCCACCAACCCTCCACAATCCCTGAATTGCTTTTTTTTATGAAGGTGTGATGTCATTGAAGGAAAAGAAAGTAAGATCTGTTCATAATGTCGTCTACATAAGAAATGGAATTCACCCCAACCTTTCAATTTATAGTAAAACAGATATGAGCCATTTGTTAATTATATTATACCCAGCACTTTTGTTCTGACATTTTAAATAAGTGAGACAAGAAAAAATTAATAATGAACAGCAATTGGTTAACATTTATTATGATATCATCACTTTGTTATTGCACATATCATGGGCGTTGCACTGTTGTGGCATGATTAGCAAGACTGAAATGGCACAGGGTCCTCTCTCTTCACTTTTTCTTTGTCCATTATCGATTTAGAAATTTGGAACCTGGTTTTCCCGTGTGCCAGAATCGAACCCGACGTGAAAGTGCAGTGCTGCCAAAACGCTTATCTGCCATTACCGTTAACTCCCTCACTCCTGGCACATTTGCGGCAAACGCTTTATTGGATGTACGCGGGCGCCAGGCCAGGGTCTGCGCCATCTTGCGCATCTCTAAGTTTCAAGCCAACGGAACTCAAGGGGTTTGCCGCTCAAAACCTCTTTGGCTTTGTCTGGGGAGCGCTTGGACTGTTGCCAGGCTGCCTTGAGAGCCAGCCCCACTTCAGGGCTTCATTCCCAAGCAAATTCTGACAGTTGGTGGGTAAATGACTTATTCTGCCCGGCAGTTGTCCATGGCAACCAAAAAATGTGGCTTGTATTTCTTGGGAGCAGAGTGAACAGACATATAAGGAATATAATATTTCAGATGTTTCCGCGTAAATGAAATGCATGGTGTGATATGGGGCCTGAGAAAGCTTTACATAATCCAGCCGCCTGTTGGGGCTTCAAACAAGACTCGTTTATTTGTGTTTTTCGTTTTTTGTTCAAACACATTACAAATACAGGCATTTCTCGTCATTTACAGACTAATGAAAACATTTGGAAATGTTCATAAAGCATATCAGGACAAGGATGTCAGGCTTGAGTTTACCCCCTAGTAATGGTACGCAGCGAGGGGCAATTTTTCAGTACTGACATGAGTGTTTGAAGGTTTTTTTCATTTTAGTTGTCATTAGGTCACACAAAACCCAGCTAACACAAAACGGTCTCACAATGTTGCAGTCATGTAGTGGCAATGTGATAGCATTGACGAAACGTTCCGGTAACATTGTGAGAGCGTTGTGCGTTGGCTGGGTTCCTTGCCGTGAAAAATATGCAGGAAAATGTGAAGGGAAGGCGTTCCAGTTGAGTTTGAAAAGACCCTTTCTTTGCCCCTGCCTGACGCTTGATTCATTGGAAGACAATTCACAGACAGCTCAAAGGCGATGTTTCCCGATACGCAAATATCAACGTTCACTTTTTTTGTATTTTTTTGTATCGTGTAGTACTTTAAAGCTGAGTTGTACAAAGTAATGTTAAGACTATTTATAACTGTTATTTGTTGTCATGATAATTTAATAAATGTGAATGGCTTTGGGAACTCTTCTGTTTGCGTCTTTTCTTCTTGCCTCAGGTTTTTGTTTTTCCAAGTCTCAACGGCCTTGTTTGAGAACTGACACTTCTAAAGACTAGTTTCAACAGGTTTTCATTTATAAATACCTGACATGAATAACAGAGACATTCGCATTTTTTCCTCATAACTCTTACGCCCGTTGTTTGAACAGCAGTCGGCATAATTTGAATCTAACCGACGCACCTGCTTCTCTAAAAAACAAGCGATACCGTAAAAATCGAGCGCAAATGCAAACAGCCCATACAAAGTAGAAGTACAGGCTCTTCATTCTATATGCGCACAGACTGACAATGTAACACAGCTTCAGTATAAAACTACGAGACACAAGTTAAGGCACAAAAAGCCATTTTTTTTTTTTTTTTTTTTTAAATATTCAAATTTTTACTAAAGGTCACATTTAAATTTGGCAGGCCAACCTCTGTTTTCATTTTGTTTGGCAGGGGTGTCAAACTCCAGTCCTGGAGAGCCGCAGTGTCTGCTGGTGTTTCCACACACAAGTCATTAATTTAATTGGCTAAAGAGTCCGCACTCACCTTGTTCTCAAAGCCTTAATTGGCTACTGATTGAAAGTAAACACGAATACCTGCAGACACCGTGGCCCTTCGAGACTGGATTTTAACAGCCCTAGCCTAAGACATGACCCAGGTTACCATGTGACTGCCTGCTAGTGTGTGGTCTTGTGGTAATATTGTAATTACCCACGATCATGACTGGTTAATAGTTAATGGGGCATTTCAGTCAGGTTTCTCTTATGCCTTGTCAATTTTTTTTTAATATCATCAACTTGTGCTGTTTAACCCTCAGTTAAAAGTAATGTACATATTATATACAACATATAAATGCATATACTTAATTGTAACAATGAAGCCTACAAAAAAAAGACAAATCTTTTGTTCAGTATTTCCAGTGCAGCAGATAGAGTTGGTTGCCTGCTACATCCATTCAAAAAAATGAATTTTTACAATGGAGTTCATGGTTATTTACAACGCATAATAAAACTATCAAAAAAAGTCCTGAAAAACACCCCTAGAAATGTTTCTTTTTTTCTCTCTCTCTACAACAATGTCAGTTACTATGTACAGCCTTTAAAAATAATTTAATACACACTTTCTACATAAATGGTACTAGTTCACAGGAGGTGCACAATATGTGCAAATTCGCTAACAGTCTAAGGGCTGGGGTCAGGGGTCAAACGGAGGTCACAGGGAGGACGTGGTGGAGTCGACGATCTCCCTCCCGTTGCAGATGGCGGGAACGTACTGGGCAGCTGCGGAAGCTGGGGAAGGAACGGTGGGGGGGGGGGTGAGAACACGGCTCGGAGGATGGCCACGCCTGCCCCCAAATCTGAGCGCTTTGACATTTTTCAATGGGCAAATGGCTACCAAAATTCTATAATCAATCATAAAATGGTGGATGCACAGGTTGCTTTGCGCGTGGCATGGAGGTGTATACACAGTAAAAATGTTAAGCGTTAAATCAGCTCTTAAAGAGTACACTCGGTCCCTACTGGACTCATACGTACTGCTAAGTTTAAATAAGAGTGGACATTTCACTGGGTACCATACAAAACCTGTAGGAGTTGGAAACTAGCAATAGCTTTAATCTGTGTGCGGTACATCAGTTACATCAACTTGTTGGTAACGAGTTGAAGTGGTACTATGTTAACTATGTATGAATGAGTATTACATATGAACTAAATTAACGCTAAATACGTATTTATAATGCACGCGTGGTGTGTGTGATGGACGTTCCTGGGGGGGGGGGGGGGGCTCACCGTGGGAGTAGGTGGTGGCGGGGCCGCTGACGCTGAACCGGGCGGGGTTGTGCCGGTGGCTGGTGACGTTCTTCTGCGGCTGGAACATGATGATGTGGACCTTGGGGGCAAACATGCACCCCAGGACCACGAAGCCGCTCAGGCTGACCGAAATGCACATGGTGGTGGTCTGCACCTGTGGGGGTGGGGGGGTGAGACACGCTCCCAGTCAGGTGACGGGAAAGGAAAGCACTAGCGCATACGTCACAAAATACCTCCCCTGATAAGTGTACCTGTAAACTGCAATCAAAATGGCGGAGGCGTTAAGTTTCTTTGCAAGTGGCGGAGAACAACAGTATAAACCGTAAAAAAAAACAGGCAATTCGGGCAATTAGCTAAAATGACGACTGCCTGAGCCTCCTCCCACGCCTTTTCAACTGAAACCCACGTCCGTTAAGCCAGTCTTCACCTGTGAAGGTCACAAGCCGCGACTATAAAGCAAAATGTGATTATCAGTGTGAATTACTGTCGCGTTGGCTCTTTGGCTCCTGGGCAGAGCGCTCTTGTGCTGTTCCTTGTTCTTGAACAATCGCCGCTTTCGTACTGCGAGGTCAAGCCGGCATTAAACACACTCCACCGGTGAGCGGCATAATGAGCCAACCTTTGTCTCTTTTTTTTTTTTACCGCGCGTGAATATGTTTGACTTTTAAAGGATTTCAATGGAGGGCTTCTACTTGCATCAGCAACTCTCTCAAGTATTCCCTGGAGTTGACCGGCTCCTGAAATTTAAATGGTCTTTTTTTCACTTTGCTGCGTTGACCGTGGCCTTCAAAACTACACATCTATTCGCGCCAGTTTCAAAATTCACGTCAGCGATATCCGGAACGCCGTCCGCGAACAGGCCGTCAAGCAACAGTACTTTGGGGAGAAAGAGTCCAGGATTACCGCATACATGTAGATGGGCTGAAATATTAAATGCTAATGCAATCTTGTTGGATACCGCAAAAATATAATAATGTAGAAAATGCTATTTTAAAAGATTTTCTATTTTTGGGGGGCTTGGTTGTTTTCTCAATAAGGAACAGAAGGTATATCTCCCTGCAGTTTCATCACAATGAAAAAAACAAGCTATTTTGTGGCTATTCATTATACACTTATGTTCTGTTTTATACTAAGTTAGTGTCAGGTCTATTTCACAGTAGTTGACAGTAGAGTGTCCAGTGTTAAAGCAACTCCTACAGTGAACATCGGGTCTCTGCTGGACTCATACGTACTCTGTTGGAGTTGAATTAACACCAGACATGTTACTGTGTCAGGAAAAGCAATTCTGTGTTACCCGGTAGTCGCTGGAGGTGACGTAGAAGATGGGCAGGAAGGCCAGCCAGATGATGCAGGTGGTGTACATGGTGAAGCCGATGAACTTGGCCTCGTTGAAGTTCTCGGGGCACTTGCGCGTCTTGAAGGCGTAGACGGTGCAGAGCGCCACCAGCACCACGTCGTAGGAGAGCGAGAGCAGCATGCTGGAGTCGCGCGCGCTGCACTTGAGCACCACCGTCTGCCGGCGCTCGGGCAGCGTGAAGCGGCGCGTGCCGGGCACCTCCAGCAGCAGCCAGACGGACACCAGCGCCAGCTGCACGGAGATCAGGCTCAGGCAGATGAAGACCTGCGAGCTGGGGCTGATGAAGCGCGGCCGCTGGGCGCCCTCCTTGGCGGCGCCGCCGAAGATGCGGGCGATGCGGTTGGTCTTGGTCAGCAGCGCCGCGTAGCACACGGCGAAGGACGTGCCCAGGCCCAGCCGCCGCATGGCGCAGGTGGCGGGCGACGGCTTGGCGATGAAGAAGAAGGTCATGCCGTGGCACATGAAGACGCCCAGCAGCAGGATGTAGCACAGCTCGCGGCCCGAGGCCTTGACCAGCGGCGTGTCGTTGTGCCGGGCGAACACGGCGCCCACCAGGGCGGTGCTGAGGAAGCCGGCGCAGGCCACGGCGACGGGCCCCGCCGCCCAGGCGTCCGCCCACTTGATGTAGTCCTCGGGCAGGTCGTAGCAGCCCGTCAGGTCCGGGCGGGGCCACTGGCCCGGCCCGCAGGGGGCGCAGGTGAACTCGTCAGCCAGGAACTCGTGGTCCTCGCAGGGCGTGCAGATCCAGCAGCAGTACTCGCCCGCCTGCATCTTCTTCATCTCGTTGCGGGCGCACGGGTCGCTGCACTGCGAGGTGGGCGGGGCCGACGCCTCCCGCGGCCAGCGAATCAGCTCGCCGCTCAGGCTCAGCGACTCCGCCCACTCCCCCACCTGCACGTAGGAGTACTTCCCCGCCCCCTGCTGGTAGTTGAAGATGTTGTAGCGCCCCATCCCGTCGCCGTAGGCGTCGAATTTCACCACGCTGTCCACCCCGGGAGGAGAGAAAGGAGCTGAAGAGAAAGAGAGGAACACACCCAAGGTAAAGGAAATATTGAATACATACAAATAAGTCTAAATTTACCTTGGGATGGGCTTTCTATATACATACCAACCCTGATTTAAATTCATTTATATATGTAAGTGTAGGTCTCCTGGGGTGTGCATAGCATATTCAACTCATACTTTCAAGGAAAATTCAATTCCTTAAAGAGTATCTCTTATGAATTTTATCAGAGACTCGGCCACTTGATGAAAGACTGGCTATAGATTTGTTCCCGTTTGTGAAACACAGTGTGATGCAGCTTATATGAGATTTTGCACATCCTTTTTCATGTTTTTCATGCACGATTGTTACGGCCCGGCTCGAAAAGCCACAACAACAAGTCCAATGTACCAAAAACACAATCCAAAACTTGATTTAAAAAACACAAACCCAGACATTTATTAGAACAACTAACAAACTAAACAAAGGAAAACCCACAAAGTTCAAGCAAAATGATCTTATAAAAACTACAAACCCAAAGCCACAAATCAAACGACAAACCACACATAAAAGAAACCCGAAAGAAGATCCCAAAGAAAGCATCTCTACACAAACACAAAAGCCCCAAAAGAAAATCTCCCCTGCCTCATACTACTGGGCTTGTATTGGGCCACAGGCAGGTAGAGGCAATCAGGCAATTAAGCAGTTAGGTAATTACCTCCACCTGCACTACCCAGACCAGCAGAGGCAGGGGATGTAACAGCGATACAGATTCAATAACCCTGCTCCTCTTTCAAACATTTCAAATCTCTCGAGAAAGATTTATACAATAATTATACTCGGTTTTCATTCTTTGTAAATATTGCGCCAAAATGCACCAGCAAATTTTCTGAAAGGCAGACGGTGCTGAAGCTATTGACGGCCTCTCCCCTCTGATTAAAGATGACAGCGTGTTATAATGGAGTCGGGACAATGCGCTCCTGTGGGTCTGCAGCTAATGGAACCAGGAGAGACAGTCAGCACCAGGGGAGGCTTGGAAATTAAACTCTGCGAGCCAGTCCGGTGAGAATGTACGTATATATTTCAGAGGTTTATCTGGGTTTTTTTTTTTTTTAAAAGCGTGGGTGATCACTGCATGCAAGGGATCGATTCTATAAATTCACTGTCACGTGTACAAATGCTTTGCTCGTTTTTTCTAAGCCCCAAACGTCAACACATTTCCTTTCCACAGAAGCCAAAGGAACTCTAGGAACTCCTACACTGTGGTGGTTTGGTGATCCGTTATGATTTGAACCAGGCCGAGCAGTTGACAGAAACGACTCTGGGGAGCCATGTCAGAGCTTTTGTGCCTATGAGCTCCATAAATCACCGTGCCACTCCTGCTACCAGTATTATTGTCACTGAGAGACTGTTTTTCACATCTATTATTTAAATTGAATATCTATATTATCTCTAAATATACATGAGGTGTTTTTTTTCTTCCCCCAAGTCCTATAAAGACAATTTAGCACCGTCTCATTAATGTTACCTTTCTGTGTTGAAATTGGAGAAATGATGTAATAGTAAGAACCGATGGAGCACTGAAAGATATGGCATTGCATTATCTCCAAAAGCAAAGCAGGGGGAAAAAAAAAACAATACTGAAATGAATATTCAATTATTACTCATGAAAATGAATCTAATTTTTTCTGCTGAAAAGCAAATTACTTTCAAAAGTGGTTACTAGTTTTCTTGACAAAATGTAAATCCAGCGAAAGCCTGCAATAGAAAAGCTGAATAATTTGTCTCGCAGGAGGTCGATAACTACTACACTGAACACAAATGAAACAGAACCTGTTCAATTTTGCTGCAGTGTAATTTTAGAAGTTGTCAATTTTTCATTTGGCAGTCACGAAAATCAAACAAGAAGTCCCCCCCCCCACCCCACGCCACCCCCACCTCCCCTCCAATCCGTGCCAAACCGCTCCAGATTGCAGCACAGGATAAAACAGGACTCAAGTCCCTTGGCTCACACAAGCACATGGCAACACAATTATCTTCTTTATCCGAGCCTTGCCATATCCAAAGCAGCTAATTCAATGTTTAGAAATGTCAGCGTCATACAGTCAATAATATAGTGCCCAGTTTCATGACCACTGCAGTACATTTGTAAATCATACAGTATGCCATGCCACTGTATAGTTGAAGGTTCTTGGTATTCTAAAATGGGTATTCAAAGCAGGTACTGTGCTTGGATGTGTAAGCATACTACAGCTGTTGCAGTTTTAAATGACTCATTAGTGGCACAATATATTTCATATTTCAAAAAATCTGTTTCTGAAATAAATTTTTTACAGCATTGTTACAGCCATCGTATGGCGCACAACTTCTCGCTAGCTCCGATCTGGGAAATCATCACACAACATTTACATTTTCAGAGGAGAGCACCAAATTTAGTTTTGACGAAAAGAAAGCTTCTCTTGTGACCTCTTTGCCTCCATTGATTTTTGTTCCTGTTATGTTCTGGACGGAGGCCATGATTGTCACACTTGGACCAGCTTGCCAGCTTGGTGCCAGACTCCATCTTAGGCACAGATGATGGAAAAATGACTCGAGGGAAGCCTCTGGCTCCTCTACAGAACAGGCTGAAGTGATGTCATCTGAGGTTCCTGACTTCTCCCTCTTGCCTCCTGTTCTTTATAATTTCTCTGTCTGTCACGTGCAGATGATGCTCACAGTAATAGCCTCTTTTTTTAAAAAAAAAAAAAAGATCACTCCCTCATGTGTGTCTGTCTGTGAAAAGGAAAGCTAAAGAACTGACAGATGAATTTGAATAAAATGTTTTGACAATGAAGAAATTGTTCACGTTTAGAAGGGCAATGCTTTAACAAGTAAAAAGACACATAATCCAATAAATACCGAAGCATGCACACAAACACATTAACAAAATGTCAAAAAAGCAGGTGTCCATGTTCTCACGATCATATCTGTGCTATTGTGAATCGTAGATACCGACCTATTGGAAAGTCAATAATACTGGAGAGCTGACTTCCCTTAAATCGCTTACTGAAGGATGAGTTCTGACACCAATTCACCGGTTGTTAATTACGGAGTATTTACCGCTGGATGGCAGCATCGTAACGCCAATAATGTCGGCCCTTCAAAAAAGCCATTTCCTGAGCCAATGAGAATTTAAATCCACACACACACACATACACACGCATACCAAATTACATCTATGCTCTCGAAGACCTACATCATCCGGCAATTAAGACAGTAAAAACCAACAAGTTGTAGCACTACTTAAGATGAATTGAACCGTAATTATTTCATGTTAGCACAGGCACAACATTAATTAGTGAAAATAATATCGTCGGCTAGAGGAAACAAGTTGGCATTGCTTGGGCATTTTGTGAGGAGAATGAAAATATATCGACCCAGTAAATTTATTTTTAAAACGTTATTGAAAACCAGACAGGTACGATATTTCCATAGCCAACGTGTTAGACGTTTGAGCACATTAGTACATAAGAGACTGTAATATAGACCTAGAACTACACGTTTCATTGTGTGACAGCTCAATCCGCAAAATCAAACTCTTGTTCCCAAATCTATGAAACAAAAGATTTTCCGCCCTGCCTTTTTTGGTGTAGAGACCCATGCGTTCATACAAGTACATTATAACACATTTCATTATAGGCAAAGTGTGTGAGTTCCTGGCTCGAGACTCAGTTGCGACGCTCTCACAGTTATGTTTAGCGCGAGCTACAGGCGCTCGAGCGCAAGAGATGCGATCAAAAATCTCATTGAAGTCTTCCGGAACCTCGCTTGAAAAATGAAAGCTGTGATTCCTGACTCATTGCTGACCCAGGGTGAGACCACTAGAGCTTTAATTCAAGATACTGAGTCTAATCTTCGACAAAGCAGTGGGGTGACTCCCAAACCGGAATCTAAAATATTCTATATAACTAGGTACTACTAGGCTATTACATGATACTATAGTATCGATGAATTGTTCAAGAACGGGCCATCACTTGGCCATTATTTTACAACTCCCAATATAAATGTAGACACTTCATGAAGTAGCACCCATGTAATGGACCGTATTCTTCTAAAGCGTAGGCTTACCTGCGGAGGTTCGTAAAAACTAGCGACTGTTAAAACCAGTGGAAATCCAATTACCTATATACACAACCGCTACGTGGCTTTTTTTTTTAAATTTGACACATGCGCGACATATGAGAGAAGCGTACATCTACCTTCAGGCAATACCGTTAACTGAAACTGAAGAACAGGAACTGATCAATTGTGCTTAAAGCCAGGCTCTGCTGTACGGCTATAGCCTTTTAAAGCTCTGGGCTAAAAAGGTGTAATGTTGATTGGGATAGCACAAAACACCGACATACATAATTTCATGAGGCTTCTATCCTGTAGATCTGTGTATGTGTGTATGCGCAGACAATAGGCCATAATGGCAAATGAATTTGGCTTGTTACCTCAAGGCTGCAGTTTAAATTACCCTCATCGCTCAAGCTGTTCTGCCCCAGTAAGCATCCAGCTGCACTAATGGATAATATAAAAACACATATGCTACTGTATGTAAGTGGTCTTTGACTGGTGCCTGCTAAACATTATTTTAAAATGTAGCATATGTCCTCATACTATACAAGTGCTTCCAAACCAAAATTATACCTCATACATGCACAGAAAATATATATATTTGTATGCATTCAAATGTGTATACTTGTAATCATGCATCATGCATGTGTACATGCATATTTTACAGTAACGTAATGTCCTCTTCAGGAAGTGATGTCTGGCCATTACTGATGGAGAGAAACCCTTATGGAGGCTCGTGTTACACCTGACAAGACTCACCGGAGAGGAGGTAAGAACTGGGCGCGGGGCCGGGGGGGGGCGGGGGGGGCTGCGGAGGAGGGCCAAGCAGAGACCGGGTGGTTCTGCAGTAGCTTCCAGTACAGTAAATAAAATACTACTACAGTGATGTTGTGGAAGGCTGCCCACAATAATGTTTAAAATATTCACCTTCCTACCCCCTCCAGTCTGAGGACTGATATAGTAATTATCAGTTGGAACTGGAGGCTCTGATTACCCCCCAAAATCACAAAGATGATGCCAGATTTAAAAAGTAAAGAAGATTGTGCTTCAGTAAATGAATTCAGGAAATCCAATGGTCGCTGTTCTCAACAGAGGACAAAGGTAGAAAACCGTACAAATACCCTTGCAAGTAACTGATTACACCACAATTGCACTTCTTATTTATTGGGTGCTCAAATGGTACAGTCAAATGCAATGTGTTGCCAGATTACTTTGCTGATTACTATGCGCATACTGTATGCTGCATTCTGTCACTTTTATGGCCCTTTGTCCTCATGTAAAATATGACTCATTATGTATACTTATATGCATTTCATTCCTCACAGTTATTTCATATATTTGCACAGTAAAATGTAACAGTGTTGGTTACAGTATTGTACTGTATTGTACTGTACTACTGTAACAGTCTTGATTCACCTCTAACAGATTCCACTCTGGCCGTAGTGGTAAGAGCTGATTTAACATTTTGCTGTGTGCACTCTTGCTCATAATCCCAAATCACAGTGAACGATTTCAGGTTTGAACCCTCAGGAATGTCTTGGCTGAGCGATCAGCTGGAGAGTGTTGCACGTTTTTTTGCTTTTTTTCCCCACACCAGTTGACCTACGGGGAGACCGAGCAGCCAGGTTAGGCCCCAACTGGGATTAGCGCAACCCAATTAAATTGCATTCTGTTACTACAGAGATCTAATAGTGGAAATAGAGCTCATTTTCACAGGCAACACACAAGCCTTAGGGGACGTGGGTGGAAATTAACACATTGTATTTACAATGAAACAGTCCTGCCAGCCTGGCCTCGGCGGAGAGAGCTGAGCGTGTTAGAGCTGGCCCTGGCAGGCAGTGTGGATGGCGGAGAAATCGGCTCGTGAGGCCACACCTGTCGACGGAGTTCAAGAGCAAGGCACCCCCCCCCAAAACCGTTCGACATGTTGCCCATGGGACATCTCCCGAGTAGCCAGAATGAACGTTCATAAGTTTATAAGAAAGTCCCATAACACAATGGGAGTGACATGGAAATTCTGCAGTGAAATTGATAATAACACAGATTTTTACCCCCATGAAAGAATTCCATTCATCGTAGCTTACATTTCATAAAATGTGTGTCGGTTATTAGCCATTTAACTGTACAGTAAATAGCAAACTGTAAAATAGATGTATAGCATCTGGCAATAGGAGCTAACACTGCTTAATACCCAGCTCAGTACATCAGCTCAATGGAACATCGCATTACTGAGAAACACCCAGAGTTGCTTTAAGCGGGAAAAATGCCTTTGTGTTTGCGAGCAGTTTGTCTGTAAATCCTTCTGTTTTACATGTGAATGTCCCAGCGTCCACAAAAGCCAGGTTTTAACCGGCTTTCTGAGTGGCATTTTAAAATGGCAGACAATACAAACGCAATCCCCAACAGGAGATTATTCGCTGATGATGTGCAGTTCAGTTCGTCTCCTTCTCCTCTCTTGCTTCTTTCTGATGGAGAGCGGCTGGTACAGAGCCTGGTGTAAGTACATTTAAAAAAAAAAAATCTAACGGCTTGTAGGGAGGAAAGAAGTAAAAAAGAAAAAGAAAAACTCTGTCTTTGTCGACACTTCAAAGCCCCCCACTTTGCCCTCCACGCTTCGTAGGGAACGCTCTGTGTGAAGTACTCTGCTTAAAGGGATAGTTCATTCCTGGGGTTTTATTTATTTATTTTTTAACATTATTTTCAGTTTTAGTGCACGTTTTTGATTGGCCCAGGCAGTTTTATTGCACAGCAAAGGATATTTTGGATCCTTTCTGACAACCAGCCAGCCTTTACAATGGCTGCTTCGGGGGAATTTGGGGGGGGGTTTGCAGTCCCCCCCAAAGAAGATTCACTTCAAGTGACGCCAAAGTTGAAAAACATGTAGAATAAACTGACTTTAAATAAGGGGGCTGCAGGTTCTAATCTCATCCAGAGGCCTGCTATTGTGCTGTTTCTTTATCGCTCGACTGAACAGGACTGGCAGGTGGAACTCCCGCGCCCCAGACAAAATTCTATTATATTATTCCCGGTCCCAGGATGATAATATTTGCCCCCCCCCCCCGGTGACCCTGGCACTGAACATGAATTCGGTGTTGAATGTGTTGAATGTTCCCATCAGGAGCATTTATTCAAGCTACATTAAGCCTTCTCCGTCCTGCCAGGGTGGCACCATGTATTCCAGTTTGTGTTCTGCCTATCCCATCGACCTTATCGATACAGTCATGTACAGTAACTGTGGAGACATACTGTGTATTCTTGCTCCCAAAATGCATGGCAGTAAAATCTTTCGTAATATATATCACGTGGCACAAGTCCCATCTTAGAATATGCTTTCCATCCATCCGTTATCTCTCCCCGCTTATCCTGGTCAGGGTCGCGGGGGGTGCTGGAGCCTATCCCAGTTTGCAATGGGCGAGGAATACACCCTGGACAGGCTGCCAATTTATCGCAGGGCACACACACACTCATACCAATGCGCAATTTAGAGTCTCCAGTTAGTCTAGGGGAGAACATTCAAACTCCACACAGAAAGGCACAGGGACTGGTTCCAAACCCAGGACCTTCTCTCGCTACCCACTGCACCACCGTTCAGCCCAAGGCTATGAGTTGTCATTTTCAAACATTAAAAAATCCCAAGCTGTGTAAAGCTGCGTTTTTCTAAAATAAGAGGCAGCGTAAATGAACAGAACTGCTCTCCTTAATGCCTTTACTCTTTGTTTCCATGCATTACTCAATGGCTTGCATAATAATAGTGCTGATTTGTAGATTTAAACACCCCCCCCCCCCCCGCCTCCCCCACAACAGGTCAGAATACATATTTCTTATTCAAGGCTAATACCGAGTGTGCAATTAGAAGAAACGCCTGTTTCTGCTGAAGATGTTAAGATTCTAATGTTATTCATGGAATATTTGATCAAATGGCTGGCTAAAACTCCTGGCTGTTTGTTCGCGTCGAATTCCCAAGCGTGGGCCTTTTGTACTTTGGCTCATCCAGCGTCGTGTAAAGCCTCGCAGGCAGGTACTAATTGTAGCTGACAAACTGTAAATGCAAAAACAGAGCTTCTGAGCTTCTGCCCAAAGGTCGTGTCCAGGGAGCAGAGGTCAAGGGTGAATTGTTAAGCGCGTGTCACACAGGAGGTCAGCGCCGGCGATGAGGCCTAACACGTTTACGCATATCCGACGGGTTGAGCAACGGTCAAACCATAACGTTGCCTAGAGAAATCGCAGATGAAGAGCAAATTGAATAATCTATTGAATAGTACCGCGTAATCGGCCCCGTGACTAATTGGAATTTGGTATCGTAAATCATTGTATCACACCCACGTAGGTTCGTAAGGTCAGGAAATGGGGGCTTTCATTATTACTGGGAATGAATCACCCCCCCATGGGAAAAAATGCTGATCCCTAAGACTGGGATTCAGAGCAGATTCATGGTTATTGGGATGCTTCAGTTGCTCTGTGTGTACTTACTCATCGGGGAAATCATGCCTGATTTTATTTAGATAGAAATATATATATATATATATATATATATATATATATACTGGTATTTGTTAAGAAAAGGCAGTTCAGTAGAAAGAAATCAGGGCAAATTGTCCTAAAGGAATCAGTGGGCAGATGTAACTGGATGCCCATCGCGGCTAAACGCTCAGTTCCTCTTTTCCACCTGTTCTGGTGGTCCCCCCAAATTCCAAATATCGGGCCAGGGAAAGAAAATGCAAGCAGTCAGGCAAAATGGCTGAAATTCCTGCCAGGCAAACAAAAGCTTCTGGGGTAGCGTATTTAGTTGTTGTTTTTTTTTTATTAATTTTTTATTATTGCTGGCACTCTACACCCACTCTGGGTCTCATCAAGCACAATCTGTCTCAGTAATTTCACAGCCAGAAATCCACACCCTGGGGATGGCACTGTTATGCTGCGGATCTCAGGCACTCTCGCTCCTCTCGCGAATTTTTACACACGTGGCACGGTGCTCAAGAAAACTTCATTCTTTATTTTATTTCTCTCCTTCTTTCTTTCCTTGCGATGATCATGGTCCCCCCCCCCCCTTGGAAGGGTCTCCTTCGACATGAATCACTGCAGTCACAGTCCCTTATGCAATCAGCACAGCCGGGTGCCACCGTAAACGGTCTATGCAGCGGTTTAGGGTCACAACCACCCCTGGGCCACACAAGTAATGGTTTAAATTTAAATCAGTGATTGCTGCTGCTCCCCCCCCCCCCCCCACCCACCCCGGTCCACAAGCGGTTCCAACACAGTTTAGAGCCTCCAAAACGCTACAGCCGAGCCTCTGGCACAATTCTGGGCTGAAGTGTGTGTGTCGGGCACGCACAATAGTGTGCCAGCCCAACTATGGCACAAGTGCTAAAGGATACACCCCCCAAACCAGGATGAAGAGTCATTCACCTCTCTCTCTCTATCTATCCATCTCTCTCTCTCTTTCTCTTTCTCTCTCTCTCTCTCTCTCTCTCAATGGCTCGAAGCCTCAGGTCTGACACCAATCCGCTATGCTTCTGTAACGCCAGGCCGCATGGACCGCGTAGAGCTACATCACGCGCGGTAGAACAGGAAAAAAAAACGGCTTCCTTGAGCCTTCCAGCTTTACCATGAAGCTCACGGCTCAGTATCGCCCTCCGGGTGCATCGGCCTTCGGGAGTAACACGCTGGCGCAGAGAGACATTACGCTCACAGACAATAAGCGTGTGTGTGTGTGTGTGTGTGTGGGTGGGGTGTGTGTGTGTGTGTGTGTGTGTGGGCGGGGTGTGTGTGTGTGTGTGTGCGGGGGGGTTGGGAAGGAGGCTGCGTGGAGATTTCTTAATCTCAAACCGACTCTTCCCTGAGTAGATCGCTCAGTGTGTGCGGAAGAAGGGTTCGGCATGGCGGGCTGCGGTCTCAGGTCCCCGGCCCGAAAGCTTCTGCAGGGCAACTAATGAAATATACATGCGCAGCCTAGTCCTGCCCATTCCTGCGTATCCACATTGTGTTTCCATTCCCCTGATGGATGCAGCAGTGGAGCTGGTGCGGAGCACAGTAGCACTTCCACAGTCACTGAGAGGGGAGGTATCCAGCCTGGGGGAAAAACACACGCATCGCGCTGCCTGCGGCTTGACCTTACCCCACGTATGTCGTTTATTAGGGCGGTCACTTCCTTTAGGTGACAGGGCTGACGGAGCGACAGGCAGGGGCATTGTGGGTAATAAACTGCGGGCGTGGGTCGCTTCGTTAGACGCGCCACGCTGCACGGAGCGCGCTCAGAATGCGGCGCCGAGGCAGAAACACATCGGTGCGCGTTCTGCCAGTGACCCCTGAACACGCTCGAACCCCGTTCCATCTCTTACCCCCCACCCCCTCCCCCCTCCTCCTCCAGTAGCATCAGTTAGATTACATACGGCACCATGACTGTCAGGCCTATGGAGCCAGACTGTATGAGTGTGGCAGTGTGTCATTATGATTTGATAATGTGAAGGTAGGGGGGGGGTTCAAAACCTAGTTTAGCTTGCTTTGCTGATCATACCGCCAGAGCGTGGCTGCTGATGTGGAGTTTTACAGTATCTAGCATTACAGTCCCTCACTGCACTGTAATGCTAGATCTAGTATACTGTATAGCATACTGTGTACACTAGCATGCTGTGTACTGAATACTAGTATACTGTGTGTGATCATCCCCTTTAACCTGGCATTAACGTGCATCTTATATCCAGACTGCATCTAGATTTAGCTGGAATACGTTTAAAACCTGGCATTAATATGCGTCGCCACTGTCCGTGATCAGACCTGGTCACAATCTTGACCTCACTTCCTGCTCAAGCAACTGCACACGCAACATCCTCTACATATTGAAAGAGTCCATTGAAAGATATTGTGTCTGGCTTGTTGTAGGCTAATGTTACTCTGTTATTTTTGCAAAAAAAAATCTGTTTATTTTGATCCGTTTTCCTGACACCCTAAAATAGGATGTGTTGCTATCAGGCACACTTTTTCTGTTGCTACCTTTACCGTTACTTTCAGCACATTTTGCATCACAGTTACTACTTTTGTACAATTCATTTTACAGAGGGAGACTTTATAACACTAAACTGTGTTGAAAGTAACACAAAATGTGTTGCCCTTAACTTGACATGGAGGCGTGTTAAAGTGACGTAATGTGTTTTTAACACATCTGTTTTTAGAGCGTACGACAGCCAGTTGCCTGTTTGACCAACAGTGCTCAGTGGCACAGACCTTTAAGGGAAATTTACAAGCTGAACTTTGGATTGAGGTCGCTGCAGGAGACAACATGAAAGAAAAACTTCTAATATTTACAGGGTAAATAGAGCCTAATTTTACATGTGACACCTACAAGCTGAGCAATGGCTTACTTGCCTTTGCAAGCAGACTAACTTAAAAATAACCTTTCTGTGGACACATTCTAAAATTTCAATAAAACTTCCAGGATCTGAATCTGAGAGATTCCATATTGTAGGACCCCGTGGTGGAATTCAGTCATTTAATGGGACTGAACACCAGATGAAATAATCTGATGAATATACCAACACATTCAGCTAACAGGACAAAAAAAAATATCCCACAATATTTTTGATCAGCTGACAGCCCTACCTTAAATATGTATCTATGTGTTCTAAACACCAATTTAAGTTAACCGACTCCCCCCCCATCCCCCCCAATACAAGCAGGGAAAAAAACCTAATTACAACACCTACAGATGCGCAGGCCATCAGTTCCCTCTAGAAAGCTGAGTTTGACTCTGCCTGCTTCATCACCATCATCGTAATCATCATTACCAGCGTAGTTATCTGCAGCCATTACCAAGGGCGTAATTGCTAATTGTGCTCCAATCAGAGATGATGCGGCTCTGTTTTCATTTCCAGAGTCTCTTAACGGCTTTAAGCTGAAGTTAACTCAGATTTATGGCGTTACCTGCAACTGGAGATGAAGACAAAAATGGCGGGGTGAGCCCGGGCACACAGTTCAGTGTTAAATTAACTCTCACAGAGTACATATGGTATTGAGGGGAGTCGTATGTACTCTGTTAGAGTTGAATTGACGCTGGGTGATTTGGTGTGCTCTAGGAGGGCGGTCTCAATTACAGGGTGGGAATGGGACCTCTGAGGGTCTGCCTGTCCCAGCTCCCCCCGCCGTGTTCGCGGGATTGAAAACGGATATCGCTCCCGTGGGCTGGGCCGGGCGCCGCCTCTCACGCTACCATACCGGAGCCCCGCAGCCTTCGATCTGACGCCTGAAATATGAAGTCGGTGTTCAGAGAGAGTGGCACTGCCGGCTGCGCCGTCCCACTCCGACGCTCCCCGCAGCAAAACCGCGGCACTTCCCCTGGCTTTCACCGAGGGGGGGGGGGCCTGGGGGGGGCGGGGCTGCGTTTCCGCCGGCTAAAAGGGCCGTTTGTGCACCTGGCGCTCTTTGTGCCTGTTTACCGCTATCAGTTACGGATTAAGTGCCAAATAAGCATATTTCAGCGGGGGAACATAAAACCCTCAGCCAGCGCTGTTTACTTGCACCTTTCGCAGTCCACAACCCACAGAGGAAGCACTGCAAAATGATCACCCTCCTAATGGTGTGAAACACGACTGCGCTCCACTCTGACCTCAGAGCTCGCTCTACTACTCAAATGGATTCAAAATTAACAGTTATGCAGCAATGTGGGATGTTTCCACAGACCAACTGCAACGCCCTTTAAGGTGTGAGGTCACAAATACATGATTAGAATGTTGTTAACGGAACACTGAACATTCTAATGCTGAAGTCACAATCACTACTGGTAATTGAAAGCAATGGAGTTCTAGCACACTGACATAGAATTTTGAAAAAGCATTCCAAACCTCTACTCTTCAGTGGGTTAACGCTCCAGGATGGCTTACCCTTGAAGTTGAGGTTGAGCAGGTAGTCCCTGTACAGTTTCCTCCCGTCCAGGGATTTCATGGCGTCGCAGAGCCGCGTGGTGTTGGCGCACAGCGTTCGCTGCATCTCGTGCAGGGCGTGGGCCATGGCGTACACCGCGTTCACCACGAACATGATCTTGGACTCCGGCTCGAAGTTGGAGTCGTCGATGGCCAGGTCCGCCCCGCACGGCTCCCTGTCCCTGTCCCTCGCCCCGTCCCCGCCCGGCGCCAGGGAGCACTGAAACTTCTGCTCCCAGAAGTCCCTGAACCAGGGGTTGCGCCTGTTCCTGAGGGGGCCGAGGCGCTGGAAGTAGCGGTTGAACTCCGCCACGGGGTGGGCGGCCAGCTCCAGGGTGATGGCCCCGTCCGCCGCCCTCTCGTTGCCCTTGACGATGCTCTCCTGGGCGCCCCAGCCGTCGCTGGCGATCCAGGTGAGGGAGGCGTTGAGGCGGGAGGCGGCGGCCAGCAGCTCGCGGGCGTCGTCGCTGCGCATGAACAGCACGGCCACCCGGGCGTTGGGCTTCTGCAGGAGCTGCCGCACCACGGCGTCGTAGGACTTCTTGGCGTTGGAGCGGCCCACCTTCTCGGCCGTGGCGATGCAGATGTTGCGCAGCCGGGCCTCCTGCTCGAAGGCCTCGATGCCCGTCTCGCCGTAGTCGCCCTCCGACGCCACCGTGGAGACGTACGTCCAGTTGAAGAAGCGCAGGATCTCGGCCATGGCCTTGGCCTGGTAGAAGTCGGGCGGCACCGTCCGGGCGAAGTAGTCGTAGCGGGACTTGTCGCTCAGCTTGGCGCTGGTGGAGGCGTAGCTGATCTGGGGGATCTGGAAGAGCCGCAGCAGGTTGGCGACCTGGAAACCCGAGCAGAAGATCCAGTAAAATGGCCGCCTCGTGAATTAGAGGCGAAACAAGGAGCTTTCAATACGTCCAACATCTCTCCTCTGCCATTGATTCAGCCCAGTTACACTATTAACCAAATGAACACATTTCTATTTTGACACATATTTTCTATGATCAAGCTGATCCACGCCATCGTACCGGCACTACTGAATTTTTTCGATACGTTGCCTTACGCATCGGCATTCGACCAGTTCAACCCGTCCAAAGTACTGAGAGAGGATTTCCGTTGGCAGTCGTAACAGTTTACTTTCAGACTGCCTGGCACGGTGCAGCATTCCGTCGGGGTTTCCTTGGCAACCGAAAAACAGTGTGATAAGTGAGGTGAGATTAACCGTGTGATTCCTCCACATTAGCGCCGTGTGACGCTGATTGACTTAATTACTCTCGCGGCGCTGACAGGATGTCGGCCGGCACAATCATCCAGACTGTCGCTCACGGGCAGCTGCTCTGAGCGCCGTTCATAGGCGATCGCTTCGCTCTGGTCTCCTCTCTGATTCCCCCCACAGGAGCGTTCGGTGCATAGGCATACATGCCGAATTGTATACAGATTTTGTAGGTGTAAGTAGAGTGCAGATCTGGGTCAAATACGTATTTGTTTTGGATTCAAAATACTTTTCTGTGCTCTGTTGATCTTGCCTGGTGTAACTGAGCCTGTCAATATGACCAGAAGGCATGGTTTTGCACTTTTTGAGAGTATTTCTATAGCTATGCGCATGAACTGATTTTTAACATTCATAAACCTGGGTGGTATGTGGAACAGACTGAATAGAATATAATTAATTCCTGGTGACCTAATTCTATTCCAACTACTACTACTATTTAGCACTATTAAGTCTTTCGAGATCATGAGACGGTAGCTGCTTTATGAATGTAGTCCTTTATCATTATTCCTGTTTGTTTCCACACGTCTTTCAAGCAAACTGGACTGCAAGCCATTGTGACAGTGACAGTTAGCATTTTTAGTTATTTTGTTCCTCGTGCCGTAACACACACTTTTACATAGTTTCATCTGCCTCCTGAATTAGTCTTGGGGCTTCAAAAGAAAAAAAAAAAGAAAAAAAAACAGTTGCATGTGATAAAAAAGAAAAACATTTGCTCAAGCAAAAGAGGTGGAAAAAAAAGTCAAACAGGAACAGAAGTCTAAATAAAAGGAGGCACGCGACGGGTAACAATGGTGCCGTGAGCCGAGAGGGTGCGGTGAGGTCAGAGTACACTTGGCTCCCCTCCAGGAGCGCCGAGCGGTATCGAGAATAGCGCAGAAACGACGGATTCCGTTTCAGATAAGGGGAAGTCTTTTGTGTCGCGCGGCGAGAGGGAGGGACAGAAAGACAGAGAGGGGAGGCCTTTATGTAAAACTTATGCAAATTCCATCAGTTCTGGTGCGAGAGCTACTGGGAAGCGAGTGCACGACAATGCGCTAATGATAGGGGTAATGTCCCAGCTAACACAGAAAATGTCCTAACAATGTCGCTGTCATGTCGTAACACTGGCTGAACATTCCACTGACGTTGTGAGGACATTTTGTGTGTTAGCTGGGGGTGGCAGCAGCTCCGCAGTAGTGGAAGGAGCTTGAGAGTCGCTCGGGCCGAGACTGAGACAGACAGACAGACAGACAGACAGGCGAGCGAGCGAGCGAACTCTCATGGCAAACGGGAGTGGTGAATTATAAAGCAGTTACTTTGCAGTTTAAAGGCACAAAAGGCTTAAGTGCTGCCGGAGTCCCTCCTGCGGAGCTCCGGAGCTCTTTGGGGAACGCGGTCCGCGTCGAGGAGCCGAGCGAACGAGCGAGACGGAGCGGAGCGGGATTCGGAGCCGCTCGCGGCGCGGTCTTGAAAGCGATGACGTGATGTCATTTCAATTGATTTTCCTCCAAAATGTGCACAGTTGCCCAGCCCAGAACAGAAAACCCACTCGCTCCCGCTCCTGTGATTTGTGCTTAGATCTGCAGAGTGAGTGAAAACTAACACAGAAAATGAAACTGCATACGTGCGTTAGAGGAGGAACTGTTTAGATTTGAAAAAAACTGCACCCTAGCTACAAATGTTGCATTAGACAGCATTAGTGATAAGTGATAAACTATATAATTAAGATAATGAGAGTAGGTACGGTAATGCACAATAACACAGGCTTCCTGACAGAGATGGAAAAAAATGGTTTGGTTGCAAAGCACAAAATTCCTCCCCAGAAAATTTTTCTATCAACTGCAAAATGGTGGAAGCGTACATCTGTTTTGCAGGTGGCACAGAGGTAAGATCCATGCAGAAAAAGAGACAAGCAGCATGCATTACAAATTAAATGCAATCCGTGCAAGCGAAGGCTTGAAAACACACGCTTTTATAGCCATGCTTCCTGGTTGCGTTGCCCTGGCGAAGCGGGCGTCGGTATGGAGACCGCTACCTGTATGGAGACGCTGCTGTAGGAGCCGCCAATCACGCCCGCGATGGCCAACGGGCTGCCGTCCTGCAGGGCGTACGAGCCGTCGGGGCAGATGTACTCGGTGTCGTCCACCTTGGTGAGCGAGGCGCGCACGAACTCCAGGGACTGCTCCAGCGCGTAGGTGTCCCGGGAGCAGGTGTCCAGGATGTGGGCTCCCAGGGACACGCCGGGGAGCAGGGCGGGGTCGGCGTTGATGCGGTCGACGGCGAACAGCATGGCCTCCAGGCGCTGGATCCCGCGGTCCTCGTTCACTCGCCCGCACTCGTCCATCCCCTGGCCCTTCTCGTGGACGGGGAAGAGCCCGCCCAGCACCAGGTCCCCGTCGATCTTGATGTCCTTGCGGGCGAAGCCGGGGTCGCCCGGCGACAGCAGGACCCCCCTGGAGAGCGCCATCAGGAGCAAGGCCCGAAGCCCGGCCGGCATTTTTTAAAAATCCCTCCTCTCTCTCTCTCTCGCTCGCTCGCTCGCTCTTCCTCGCTCTCCCTCACTCTCCCTCGCTCTCTGTCCCTCGTCCCACCGGCGGCAGCGGCGTTACCTTAGAGACGAGCTGCCGGAGGCGTCAGAATTAGCGGGGCGGCCCCCGTTTGCCGTCCATGGAAGTGTCGGGCCGAACATGGAGGAGGGCGCGGCGTGCGTTTCAGCTGGCTTCCTGTGAAGCGAGAGCAACAGGGCCTTAACACTCACAGCTTGCATTGACTTACATCAGTGCTGCCCAATCATGTGCCGTGGAGGCCCGGGACTATGCATGTTCCAACCAATCACTACACCTGCTGATTTTGCTCATTAACTCACCTTCAACTGGAGAGGAGGGAGTTCATTCGTGAAATCAGCAGGTGAACTGATTGGTTGGAATGAAAACCTGCATACTCTCGGCCCTCCATGGTGTAAGATTGTGGAACGCTGATTTGCATCATCATCAGGGACAGTGTACAATCCGAAACAGTCACGGCATAAATTGTCACATGGGTAATATAATCATGTGTGACATTTGCTATTCAGCTCTGAAACCTTTCGATTGGCGAGAAAAGTCCGTCAAAGAGGCTACAGAGCGGAACAATGAGCGTAGCGTGTTGTAATGAGCGTAGCGTGTTGCAATGAGCGTAGCGTGTTGTAATGAGCGTAGCGTGTTGCAATGAGCGTAGCGTGTTGTAATGAGCGTAGCGTGTTGCAGTGAGCGTAGCGTGTTGCACTGAGCGTAGCGTGTTGCACTGAGCGTAGCGTGTTGTAATGAGTATAGCGTGTTGTAATGAGCGTAGCGTGTTGTAATGAGCGTAGCGTGTTGCAGTGAGCGTAGCGTGTTGTAATGAGCGTAGCGTGTTGTAATGAGCGTAGCGTGTTGCAGTGAGCGTAGCGTGTTGTAATGAGCGTAGCGTGTTGCAATGAGCGTAGCATGTTGTAATGAGCGTAGCGTGTTGTAATGAGCGTAGCGTGTTGCAATGAGCGTAGCGTGTTGTAATGAGCGTAGCGTGTTGCAATGAGCGTAGCGTGTTGTAATGAGCGTAGCGTGTTGCAGTGAGCGTAGCGTGTTGCACTGAGCGTAGCGTGTTGTAATGAGTATAGCGTGTTGTAATGAGCGTAGCGTGTTGTAATGAGCGTAGCGTGTTGCAGTGAGCGTAGCGTGTTGTAATGAGCGTAGCGTGTTGCAGTGAGCGTAGCGTGTTGTAATGAGCGTAGCGTGTTGCAGTGAGCATAGCATGTTGTAATGAGCGTAGCGTGTTGCAGTGAGCGTAGCGTGTTGTAATGAAGTCAGCAAGTCAGCTGCGGGGTGTCCGTGTTCTGCGGCCAGCTCTGCAGAACAACGCTCTTCGAGCGTTTCCCAAAGTAAATACTTCAGTGATTTCTCACACTCTGAAGAGGAGGCCCACAGTAGCCCATTAGCTGTGTATGAATCGATGCTTTCAGGGTCAGGGGCTGATGTACGCTCTGTGTTTTGATTTAAAAACTTGGCAAAGCTCCTCAATCTCATTTCCTCTCCCGGAGCCTGCCCCAGTTGATGGTGCATTTCTGTGGCCCTTTGCAAAGCCCAAATGAGCTCCATGATGTTGGCAGCGACACAAAGCTGAGTTTGCCTGTGTGAGGGATCGGTCCTGTCCCGGATATATCTCAACGCCAACCGATCCATTTCTGTCCTTACAACACCCAAACTTCTACAGCGACAAGCTCTTCAACAGACCCCCCTTACCACTATCTCTATGAGAAACCCCAGACACCAAGGCCTGTGTCCCAATAGCTGTCGTGGGACTTGATGAAGATGCCGTGACCTTTGCACTTCTGACTTCAGACATTATAAAGACAGTATCCGCAAGAGCAATGGCAGCAAATGGAAGTTCCCCACTTTAGCGTGTTTGTATGGCACTAAAACAGTTGTGAGAGCAGGGGAGAGAATCATTTATCCCTTTTGAAGAGTAGGTCTTTTGGAGTTCTAAGCCAGTGTGTTCTAGAACTCCATCGCCTTCAGTCGGCAGTAGTGATTGTGACATCACCACCGGAATGTTCAGTTAAGAACATCCTAAGCGCATATTTGTGATCTCACACACCTTGAGGGGTTAATCAGCCCATCACCCATGACCACTGTGTCAGAAGTAAGACAGAGGCGATGGTTAAATATCCTCTCGGCTTCAGTGGCGCCCCCTATCCACGGGAGCTGGCCTCACGCTCCAGAGGCCAGCCGCCGTGTCCCCCGGGGTGCCTATTACCGCCGCGGTAAACCGCCATTTCCGCACCGCGAGGCAAAGCGTGTCGCCAGATCCCCTGAGATCTGACCACCTGAGCTCCGAGATTACGCAGTAGCCTTATGTGAAATATATAGATTTTAGAAGATACACATATGAACACTAATCAAATGAAACTCCCATGGTGGTTATGCTGTGCCGGACAGGTCAAGCGCAGCGGTGCGCTGTGTAACGGCTGGGGGATAATGCTAATGCGTGCATGTGCGATCCGTCCAGGCCCGAGGCTAACGCCGACCGTGCTGTCAGCCTCTAGCTGGGATGCTGTCTGCAGGGCTGGAACGAGGCGGAGCTCGAACACCTTGTCTGTAAGACCGAAGCGTCCCGTTAAGGAGGGCGGGGTGTCCAGACGTCTGAGGTCTGTGTTCACACTACCCCCCCCCCCCCCAGCTGTACTGCGCCATCAGCAAAGATCAGAGGTGTAAAAACATCTGACTTTTCATTTATACGGGATGCGGCTGACCAAAAATCCATAAAAGGGGGAAGACTTTGGGCAAATACGTATGCTTTTACAGTCAGTTATATTTTCGTGGTTTTGCGGTGTTGAATAAAAGCAGCACGGTATTGTGTTCAACAGTAATGAAGCGCTTGATTCCTTTAGCATGGGATTTCACGTCAGCCGGCTTTTATTAATCACAACAGCCGTTTGTGATAGTCGTGTTCACTTAGGTGAGCTGTCCTCGAAAATTAAGTATCTGCGCTTGTGCACTGAATCTTGTGTCGACTCCATCAGAATAAATATGTTCTGTGCCCCAGGATGAAAAATGTTTTGAATTTCCACCCCCGTTTGCCAAATAATGGCTTCTTGTTCGGTGCTTATTGGGAGATTTATCAACGCTGCCGTGCGTGGCGTATCTTATATATTGAGATATCAGAATATCTTCGGTTTTCCTTAAATTGCACTTTGGTTACTGTAGTCTTTAATCTTCTCTGGGCATTAATGTATGGACTTTCCTGCTTATCTGTTTTGCGATCTCACTCACTGGGACGATCAGATGGGAATTATGGTTTAAAAAAAAAAAAAATGGAAATAACCAATCAGAGACCTGCCATATCAGCTGCTGGGCCGGAAAGCTTTGCGCTAACCATACAGCCGTGCATTGTGGGGTCAGCACACAGCCAGCATGTATGCCACCGTAAACGGTGGACACGCGGACTTTGCGTAACAAAGTCATGATGACGCTACTCTGCATCATGTCAGTCGTGGTATGTGATTGTGTCCTGGGCAGGACAAGGCTAGCGGACAAAACTGCACAGACAAGCTAATGATGCAATAACACTCCTGCTGTGATTAACATAAAGGCAGCTCAAAGCAGCTTATAGCAGCTCACAGCAGCTCGTAACAGCTTATAGCAGCTAATAGCAGCTCATAGCATCTTATAGCAGCTCATAGGAGATTAAAGCAGCTTATAGCAGCTTATAGCCGCTAACAGCAGCTCATAGCATCTGATAGCAGCTCACAGGAGCTTAAAGCAGCTTATAGCAGCTTATAGCAGCTCATAGCAGCTGTTCTTAATTATCGCTTTCTCTGAAGGAGACTCACTGTGCAAAACCCGGCCAGTCATACGAGGGGAATAAGAGCGTGAGCTGGTCACATGGTCTGTTAAACGGTGGGAGCCGCGCTCAGATTCGCGGGAATCGCGGCGGGGCGCGCGCTGTGCCGCGGGCCGACTCCCGCCGTTCCCCATTTTATAATTACCTGCTAATGCAGGTGGCAGCTGCCGGAGACATCATCGCTGGGACGCCTCGCTCTCTGCGGGATCGCGCCGCCGCGACAGAGCTTCATCATCGCCCGCCCGTTCCGGGCTAATCTACCGTGACATTACCCATTCCGAACAAACACCTAATTAAAGAGCAGATTTTTAATCAAACCTCCGCCCCTCGAGCCAACCGCGAATAAAAATATTGGGCTCCCTCGGGGCGGAACCGAAAAGCTGCGAAAGAACGGTCTGTGCCGCCGCTAGACCTCGCGCCGTGACACAGCGCCTCTCCTCCGGCTCCCGTACCATTTGGCCATTTTACAGAGCCCGTGTGCATCTGCTCTATGAATAATCCAAATGGGCTTTCTGAGTGCCAGCTTAGCCTGGGACCCATTTGGCGTTCGCACATTAGAGATTTTGCAGTAAACTCTTAAGTCGCGCTCACGTTCCTGTTAGCGCTCCTGCGGCGTAGTTCGTCTGGGGAGCCAGCGGATGAATATGTCATGAGCTCTGCGAATTTGCGGGTCAAAATTTTGCTAAGATTAACAAAATAAAAAAAACGGAAAGCAGAATGGGCTCTCATAAGCACCCCTGGCCCTGGCCCCCCGCCCCCCCCCCCCACCAACCCCCCTCCACAGACCCTCCCATCAGCCCTGCTCTCTTGTTTTAACCTCCCAAAATGAAGACGTCTCCTTCGGCCGTCCGGACAGCCCTTCCGTGCCGAACCACGGGAGACGCTCACGCGTGGGCGGGCGCACGCTTTTTAAATTTCACGTCCGCCTCAATTCGGATGCCGGGCGTTAACATGCGCCGGCAGCGTAAATTAGATCCCCTCCCCCCCCTCCACCCGCCCCCCCCCCAGAGCGTGACGGCTTCATGCCCTGCTGAGCCCCATCAACAGGTGCGGATGGGCTTCAGGGAGACAGCTTGTAAATGAGATCCCGCATGAAGGTGTGTTCTGTCGAGAGGTCAGCCCGAGAGGTGGAATGACAGGGGATGCACAAAAACAACGACGGCCGGGTTCGATCACAGTGCGGGGGGGGGCGAGGCCGGGGCGGGGGCGGGTGGGGGGGGGTGGTGGTGATCGAACTTTACTTCACTTTCCAAGACCGAGGGGTTAATTGATCTTTCAGAGAAACGTGTTCACGGTGAACGGTGTGCATCTACGGGGAGGGAGAGAGTGCCCAGTCTGAACTGGATGTACCAATTACTTTGAATTGTTTCTGAATATATATTTTGACACAATTCGGTAAGTCCACTTAGATGCTAAACGCTTGCGTTTATTTCTAAGTAAGAGTGGTGATTAATGCTGATTGGATCCTCTGTGCCAGTGCAATTCATTGCGCTGATTCAGTTCAGCTTGCAGCCCAGTGTTCACGCATGCAGTTGCTCTGGATAGAACTGCCCAGCCGGAAAACATAACTGCGCCCTGCAGTGTCAAACACTTCCTGTTTCATCTTTACAAATATTGCAAGTCTCACAAACTCAGGATTGTGGAAATTTAAAGCTGTCCTGTCAATTGCAGTGACTGTGACTAACATGAACCCCGTGTTCACGTTAATGGCGGAAATACGGGTTTGTGTTATTAACTGAGAGCCGTCTTACCTGGCCGAAGAGTGGAAATCCCCAACCCCGCCAGGTCATGTTGCTTTCCTGCCAGAACGCGGCCGCCTGCGAAAGCACAGATAACGTCAGTCTTCACATAAAATCAGCCCAAAACTGCCCAGCTGTTGCTTTCCCAAGTTTTCAAAGTATTTTATTCCTCTGGTGTACAACGAGGGGCACTTGCGTGATCACATTTGAGGTGGGGCCCAGCATTCGCACCCTTTAGAAAGGCCTCTCTACATATACTTGCCTGAGCATATTACATAAGTTTGAGCAAGCACTTGGCTAACTTTTGGAAATGGAATAACTGGCCCGAAACTTCTTTGATAAGCAAAATTCTTTACATGAATAGAGAGCTAAGGCCAGGCCTTTGGGGTTTATTTCCGTAAAGCCTTCCTGTGAAAATCGCTTGTATAAATGTCCCCATAAGCACTTGGGTCTTATCCAAAAAAGGAACAATGCTGGGCATGCGGGCAGAGTTAAATGCACTTTTGTGTGCCGTTTGATTGTGCCAATTTTCTCTGTAGAACGATCAATATAAATCTTCAGTACTTCAGCCCCTTCTGTACCAGTCAGGACTGTGTTCTCTCATTTCCTTCTGATTTCTTCCGGTGCTTTTCCTTCATGCACATTTTAACCCTTTGAAGAGTAGGTTTTTTGGAATGTTTTTTCTCGAAATTCTAAGGCAGTGTTCTAGAACTCCATTGCCAGCAGTGTTACCAGCAGTGATTGTGACATCAGCATTAGAATGTTCAGTTAAGGACACCTTCTAATCCCATATTTGTGATGTCACACCTTAAAGGGCTGCGCTTACTGTGTGAACTGGACTCGATGTTCATGGCTATGGATAACTGTTGCATAATGATCCAGTGACCTCCGGTTTGCACTTACTGTACGCCGCTTTGGACAAACGCGTCTGCCAAATAAATGTAATGAAATGTAATATACAGGGCCACAAAGATGCAAGGACGTGTACCCCGTTGTTCACAATGGGCAGGAAAAATGGAACTATTTCCACACAGCTTCACACGCCAGGGCGCACTCAGCCCGAACTCGGCTGTTGATTTTAACTGACAAGCCAACGGCAGACGCGAAGCCTAATCCTTAACGCCAGCCTCTTGAGCCTGGGGGGCTCATCTCTGAACCGTTTTGCGAGAGATCAGCTCGTCTCAACGCCTCCCCCTCCCACCCACTCTTCCTCCCCTCTTTGCTCTTCCTCCTCCCCTTCGTTCCGGCGTGCGGGGGGGGGGGGGGGGGGGGGGGGGGGCGGCCGAGGGTGGGCGGATAACGCGGCGCTTTTCGCGCGCTCCGTCAGACATGGCTCGCCCCTGGAGCACATCTGTCAGCTCGTCAGCGGGCCTGGCGAACAGAAAGGGGGTCAGAGGCAATTACAGAGCGCGCTCCTTCACTTATTTCCGCCGGGCAGACGCTCCTCGGCGCGTCTGGGGTGAGCGAACGCTGCGTGCTCACCCCTCACTGCCTCTCCCCCTCGTCTCATCCTCCCTTTAACCCTTTGGGCTTTTTGGAATGTTGTTTTTTTTTTACTGAATTGTAAGTCAGTGTTCTAGAACTCCTTTGCTTTCAGTTACCAGCAGTGATTGTGACATCAGCATTAGAACGTTCAGTTAAGAACATTCTACTCACATGTTTGTGATCTCACGCCTTAAAGGGGTTAAATGTCACCCCTCAACTGAATCTGGTGTGTCTTTCAGGCGCCCCGAAGTAGCAGGTGAATGCTATGCCGGGGGGGAGGGGGGGGGGGGGCGCCTTTTCTCATTGACACTCAAAGATGCTTCATTTGCATTTAATTACAACAGTTTCCCTTCTCAGGATGTGGTAATGGGGCATATTATTCTGAATTACAATGCAGCTATCGAAAACTCATTTAAATAACACCCAACTTTTAAATGGTAATTAGAAGAATATGTTGTTTTTAAGTAGCAGCATGCCAAGGGTATCCTAAGAGATTCTTGGCATGAATTAATTTGTACAGTAATGTTTAATTTAACGATGGGTGCAGTCATTGCATTGGAGTACACGTTGCAATAAATATTACAATGCTATTAGGGTCTTGGTTTTTAACTAACCCTTCTTCTATCCACATTTGACCTTGACGAGTTTGAAAAAGACATTATAGACTTTGCCCAGTGCTATCCGGTCTGCTCCAATCTGAAACTGCATTCCCCTGTGGAGTGGAAGAGTTGGCGCCATCCGGGAAGTGTCACACATTACCCTCAGCCATTACGATTCAGTTACGAAATCGGTTATGGAATTTTTTTTTTTTTTTTTTGAATTCGAAAATGAAATCGAGCTAAATGTCTCCTGCCGTTTGAACTTTCTTTGACATGTTAAAAAAAAAATGACTTGGGATTCGCAGTCAATATGGCACTTTTGATTCCCAGCTATTTAGGGAAAATTCTTAACATGACACGCTGTCGCGATAAGGCATGGTAGCACAGTTACATAATATACTCCTGAGGCATTTCGAAATAAAACGGGACATTTTCTATTAAATTACCCCGTACTGATAGAGATTATAAATGCTTTAGATTGTGCAGCTGTTTCCAGTGCTTATCTGAAGGGAAAAAACCTTTACGGTTGGCTTGACTGCCTTCATCTAACTTTATGTGCAAAAATGAATGTCTACAGTATAAATATAAATACATATGTGCATGTAATGAGCATCGTATATATACTGGTTTACACACATGATATTAGCAGTTTGTAATAAAGCATAGCATATTTGGAATGCAGTCCTTTGCACCTTTTCACTAAATATCTCTCCCCTTAGAGCTCTGAGTGAAGGTGGTATTTTTTGCCATATTTTGCAACCGTCCAATATTTCTAAGAAACAGCACCTGCTTTCGATGACCTGCTATGTTTTCAGAATAATTACCCTCAATATCCTCAATCCTCTGGGTGTTTTAAGCACCTTTGGTTTGCGTAAGGTTAATTAATATACTTGATTAAAGATATTGAGTCCGGCGGGAGAACCCGTGCGGGGGCGGGGGGCGTACCTCACAGGTCTAAATCTGGCCCGTCACTCAAAGCATACAGCCAAGGAGATGATACTGCTATTTTCCCGCTCATTCACTACATTCTCATATTTATACTTATGCACACATGTATGCGCTGTTATAAAACTAAAATGTTACCTTTGCGTTGCATAGCGTAAATTATTCAAAACTATTATCTAAGCATGTTTGCAGATGAATAAATTACAAGCAGATTTGTATGAGAAATTCAGGGAAAGAAGCCATGTTGCATGCCAGGGTGTATAGACAGAGCTCAGTGGGAAGACACCATTAAATATTTATAAACCACTTCCTAAGTCTCAAAGACCACTGATCCATAAATAGGACACTGATGTATTGAAAGGAGCACAAAAAACAAGCACTAGCACATCTCCGATTATGTTTCAAATCTTATGTCGGTTTTGTCAAAACATACAGAGCTCACAACCACTTGTGTGTACATGGTTTTCTGCTTCCTTGAAAAAAGGTTAATTGAAAGATATTTTAAAACAATAAAAAAAGTAACCTTATTACATTTATTACTCCAAAATTGCGGACAAACTGGTGTTAAATTAAATATTGACCTTAGCTTGAGATCATAATTGTGTTTCTATTAGGTCTGAAACCAGGAAATGCACCTTGCGTCTTGGCGTACAATAAAAAACTAAAACTGCTGTTATAGCTGTTTGCAATGTTAATTTGCAGTATATTGCCATTGTTTGCAGTAAACAAGCTATTAAATAAACTTCAGGCAAAAAACTTGGCGGGAGTGGGGAGTGGAGGGTGGGAATCAAAATGAATTAGCTGAAAACAACTGCACCAATTTCCTTACACCTAATAGCTTAGATAGGGTACTTGAAAAAAATGCTCAAGGCTAAAATGAGAAGGCTAGCAAATTCTCCGCGATGCAACATGAAGACATATGGAAATATTCCAAATAATGTCAAGAGTTGAACTAGGATTTGCAAGAAAATAGCCCAGGCAGTTGCAGCAGAAAAAAAAATAAAAATAAAATAAATAAATAAGTTTTTAAAAAGTCTGGAGAACCTTCTGGGTGCTCCGTGAAGATGGGAGAGAGTTCACAGATGAGAAGACCGATTATCCCGGCACCTTCTGACGGAATAATAGCTCTAAAAAAGTAATGAGGCGAGCTGGCTGGGGAGCGTCGTATTTACGGTACGGGGGGACGCCAGCCTTTCTGGAGCGGGGCGATAAAACTCCGCCGCGGCTCCTTGGCGTCAGCGCCCTCCCAGCAAACCTCAGCCCGCGCAAGTAAACACACCGCGAAGCGAAAAAAAACAAAATGTCTGCTAAAAAAAAAAAAAAGTATTACACAAGTGCACTCACTCGCTGCAGATGCTGGACTGCTGATATGTGGGCGTGTGGAGTATTTTCACACAGCGCTGAGATTAGTTTTTGGCCCTTGCTGTACATAATTTACAAACATGGCTCAATCACTGGAAACTTCTTTTAAGATGTGCAGTACATTATACGGGGCCAGGTTTTGCAAATGATTTCAATAACGAACCTGCACACTGAAGGGCCCAATATTAGCCAACTTTTTCCACATTTCAGGGTGAAATTAAGAACACGGAATCAAAGAATAAGACGACACGGGGACACAGAGAATCAAAACAGGGGCACGGAAGATAAACAAAGTGGGAATCCCGTGTGCTCATCTCCAGGCAGATCAACTGTCTTTAGTTAGCAGGCCTAGCGAAGGCAACAAGCATAACCTGGGCTGATTACCAATGAGCCTCAGCTGTGCATGGCTGTAGATGCAGTGAATGCTGTCCAAGGTCCTGAAGGCCTCCCAGGCTTATGGAGAGAGTATGAAGCTCCAGCCAACGAGGAGAAAGACTTCTCCTCCAGAATCACAGCGTAATCTCGCTGAGAGCGCTAAGGCTATCTGTGGCAGGGTGACCAGCCACAGCGGGGGAGAAAACGCCAGGCTCAGAACATGACCAGCCACAGCGGGGGAGAAAACGCCAGGCTCAGTACCGCTGCTCCATCGGTCCGCCCGCGAACTGGCCACAGCGGCTACTCGGCTCGGCTGATGACCTGCAGAGTGAACAAAGTGGCAGCTGTGCACGTCCCAAAACATAGCCAGGCACGTCCCAGAGGGGTCTGCGCCCCTCCGAACTGACGGAGGACAAAGGTTGCAGCAATGTGAGTTATCACAATGTGTCATGAGTTATCACTGGGTATTCCAAATTTCCAAAACAACATCTGTTAAAACAGGTGGATGTCACAGTTCAGGGGTGAAGAACAGAGGAAACACGGTCAGCTGACAGGAAGCAAGGCAGAGTCGCGTGGGAGTTGTAGTCTTCAGGCTGCCTCGGGCCAGCCCTTACCGTACGAACTCAGAGCCCAGGACTCGGCTTGTTTGAACCGCGAGACATCGCAGGGCCACAGAGCCGGCCGGCACAGCCTTCGGCGATGCAGCCGTCCAAGAAACTCTGTGGTGGGGGTCTCTGAGGAGGCATAGCTGTGTGCTCTTTGCTCTCTCCGTCGCGTATGAGAGCACATCGGCTGCGCGGCGCTCGGCTTTTTAAGCCTCCGCGGCTGATTAACCTGAACATCCCCCCAGGGTTCCCTGCTTTATGAGAAAATAAAATAGCATGTGGTTGGATGTGGCAAAAATTCATGAATCAGCCAGGCGAGGGACAATGACTTATGAATGTCCTTGGAGCGTTCATCTAAATGCTGTCCACGGGCTTTCTCTCCTGGGGAATCTTTTCTACCTAAAATGTTTGGCAAGTTGCACTGTGGCTTAAACTGGCTGGCGTTTGTGAGAGAGAGAACAGCGGTAAGCGCTCTTTAAAAGGAGTCTGCACTTTTGTAAGTTCGTTTTCAATGTATGGCTATGGGACAACGGACAAACGTCACGCCATTCTCTGATGCTACTTGATGTGTCAGAAAACGTCAGAATCTTTAAATGGATGATACGACAAGCTGAAGAAGATCAGCGTTACGCGCTCTGTGGCCTCTCGATATCAGGAAATCGTAGTCCAATAAAAGCGTACGGTTCTTTTGAGGAAGCGCACAGTGCGCAGGTCTTTCCAGCTGCTCTATTATTCATAACCCCCCCCGCCCCACCCCCGCCCCCCCGTACACCCCCAGAGGAAACAGCTGGGTCTCCGCGCTGCCCTTTAAAAGGGCCATCTTACCCCGGTTAAGAAAACCGCTCTCTGCCTCACCGTCAGCTCTGCTACCCGCGCGTTTCCCATAAGCCCTGTGTTCCGAAGGGCCTCGTCGTCGCAAACGAAAAACGCGTCGCGCGTGCACGTCTCGTGAAGTCCCCACAGCGGTGCTTTTTGAGCTGAGGTACAGCAGGCAAGCAATGGCTGACAAAGCTGGTAAATGCAAACATGGACGCTGCAGCCTGGTTCAGGCCAGGCTTTCCCTTTCCCTATACCGGAGCCTGGCACTGTAGGCTTACTTCGCCACACCTGCCGATTTCAACGATGAACACACCTTCAACCAGAGAGGAGGGAACTAATTAGTGAAACCAGCAGGTTGCAGTGATTGGTCGGAAAACCTGCGTGCTCTCCATACCTCCACGGCTCCCGATTGGGCAGCACTGCTGTAAAGCATGGCCTTTAAACACACCCTTCTTCCATTACCAGCAAGGCTTTTTAAAATGCCATTCTTTGGACATTTTTTGACGTTGAACACGTCGACGGAGAAGCAGAAGAGCGGCTGGTGCTCACGCGCGGACTCGCCGCCGTCGGAAACGCCGTCAGACGACCTAAATAAAGCCGCCGTATCGATCGCCGTTTGCATGCGGTCTTGTTTTCACATCTCCGGCCTCGGCACCTGGAGGAGTTACGAGGGGCCAGCCGTCTTTGAACTCACAGGAGAGAGAGAGAGAGAGACAGAGAGAGAGAGAGAGAGAGAGAGAGAGAGAGAGAGAGAGAGAGAGAGAGAGGGAGGGAGGGAGAGAGAGAGGGAGAGGGAGGGAGGGAGGGAGAGAGGGAGAGAGAGAGGGAGAGGGAGAGGGAGAGGGAGAGAGACAGAGAGAGAGAGTGAGAGCGGGAGAGAGAGAGGGAGAGGGAGGGAGTGAGAGAGAGAGAGAGACAGAGAGAGAGAGAGAGAGAGAGAGAGAGAGAGAGAGCGGGAGAGAGAGAGGGAGAGGGAGGGAGTGAGAGAGAGAGAGAGACAGAGAGAGAGAGAGGGAGAGGGGGAGAGAGAGAGAGAGCGGGAGAGAGAGAGAGGGAGAGAGAGAGAGAGCGGGAGAGAGAGAGAGGGAGAGAGAGGGAGAGAGAGAGAGAGAGAGAGAGAGAGAGAGAGAGAGAGAGAGAGGGAGAGGGGGAGAGAGAGAGCGGCTGCTCGCTGCTGTACAGACGGTCCGATAAAAAAGCGAGTTTGGGGGTGATTGTTTTTTTTACGCGCCGCCGGGTCCCGTCGTGCCCTCGTGGGGCAGCAGTGCTTTATTTGGACGCGTTGGTGCGCTCTGCCCTGCGAGCGCCGCTTCATGATGAACGATGTTCCGCCAAAAAAGATGTTACTTAACGGTACGCTCCGTGCCGGGACTCACACGATCGGTCATGAGAGGAGCCGAACGTCCCCAAAAATAATTTTGCATCCTTTGCCGAACTCGGCCGCCCCTTTTAAGAGCTATCAATAATGCAGCGCCCCTCGCGTCTGTTCACACGCAGCCGCACGTGGACGGAGGGGAACTCGGCGGCGGCGGCGGGAGAGGCGCGAACCGTTGGCTCGACGAACCAATCGGATCGCGCGGAAACGAAGCCGCGCCCTCATTCGACGCGAGCGCACGGAGTGCACGGAGAGTGACTCGGAGTGCGCTCTCCGAGTTATCTGAAACAAACATATTTACATTTCTTTTAAGATGACAGAATCGAAAAACATGTGACGGGCTGTGCAGGCGTCTTGTGTGATTTATATAGGTATCCTGCAAACGTCAGCGGGGATTTCAGAACAAACCCTGGCGAGGTGTTCTGTTGAATGGTACAAAAAACACTGGCTTTCATGAGGGCTGGAATGTTAATGCCATGTTTGCACAACCGAAACAAAATGCTTCCCCTTTAAATATTGTTTTGCTAAGAAAAGCACTAGACCCCTTTTTAGCAGAACACTGTGTACCTCATACACCCACCCAGCACAACATCCAGTGGGTTTCAGTGACCTGCCTGTGGAAAATGAATATAGGCACTGAACAGATGATGGTCTTTAGATGATGATGGACCTGATTATTATTTTTTTGCCTATTGTTGAGAACCCCAAATTCTTGCATCATTTAGCACAATGCCTAGCTATAATAGCAAATAATTCATCCTCTCTCACTCCTCTCTCCATCCTCTATACCGATCGGAAAGAGAGGGAGAAGTAGCTTTGGGAAAAGGACCCCCTCTCTCTCTCTCTCTCTCTCGAGCGTGGATAGCATTAGCAAGCGACGCTCCGGACGGTGTCGGAGCGGCTGTTAAATGGGAATACTTAGGGAATTGTAGCTGCGTCCATTTGAAGGAGAGAACCGACGAGCTCTTTAATGACTTCGTGGGGCAGCAGTGCTTTATTTGGACGCGTTCGGTGCGCTCTGCCCTGCGAGCGCCGCTTCATGATGAACGATGGTCCACCAAAAAAGATGGGAATGCTTAGGGAATTGTAGCCGCGTCCATTTGAAGGAGAGAACTGACGAGCTCTTTAATGACTGTGCTGCAGCAGCACAGTACTGCTGGCCTGTGTCTTATTCACTAACTCATGCCCTTGCACAGTATAGCTGGCCTGTGTCTTATTCATTAACACCACTCGCGCCCTTGCACAGTATTGCTGGCCTGTGTCTTATTCATTAACACCACTCACGCCCTTGCACAGTATTGCTGGCCTGTGTCTTATTCATTAACACCACTCACGCCCTTGCACAGTATTGCTAGCCTGTGTCTTATTCATTAACACCACTCACGCCCTTGCATGCCCTGGCACTCGAGCCATCTGCTCTTTCCCACCCTTTGCTTCA
Organism: Anguilla pacifica; assembly: GCA_039654925.1. Lineage (NCBI taxonomy): Eukaryota > Metazoa > Chordata > Actinopteri > Anguilliformes > Anguillidae > Anguilla > Anguilla pacifica. The sequence goes on from CM077302.1 coordinate 11,915,084, forward strand.
ATACTCTACCATCAGTTATTGGTATCAAGTCAACTTTCCAATTTCATCTGCTGCACAGTAAAATGTCCGGCTTTAATTCAACTCTAACAGTGTTAATTCGACTTTAACAGTGTTAATTCAACTCTTAACAGATACCATTTGGTTCCAATCTGAAATGCTGGTCCATTCACTGTAAAAGGAATACAACAGCTTGCCTGCGCCTTCATAAGGTGGAGCTTGGGCTGAATAGAAGCGATAAATATTCAGTTATTTTACAGAAACGCTGTCACATAGGCACTTCACAGTGAAATCGAGCAAAAAAAACCCAGGCATGAACCCGCAGAAAAGCGAGTGACTGAGGGTTAAAAAAAACTCTCCAGTGGGAAGAAAAAGACTGAAACAGTGGCGAGAAAAACCTCCCCAATGGGGAGAAAGCTCGGGAGGAACCTGTCGAGGGAGGGGACGGACGGCAATGCGTCCCAATGCCAGGTCACAACCTGCGTACTTTTCCTTTCAAACGCAGCTCATCAGAATCTCGGACACCTCGCGCAGAAAGTTTCGGCTTGCTTTACCTCAACTGGAAAGCTTGCGGGTTTGAACCTGCAACCTCTGCATTTGAATTTCCTGCCAGTCACTCTCTTCCGGTGCCAGTGGACTTCCACTTCCCATATTAACTCTTTGCGGTATTTATACACAAAGCACAAGCCCTTAGCCCAGGCAGCTAACATAGCTTGCATCTAACATTCATGGGTATTTACAGAGCTAAGGCTATGTAGGCTGCTCCAGCTGTGTCACTGGCAGGGGAATCAGCTTCATACTGTGTAACTATCAGACAGGAACTCCTGCTCCTACAACACATTACCAGTCAAAGCAAAGCTACTGTAAAAGCTGAAACATGTAAAACAACAAATCATATTTCGACTGGAATGACAGCTAGCATAAGCACTGATCTTATGATGCAGTCAATTAAAAAGTTATTACAGTATTACTAATGCAGTAAGAACTGGTATATGTATACAGGTACAAACGGTACTGTCTGGTAGACCACTGTATAAAAAACCAGAAGTGAGGGTTGTGTAATTGCCATTTTGTCCTTGATTATTTATTTATTTTTGATCATTGATTTTTTTTTTTTAATAATAAAAAAAGCTTTCAAAATTGAACACTCTTTAGCTGCCAGTGAAAGACACTGGAACAATCCACAAATAAACAGTGATAATCTACAGACACAAAAACAAGAATTTCGTGTTTTAATCCTGCCCCTGTCTGTAGTGTAGTTCATCATATTTGTGATTTATTTAAACTGTGATTTTCAGTTAGGTGGTGAAACCGTAACATTAGCATCACTTCACCTAGCATCATGTAGCTGAATCAGAATTCTGTACAGAGACTGAGCTTGTATAAATAATGCATCATTATCGTACATTCAAGAAAACATTCTGAAACATTCAGGTGTAGCGGAGCGCGCATTGTCATTACCAATGCGTGTGAACACTCGGATGCAACTCAATAATGTTCAAATGCACCTTCAATGCACATCACATGTCTCCGTGCACTTGTAATTAGACTAGTGTAGTTTTAAAACATTGTACCATTAACGCAACATCATGCAGCGGAATCCAAATGTGTGTCTACAGAACTATTCTGAGCACGCATTCATTGTGTGAAGTGTGCAAAGCAGCAGGCAAATTCCACGAGCTTTTCCTTTTCCGAACGGACACTTTTACAGGCTCAAATATTTCTACTGCCAATAGTATCCGCGTTTCAGTCAGACCAACGATGGTATTCGGGTTCACAGCCCCATGCCGGCCGCAGGTCACTGACACTAACATTTTTTCACTGGAAGTGACACGTGAAAAGGGGGTTTTGAACCCACGGCGTGGGAGCATGACTGTAAACACCCTTGGAGACGTCCAAGTTACCATTGCCATTCGATACGCAGGACAAAAAGGCTTGCCCGCACTTTTACATTCCTTTGTAATCAACAAACAAAGTCCCGTTATATAATGTTTGACAAGCAAATTAAGGCTTTGTATGTTCCTTACTGGACATGCGACCAGAAAAAGGGGCTCGCATTCCATGAATTTAATCGGTGTCCCCCTCTGCTTTGCGGATTATATAACATTCAAAATAACTTCTCTGGGCTGCGGAACTACATCGGATTTCCAGTTCCCAAAATCGAATCACGAGGAATCGAGCACATCGCAAGACTGTGAGAATTTTTTAAATTGGCAAATGTTATTTTTTTAACCATAAACATTTTCGTATATAACTTGACATGTTGGTTGTATTCTATTAAAGCACACAAATTGCAACAATGATACACGGATCCTACCCCATCTAAATATTTTGTCGACATTTAAAACTGTTTTAAATGCACTGCTTAAAACAAAGAAGAATAGTTTAGAAAATAACCTGGGTTGCTGAACGGTAACTTGCTGCAGTGCGCTCGTGAACTTGGTACACCTAATTTCTTGCACGCGAATGCATATTCAGTTTCCCTGCATCCCCCGCACTTTTTTCCTTTTTCCCCAGCAGTGCAACCCGTTCCCGTTTCTAATATAATGGCAGATTTCACTTGCCTTTTACCTTCCTGGTTATTCGCAAGCGAAAATTCTTCCACCGGCTCCGTCTTTTGTCCAGAGTGCGGCCGATGCGTTATAGTTTTGCCGTCTCTTGTGGGGTTTTGGGTGGCCGCACGGGGAAAGCGCTCTGAGCAGAACGGATAGCGCTACCTTCTGTGGGAGCTTCAGTTCAGCAGAGAGAGTGTGAGGGGGGAAAATATACCGCGTTGTGAAACGGCCGCGCTCTCCGCCAAAGGATGCTTCTGTAACCTAGCAACAACTATCATTCTTACAGGGATGCCATTTTTTCATTGGATGACCGAAAACAGGCGTAGTCTCCAACAGTTAAAAAGGGTGCGAATTTTATATTGCTGTGAAAAAATCTGCTTGGCACAGACTGTGTCTCGCAACTGCAAATTTTCCCGAGTGTCTTTTTTTGTGGCACATATGAGTTTCCACGGGCAGCTACAACATTCTGAAAAAAAGTGCATTGGGTATTTCGATTATGCGTTGTAACGGTACCTCATATAATACATATGCGGTATTTGCGATGCGAATTAAAACTCCACTGGATAATGTTTCTGCAGACGTTGCAATTTCACAGAAAGCAGAGTTCCGACCTTGGAGATTTGTATACGTCAGTTAAATATATTCCAGCCCAAGGGGTGTTTTAGAAATAGAACATGTATGACAGGAGGGTTTGCAAATGCTATCTGGCTGTATGTCAGTTCCCTTATAATACACCTTCTCAGGTATAAGCCTATTTACCTGTGTCAAAAGAAACAGAATGACTCAATTTCAAACTCAGTCATTCAAAATGCGTATAGGGCATTTGAGTAGGCTAACAGTCTTTTGTTGTAAAAATGCCAAGTATAGAAGAATATATTGCCATCCGGAAACGTTTCCTGTTGCAGGTGCGTTTATAATTGATACACAGGCCACCCTTACTTCTTAGTCTAATTTGCAATTGCGCCTTCTTTACAATTTCTTGCATTTTGGTTACTGTCAGGAGTAACTACGACTAATTGCACAATTAAACTGGTATAGAACTGCTATGAGTTTCTAGCCTACTTTCAGGTATTCCAAATAACCATTTTTAGTCTCAAGCAAAGAGAGTCGGTGTCAAAGATAATGTTCAGTGAGTTGCCAGGATTGTCAGTGCAATTGATGTCCTATAAGCAATTGATGTGTAACGTTACTGCAGCGGACCATTCATGGTTCCCTCTAGCTATGTGAGTTTAAGCATATGTATCTAGCGCGCGGCTCGTATTTTGAGCAGGTGCTCTTGTTTCACAAACCAATTAGCGTCGATATTGCAATGCATTTGCGTGATGATGTTTCTGTGGGCATTGAAGGATTAAGAAAAGACTACAAAGCGCCGCAAACAGGCAGTGGTCTATTGGCAGCATCCAGTACGACGGTCTCCTTCTCTGAGGCCTCGTTCCACTTCACTGATGAATGTTTCCTTGTTTTTCTGCTTTTTGAATGGTTGGATACTTTCAGTATGATGTCATCTCTGGTCTCTGCGAAGCCTCCATTTAAAATGCAAGCATTTTAAGTCGACTATTCTCCCGTGGTTAGTCTATGCGATTCAAAAAGGGGGAAACACACGCACGAGTGAACATGAGAATTCTCATAATTCCTTCCTCGTGATTAGCCATACGAAAACAACGGGATGCTCAGAGCTAATGTAACGATTGGTTTACTTGATTTATTTACATTTTTTTCTTTTCTGTGGCAGTGAAAGTTAGAGATATGGAAATGAATTCTAATACACGCTGGGAATTGATTTAATAAGTCATTGAACTGCGCTATGTAATTAGGCCTACAAAAGATTTGACGCACCTGAGTGCCAATTGCACTTAACGAGCACAAGACAAGGCTATTAAGATGTATTACTGTATCATGTAAAAGCCATGACAGTCAATTCCATACTCATTTAGAATAATTAGAATAATTCGTTTATATCATCCGGGGCACTGTTGTTCCTACGCGCGCTGCACCAAAACCGCCTTAGTGAAAAATGCCGCTCTATGAATCGGTCATGTAGGCTAAACTATGAAATGCAGATGTATAATTTTCCAGAGAGACTGCGGTGTGAATGTGTTCAAGGAGTCACGGCTACATTACATGCTGCATGCAAAACAAATAACAGTATAGATCATGCAATGTTTGCTTAGGAAACGAATAACCATTCAGCATCAATTTGGCAACACATTGAAACTGAGCATTGAAAACATTGAAAAAGCATGTCATCCTGGCACCAAAGCTATTTTTGTCATACTGTAGTTTTGGCAACAGCAGCCACTCTCAAAAAAAATGTTGGGCCTGACACACAAGGCAAGTGACAGTTAAGAGAGCGGTTTCACCCCTGGCCCACGAGATGTGGGCACACACAGTCCGTGCTTGGTCTGTGCCCACGGGTGACAGTCTGACAGAATGGTGTGAAACAAAGACAGCGCATTTGCTCTCGCGCCACTTTGCCTACTCATAATTAAAAAGACAAAATTCAAAATGAGTGTAGCCGTTACTTTGTTGCCGTTAATCCAGTGTTAATTCAACTCTAACTGAGTGCATACACAGCAAATGTCCATTCTTAATTCAACTCTATAATTAGTGTGTGCGCGCGTGCGGGCGGGCGCGTGTGCAGAAAGGATGAGATTTGCCATGTTATTTCCAAGGCCAGACTTGGAAATAATTATTTTTGTTCTCATGGAGTCTCGCCACCAACAGCGGAAAGGCTAATAAAGGAAAATGTTTTTTTCTCTCTCTTTTTACTTGGGTCCAGAGATTTTTAGTGAATAGAGCACAGCCACAGTCCTATAGCGCCAGCGCTCTGGAAATGGAAGACCCCCACTGGTCTCTGTGCTTTGGAATTTGAGGGTGAGTTGAGTTCACTTCCCCCTCATACTGCGATTCCATCTGTGCGTTCGACAATCACATTATCGTCCTGATTGTGCTCCCATTTATTGTCAAACTTAGCAATCATTTCGCAAAATTATGAATGAAGCATTTGTCATGCTTAAAAAAAACTGGAAATGATTAATGTTCACTGGCGCTGCGGTTCACAAAAGGCTGTCTTTAGAAGTGCCACTGAAGCGTATGCGGAGACCATTAATATCCCTTCCATCGGAGGGAACTAAACAGCAGACTTTGATTCCGACACTTCGCGCTCGCGCTTATCTTTCACGTCCACAAGGTACAGAGTGACAGGTTGTGAAGGAGGGATTGTGGATAGCGGGCGCGGAAAGAATTGGTCGCGTAAAATCGGCGGCGCGCGGCAGGCCTGATTGTGTGGTCAGATCTTCGGAGGAGATGAGGCGGAGTGGAAACTGAGGGAGGTCCGTACGGTCAAGGGCCCGGTCCCGCCTGGCTTTTATTTGCTGAGCGACTCGCGCGACGTGGGAAGCGCGAGAGTGGGAGGCCGGATTAAGCCAGGCACTGGAAAAAAGGAGAATGAAAGAAGCGGTGGATTGGAAAATACAGCTACAGCCCTGGCGTCAATGTTTGACTTGCGAGCAGTGAGGGGATTACTGATTAGTGGCTTTACAGGGGCAAGTCATCATAGTTCTTTCAGCTTCAGCAAGGATGGGCAAATTTAATAGGCTCCGCAGGCTGGGCTACCTGTCCGCATAACTTCAATTAGCTCACGATTTAGATGCGCAGTTACAGGTTGAAAGAAGCATTGTACTCAAAATGAATGGAAGGCTTTAGGAAACCAAATGTCCCCAACTGCTGGGTCACTGTTCCCTGGCCAGACAGATCAGCTGCGTGCATATGATTAGACCACGATTGGTTGCGTGTGATTGGTTGTGAGCAGGAAGATGCAAGTTGAGCAGATCAGTAACAAGGCCGCCATTTATATCTGACAGATGGTGCAGCAAAGGACAGTGAAATATCACGTGGCTGCACAAGGAACCATCAGTTTTAAAATGAAAAGTTAAATTGTGCTGTCACCAGGGGGCGCCGATTAATTATCCTGATATCGGAGGCACGTCCTTGAGATTTCTGAGAGAGAATTCAGCCTGTTACAGGCCCACACATTTATTCTGGTTTAATATTGAAATATGTTTATGATATTACAAATTTACGTGTGCTTAAAACATTTTTTGCAATAAAATAAAAATAAAACGTTGTTTGCTAAAATGTGCTTACTACTCCCTGCACACATTTTTGATGAAATTATATTTTGATCAAAAGATGAACATTGTTCACTTTTGTGTCATGATAAAAATGCATTAATGAAAAACACATTTTCTACTTCTTCATTTTCTTTGTGTCCTTATATTCTGATTAGAAGACACAGGCTCTCATACAGCATTAATATTTATCTGAAAATCGGTGGATAAGACAGGAAAATCGTTCACCGAATTAGGAGAACGGGCAGTTTTGTTGAACAAATGATTTTCTCTCAGGAAGGTAATTCTGCCACGTTGCGTGAATGTGAACTGAACTGTGAAGGCCCTCATTTAAAAAGGACCACTAGGTGTGCACTGAGGCAGATTAATGTGCTCATTCTCTCTCTGCAGCTTCTCGGCCAGCCTTGAAAGCGCCAGACAATATGCTTCTTGTACGGGACGAGCAGATCGCCGAATTGCTTTCACTCCGCGCCCCTTCCATTCGAGGCCCTGGGAGTTTCACGCAAGCCCGCAAAACTTAACTTTACTTTCGCTCGCGGGATTCCAAACCGGGAAGAGTTGGGAGAACACAGAAGCTCAATTACAATATGTGTAATTACAAGTTAACCTTCTTAACCCTCTGAAGAGTAGGTGTTTTTGGAATGTTCAAAATGTCTCAAAATTCTACATCAGTGTTCTAGAACTCCTTTGCTTTCACTTGGCAGTAGTGATTGTTACGTCAGCATTACAATGTTCAGTTAGGAACAGTCTAATGACACATTTGTGATCTCAAACCATAACGGGTTAAACCACCCATAACCTTTAGCACAACCCCCCAGCTCAGCTCTGAATTTCACTCCAAAGTCAACTGTAAATACGGTGTGATTACACACATCAAATGATGGACATCCTCCTTTAGCGCCTCTTGGACCATTTTATGCTTTAAATATGCAGACCGTTCAGTTATGACCTACTGAGGACGGCGGAGTTGTCTTTCGAAGCAAAAGGAGCGAGTGTGTGATTCTGTGAACAGGTTTAAGGTGAAGGGCAACAGTGTAGAACAACGACAGCTCCCATATTCTGAAGTTCCTCTCAGTGGCTTGGGGGGATTTTATTGTACTACACAGCAGAATTAGTTTTGCTATCCTGGAGTTTGATGGTGAGGAGCAGCTCATAATGTCAGTTGAAGTTAGCCGGCTCTCAGAGGAGGCCATTGGTTGATAATATACAGAGTTTAGGGGGCATCTTTCATCCGAAGAAGGGGACTGAGGAGAGCCTCGAGAAGCCTTTCGCTAAGCAAATCTCCGCTTGCGTGTCCTTATCTGGGCCCGCAACACAAACAGAAGCGTTTGTCTTTTAATTCACAAACCTCGGCTGGGAGTTGAGCCGTCACCAAAATTAACTGGCCGAACCGTGCGAGGGAGAAAACGAATGGTGCGAGGGAGAAAACGAATGGTGCGAGGGAGGAAACAAACGGTGCGAGGGAGAAAACAAACTCCTGCCTTTAATTGTAAGTCACTGTTAAGGACACATATTGATTTTTTTTTTTTGTCTACTCAAGGTCTCACGGCCTGGCCAGGGGCTAAGACTTCTGCACACTGCATTTGCACCTAAACAGGGAGACGAACAGGAAGTGAGTGTATGTGTTGGAACTACACATTCAATTATAAACATAAGAACCTGCCCAGTATTCTTAGAAGCATACAAGCTACTGTGTTATGCTGACATATTTATCCTGGAACGAATCCGGAGACAATCCGAAAGTATTCAGATTACGTTACACCTTTGGGGCTAATCCAACAGATTACTTTGCTAATTACACAGTTAGTCATGTAATTTTTCAAATCAGCGCCAGATTACATTTTACACCCAACACTGGTTAAGAGGTCTTACGCCGTCGTTGCCTGCCAGTTTTAGCTCCGCCCCCCCCCACCAGCCGTATCGCCGCGGCAGCCGCGCGCGCGGCGGGACTGGGGACGCGCTGGAAGACTCCGGTCCGATAGAGAGGCAGGGTGGCGCGCGGTATCGATCGCGGGAGCTTCTTGTGTTTTATTGATGCGCCGCCGTATTGCTGGATCGCCTGCACAGCTGCTGCGTCTCTTGGAATCATTAATCAATAATTCACAGGAAGTGAATGTTTCATGAGCGAGGCCACTGTGGTCAATAACTAATGAATTGGCGGTGCCGTAAGCAGCTGGTTAGAGAGGCCGATGGGACGTGTTTTGCGCAAACAGACGCCATGACACAATAAGATCTGTCATTGTGTGCACCAATCAGAAAGGGGCGTGTGGTTTTCTTCAAAACAAAAAGAAAAAAAAAAAACTTATGAAGTTGGCAATGCGATTTGTAGTCTTTGCTTTGCTTCTGTGTTACCTCCAAAGACATGCAGGTTATGGTACTTGGGGAGTGGGGGGGGTAGGGGGGAGTGGGGGGGCTGGGGGGTAGGGGGTTAACCTAGCGTTGCTGTGAAAGAGCGTGTGCTCAGTCAACCTACCCTGTATAAAGGTTAATAAAATGAAATCTAGGTTACATAAAAAAATTTAATCAACATATTTATTTATTTATTTATTTATTTATTTATTTATTTATTCACTCCTCCACTTCATTATTTTGTAATCTGCCGTATCTTAATCACTTGCCTTGAAACTTGGAAAGCTGCAAATCCAAAACCAAACGGTTCTTTTTTTTGTTTGTTTGTTTTTCAGATCTGCTCATGAAACAGTTTACATTAATTTTGATTGGACCCTGTCCATGTATTTGAATATATTTGCATCTCACTTTGAACTAAATTATGGTTCTTAAGCTCCGTCAACATTAAAGGAAGTTAAATTCTAGAAGCGGTTCTCCTCCAAGAAAAATCATGTGCTTTGTGGATCATAGAGTCGGTGCAACAGGAGAAAGTGGGTTCTGAACACTTTTTCTTGGCCAGAAACAGCACAACCAGGTTTATGTGTCATTGTAGTTCCTTCCATCAACACAAAACCAGGACTATTCACCGCTTTACATGGAAGAGTTGTGCACACTGGTACAATTATGTTCTGATTTAGCACCTTTCTATCTTTCAATTGACTGCACAACAAACTGCATTTCAGTTCAGCTCATGGAATAAAAAGCTATTATCCATACACCGGGCCCACTGGAAGCTTTACGTGGGTCGGGCTTCCTGGGGGGGTAGATTTTGACTGAGGCACAAAAAAAAAATGGAACTGTGCCAAGAGGATGAAAGCTGTGAAATGCACGGAGAGTCAGACGTTTGCCACAGCGCTAATGACGATTCGCCAGGCTGTGCCTCCTTTCTCAGAGCGTCGCCGCTTCCCGCGCATCATGCCCAGTCACCTGAGCGACCCCCCAGTTAAACCTGACGCAGTCTCGTGGAGCTCTGACAGGTGACTGTTACGCACTGTTAGTGTATTGGAATGACTGCACGGGGCAGGTTAATGTTATTCTTCTGGCCGTAGTTTGGCACCGTGGTAAGGGAGTGTGAAGGAGTGGCCTTCACTGCAGAGGCAGAACGTGCGTTTTTGTTTTCTCTAGATATTCTCATTTTAAAATGTACGTATGAGATGTTTTAATCAACATTTTCACAAAGTGACTGTTGGATTAGGTGTGCGTAGTGTCTTGCAGGTAACTGATTGATTGGAATGTTTCCATGTGTGTCTAATTGCGGGCCTATTTAAGATCAGCTGTGTGGATTAATAGGGCGTGGATTAAAAGCTCAAGGTAAGGCCCTAACTGCACCTTAGTATGATGGGTTATGCTAAGTGCTACACTGTGGTGCTGACTGCTGCTGTTGAGTTGGTGCTCTCTTTTACCTGCTATAGGTTGTGATGGTCTTGGGCCCTTAGTTGACCTGCATCCAATCGTGTAACGGAATCTATTACTGCCTGGAATTGAACCAGAAGTCTGTTTGGCCCGTTAGCGTGACCGACCCACCGGGAGAGGAACCTTAGCGAAAGTGCGGCCGAGCACTGGGGGTGCCGAGCCTCTCCGGGGGTGACCTTGCCGGGTGGGTCGGGCGCGGTCACCCCGTCCGGTCCGCGCCGGCGGCCCCAGGGCGGCGGGACGGGGGCAGATCAGCTGGGCCGGCCCTGCCTCATTTTACCGGCGCCGCCCCCGCGGAGAAGGCATCTGGTGATCGCCGGCCCCGCGCTGCCCTGAGGGGCCCCGGCGCCTGCTCTCTGTCACACAGCGTGACCAGGACACTGGGCCAAGGAGAGGGCCCCCACTGGGAGTGTGTGCGTGCGTGTGTGCCTGCGTGTGTGAGTGTGAGTGTGAATGTGTGTGTGTGCGTGCGTGTGTGGGTGTTTGTGTGTGTGTGTGGGTGTGTGCGTGTGTGTGTGTGTGTGTGTGTGCGTGTATGTTTGTGTGTGTGTGTGTGTGTAAGGGGGTTACATTGGGGAAGATATGGCCCACAGCAGAATTTCAACTGAAGCACACACAGGAACATTTTGAACATTGAACATTTAATACTTACTGGAAATGTACTTTCTTTTTAAGGTTCATCTAAGGACAGTATATTACACACTGTATAGTGCACCATGTTACTATGGCCGTTCTTTAAAATGGAGAAATAGACGTTCATTTCAGAATGCCCCTGTAAAGTTGTTGCCATTATTGCGGACCTTTTTAATCTGTTCTGATATGAATGGACGCTAATTAAATCAGTACTGGGGAGAATTTTCTGCTCCCAAACTGTATGACTGCAGAGGCTACAGAGACCTGGGAAGCCACATCAGCATTTTCTTTTCTCCTAACTCACTGACTTCTCATAAGACTTAGCATTTCGCACAGGCCCATGTATTATGTGCTATTGTAACAGATCAGAAGCTTCGGGATCTTTTTAAAGAACTGTAAATAATAGATGGGGTTTCTGTGAAAGGAGTAATCGAGTAGATTAGGACTGAATAGAACTAGAAATAAAGCGGCAGTCACGGAGCTCTTTCACAAGCCTGCCCTCGCAAAGAGCTCTTAGAGGGGCGTGAAAATCAGTTGGAGCACTCTAACGCTATTGGTTGGTGAAATTATTGATATTTTTGAACAGGGCAAGAATGAATGTTGTGCTACCGCTGATATTTTTACTACTTTCGGTCGTTGGTTGGAACGGACTTATGTGGTTTTGTGTGGTTGCCAGTACACAATGTTGCATTTCTTGCTTGCCTTGAAAAAAAACTTTAATGCAACAGAATATGAATGAAGCTTTAGTTGCCAAAGCTCCAAAACAAAGTATTAGAGGATCACCGATCACCGCAAGCTCATTTACCGCCAGACTTGCTCTTGACACCTCTGTCTGTAATGTACCCATGGAAACACAGCCAGTCCAAGGAAGGGGGGCTTTGGATGTGTGCTTGTTGAAGCCTGTTGGAAGACACCTTTATACCAGTGGTGCCCAATCATGTGCCGTGGAGGGCCAAGAGTATGCATGTTTTCATTCCAACCAATCACTGCACCTGCTGATTTCACTAATTAGTTCCCTCCTCTCTGGCTGAAGGTGAGTTAATTGGTGAAATCGGCAGGTGTAGCGATTGGTTGGAATGAAAACCTGCAGAGTCTCGTGATTGGGCGCCACTGCTGCACACGGTCAGTTAACAGTTAGCGTTTTTAGCGGTTAGCGTTTCGGCACAGATCCCCGCTGCATGGATGCGAGCAAAGTGAGCCGAGCGGCGGGAGCACTGAGAGCGGGAGTCGGTTCGTCAGATGCGGCGCGGCGCACTGACTCCTGCTCCCGCGCCAGACGCTACGCTAACGCCCACTCGCTTCCCGCCGCCGCGACGCTCTACCTGTCGAAGATGACAGCTCAGTTCAGGTGTTCCTTCGGAGGTTTTTCTCTTAAGATTGGGTACTGCTTTTTTTCACTCTCTCTCTCTTGCCAAATGATTTTCCTTTTTAAATCCTCCCGAGATTATTATTTTTCTGAGCCCCTTTGAACTGAATTTGTGGAAACAGCTGCAAAAATTCACGCGCAGGAAAATGTTCAGTGTTAAACCTACTCTGAGAATCCCTATTGCAATGACGCGTACTTAAAGTTGACTTAACGCTGGACATTTTAAGGGAATAAAAAACTGAACTGAAGTCAAGAGTATTCATAATTATATAATTTTTTAGTTATTATTGTATATATTTATTTCCGCCAAATACCCACACGGTTTTTCTGTTTAACCCACAATACAAGCCCGGTGTGAATTTTGAGTGCTGTATGATATTAGTTTGATTACTGGAAGGACTGGAAGGACTGGAGACTTTGACTTCATTGAAGTGTATTCTGGGTAGTGTAGTGCGCACTGTAGGTAGGCTCTGGGTAGGAATCTGCACTATGGCCCTCACAGATGTGATTTAATTTGCTCCTAGGTGAAGGTAAAACAACAGAATTGCTTCTCACCAAGCCAGCATGAACGTATGTAAGTGCCTACACTCCGCACAGCAATGTCAAAGATAAGAGGCGGCTGCACATTCAGAGTTTAGCTTCGCGGTCGCTATTTATAAAAGGGCATTCCCTTTAAGAGCTTTAGTGGTCCCTTTCTCTTCATCTTTATCAATAAAACTCATAAGACCCTCAGGGATAATTAAGTGACTTTAGACCGCAGTAATCCCCCCACATTTCCTCTCTTTTGTCCCGTATCTGATGTAACACTTGATACCCTCTTATAAGTAAATGACAATTTGCCTTTAATTGCGAAGTGGGGGCTGTCGCCAAGGTTTCTTATCAGTGCCTGGTAGCTGTGTGTGTGAAAACTATTTAATTCCCCAGGTTGAGATCTATCACTCTGGGAGCCTTAGATAGTGCCACCCTTATTTTTCTTCCGACAAAAGGGACAAGCCTGCAAAAGATTTCTACAGGTGATACATTTTAAATAGTGCCTAGGAGGCACAGAAATAACTGTCAGGTTCAAGAGTAAACTTCCAGAAGAAATTTTTTTTTTGTTGTTGGAATTTTTTTTTATTTTTAAAGGGGTTACCATCTCAAATGTGCTCACCCCTCAATCCGGACCACATGTTTTTGGTGGTTTGTGGTGTTATGGCAGCTTGGCAAAATGACATCATGAGCCAGAGAGCTGAAAAGTGTTCTCTCTAGTTTGAAATCAGAAATGAGAAAAGATGAGAAGAGGTTTCATGGAAGGGAGTTGAAATCTTCTGCACCAGGCAAAAACACTCATTATTGAACAGAAGTTATTGAAAACGTGGAGTTTATCTACTTTTATTTGCAGAGAGAAATGATGCAGTGCAGGCTTAATCTGCAGAAAATTCTAGATGTCAAGTTCTATAAAAGTCTATGGGACTTCAGAGCTGGGCAGACAGTGCTGTTCATTACTATGTTCCTTAATATTTAATTCTTTGAATTGATAGAAAATTATGTATCATTCATGAGACGCTCATCATCTCAAAGACTGCTTGAAACGCATCAGTGACAAAATGAGCTCCTGACCCTGTGTGTGAGGTAGTCTGCATGCTTATCGCTTTTGAGGGCAATTTGGATGCATTAATATAAGCACTGAAATCACCATTCAAGTGCGTGTTACTGCAGGGTGTAGCGGGGATAAATCAACGTCTCCTAAACCACCTTGCAAGGTTATGTACAAAAAATGACGGGAGGGTTTGTGCCGTTGCGTCTTAGCAGGCTGTTGGGTGGGGAAATGTCAGCAGTAACCAGAGGAATTCTGCCATATCTGACCCCGCCTTTGGTGGATCTCAGCCAATCACATCCAGTGGCTTTGTGCAGCTGGTCATGACCATCTACTGACTCAGGTCTTGGCAGTAGAGCTCACACTTACGGCTTTAAGTGGCTTAACCAACCCAGCCATGTTGATGCCCCAGCATGTTAGAAAATAGACCTATTTCAAGTATTGCACTCATTTCATGCTCCATAAGAGAAAGAGAGAGAGAGAGAGAGAGAGAGAGAGAGAGAGAGAGAGAGAGAGAGAGAGAGAAACAGAGAGAAACAGAGAGACAACATGTTTTGTGTGCATGAATGATTAAGAAAGAAAAAGAATGTGAATGTCTGCTTGTGCATGTGTGTGCGTCTGAGTCTGAAAGTGTGTGTCTGTGTGTCTGTGTGCGTGCGTGTGCGTGTGTTTGTGTGTGTGTGTGTGAGTATGTGTGTGAGTGTGTGTGCGTGTGTGCGTGTGTGAGTGTGTGTGTGTGTGTGCGCGTGAGTGTGTGTGTGAGTGTGTGCGTGTGTGTGTATGTGTGTGTGCGTGCGCGCGTGTGTGTGTGTGTGCGTGCGCATAGTGAGCGTACGTGTGAAAAGCATATGGCGGGATTGATTGGCCGTTCTGTGGCAGTTTAGTGTGCCCCGGGGGCAGGGGGAGATGAGATGGCTCGCTAATGTTCCGCAGAGGGCTCAGATGTCCACTCAGCGGTGGACCCGTCTCTTCGTCTCAGGAACTCTATCACCGCACAGCTCGCTAATTATCCGGGCTAATTACAAACCTCTCCATGTAGCCCTCCCATATTTTATTTATTTATTTAACCCCCCCTGCCCCCCACAACCGACCGACCGCCACTTAATCCCTCACGGCTGTATCTGCAGTGCCAGATCCTGTCCCTCCCCATGTACTGTGGCCCCCCGCGGCGGGCGGACAAAGCCCCCCCCCCAAGGTTCAGGGGCCAATGGGACGGCTCCGCCAGACGGGGGCCCAAAGCAGAGACGCGCGAGAGGCATAATCACTGCTATTTGGGGGGGGGGGGAAATTACAGGGGAAAAAAAAAACAGGGCTGCACGTCGCACTCCTCCACCGTCCTCTCCATCAAGGCTGGCATTACCGGCGATTGCACAGGCTGGAGAGCGGGCCGGGCTGCTTGTGAAAAGACCGTCCGGGGTCGTCAGGTTTCTCTTTCTCGCCTCTGCTGCTGAGGGCACAGCTTGATGGTGCTACCCCGAAAATAAGTTGTTTTATGTAGCTGTGTTCCAGGTATGATTGAGTTCCCTGCTGACGCAAAATGTTCCCACAATGTTACTGGAATGTTTTGTCAGCGTTATAACATTGTGACTGCATGCCGGCCACATTGTGAGATGTTCTCTCAGTGTTTGCGTTGCTGGGAAGGTGTTCTGATTATGCTTGGCTCTTAATTAATGGAATACATTTCGATGGCTTTAATCACAACTCCATGCGAGAAATACCGTTCCCTGCTCAGCTGAAAAGGGTCAGATTTCTCCCACACTGAAAAATCCTGTTGAGACTCCATAATGATGGGAAAAAAATAGAAAAATAGATTTTTTTTATCTCCCTCTCCGGATGCCATCATCTTCATTTGGCGGGAAGAAGAAATAAACCAGAATGCATATTCATGAATGCCCCATCGCTGTGGGCGTTGTGAAAAGGGGGAATGAACATAGTTCGGAGGTCTGGGAAGGGTCTGAGGAGAAGTGGAGCGGGTGAGGGTAAGGGGGAGGGGGAGGGGGCGCAGGGGACCTGGCAGTGCCCGCTAAGCTAAGCTGGCAGGCCTCCCTGTGGGCGAGGGCACCCAGCCAGGCCTCTCGAACCGCCGAGCTCCAGCGCTCATCGAGCTCCCTCCCCCGACTCCCCCCAGAAAGCCCCTCCCCCTCTTTGGCGAGACGGCCAAGCGACGGCCCGGCGAGGCGCGGTGCTGTTCCGCCGTTTAGATCGCCCGCGAAGACCGTGGCCGAGTCCAAGAAACGGAACAAAACCGGCGACCGCGGCGGTAAAAATAAAAAAAACCTGGCCCCCGAAAATGGGCGAATAAAGAGCTTCGTTTTGGAAAAGGGCCTCGCCAGGTCGCCCCTAAACACAGACTACAAATTTACTCTGGGGGGTTTCTTAAATAAAGGGAGCTTGTTAAAGTGCCCCGTGTGACAGGCCATTCAGTGGTGCTTTTTAACGCTCCCGTTGTCTCGAAAGCGCTCTTTTTTTAAGGAGGGAGAAGTTGTGTGGGGATACCGGTCCGGACAAATTGCGCTTGGTCCTCTATGCTGACTGTTCAGAATCCAAAGGCACTTGAAAAATATGGGACTTTAAGCGCCCATTTCCGTCCGTTGCTTCCCATAACGCTTGAAACACACCCTCGGCTGAAGTTATCTCCTGGCTTTGAGCCGCAGACCGCCGAAGTCGCTCGCGATGATAACCGAGTTGATTATAGGAATGAAAAAAATGACATCATCATAACACGAAGCTGATAGATTCACCGATAAACATGTAGATTATACCGTAGGCACAACGAGTGGTTTTAAAAGAACCGAGCTCTGACTTACTGCGGCTGCGATCGCACAGAAACACCATTTGCATGCAGGTACTAATCTGATTACGCTGGCGTTTAAAAGCACCCCGAGCCCTCGCTCTTCTCTCAGAATGATATATATTTTGCTTGTCTTTATGAATTTAAATACACCGCCTCGGGAGTTAACTGCCGAATGTGGGCAGAACACTGGCACTGAATGTCTCCAGATAGAATGCATTATTTAGCGTAGACTTGCGGGAAATATAAAACATTTGTTTCTGCGAATCAGTCAGCGGGCTCTCATTTGAGTATTGATTGAAGAATCTGTCTGACCAGGAAAAGAAAGTGCTGCAATCTGAAACGATGATTTATTTGTAGTCAAGATATGGCTTCAGCCAGTCACAACTAGTGATAGATTCTGTATTTATATGTATATAATACAATACAATACAATACAATGCAATGCAATGATAATATTTCCCCTTTTTATTAGTTGCCGCATTTAATTATGGCTTGAAATTGTCGTTGAATAATGTTGTGCCTTTTTGAACCTGTGGTAAGGATTAAGGTTGTGCTGTCCACTTGTAATGTTCATCTTTGATCTCATAGCAACAAGAGATCAAAGACCCTGTGAGGAGAGGAGGCATTTATAATTGGCCTTACGATAATGATGCTTAGACATACAGCATCGCACGCAGCATTGCATCAGAATAAACAGCCTCAAGGTCAACACCTAATAAAGTGCTTTGAGCCGGTGGTTCTTAAAGCTCAGTCCAGGGGGGCCCCTGTCTAAGCTGCTTTTTGTGTTCAAACCACAATTGCAATACAAGAATTTTAACAAGCTGTTCATATTTCTCAATTACATTTTTCGTGTTTTGATGGATTATTTACCCGCTTAAGCCACATTATGTCAGAAATAGCTCTGCATGGCATGAAGAATAAAGGTCCCTTATACACATATATTATTGCTATATCTCATACGATTACATAAAGAGAGCTACATTTTTTTAAACTGATGAATTTAAATACTGAGGTGAATCAGTAGGCTCCTAAGTGGTGAAAGTGTGGACACCTGGCCACTAAAACTAACCATTTGGTAGACAGTGAAGAATTCAAAGACAAAACAAATGACAACGAGCCAAACCTGCATTGTGTTAACTTAACGACTGTGGTATTTCAATAGCAAGGGAGAACCAGCACACACACAACGGGGGTCCCCCGGGACCAAGTATGAGAACCACTGCTTTAAGCTGTTGAAATTAACTGTGCCTTGTTAAGCTATGGCTGTCTATGCCTCGGATCCAGGCATGCACCTCTGTGCTGTCAGAATTGCCTTCATTTACACAGGCATAGTAAACTGTCTGCACGTGTAAAACACCCCACGCGCTGTAACTAACCGTATGAGGCATGGTTTCATTTATGCTTCCCGCCAAAAGCGCAGCGTTTGTAAAATAAGTAGGCCAGCCGCTTGGTTGTGTTTTTGTTTTTTTTCCCTTCTTCTATCCGAAACAAGGTTGATAAATTAGGGCATTATAGAAAAGGACAAACAATAAAGCAAATAAAGTTGTTTTTTTTTCAGAATCTTTAAGCATGCCCAGGAGACCCGAGATATGCTGAGGTATAATAAATTCACTCGCAGCTGAATTATTTAAAACACAACAGGTATGCATTCTGAGGCACAGGGAGATGCACGTACCGCAGATGCGCTCCTCTTAAACCAACCAGCAGGAACACAAATTTACTGCATTTCTCATGCATTCTTTATTCAGCTGTAGCCAGTCTGAAACTGTAGCAGAACAATACAAAAATCTAACTCCAGCATGGATTTACAGGGCCAGTTTGCATATTAATTGTGGGTAATGAAGTCCCCACAAATGTGCATGGGATTTACTGCAGTTAAATAAATTCACAGTCGGGAACTGAGGTGACATCAGTGTACACTTTTGCCCTGTGCCTCACTGCGAATGCCTCTTGTGACATGCATATGTATGAACTGGGATGAAAGTGGTGAAGCAGGGAGAGAGTTGAGGTAATGGGGTCCGTTAAGTTTACTGAGTGAGTTTAAAGCACACACAGGTTTTTTTTATTCACCGCGTTGGTTAACTGGGGCGTTTTGCGTTGGTTTGGCAGCAGGGGCTCTTGGAAGCACAGTGAGCGGAGGGGGCGGGGCTAACTCTCTGCAGCCAGCTTTGGAACTGGGAGAGAGGGGCTGGGAGAGAGAGAGAGGGGGAACGCGGAATGGTGGAAACGGAGGGGCCACTCAGTTCCCGGCACCCCACAGAACCGGGAACAGAGAGAACCCAAATTTAGAGTAGGACTAATTGCCGTGCACGCATGATTAGAGAGCCCTGTCTGTAGCTGGGGCAAGTAAGACAGTCGCCTAAGAATAAAAAAAAGACGACAACAACACGCATTTGCAGTTTGTCCTTAACTTTTAGAAACCGAGATGAAAAGAAGGTGGGTTTGCGTCCGCAGTTTCGCCGGCGTTGTTGTGTCCGCTTCGCTTCGCCGTGACGCGGACCCCGCGACCTGACGCGACCCCTCTGATGCTCCGTCGCCGTTGGAGATCTCAACTGTCACAGGCGTTCCCGCCTCAGCCTATCGCGTCGCCCCGCTGTCAATCAAGGCTTCTAATTATCCCACGGTGCCCCGGGGCTGAAGTGGTTTATTTCAGATGGGGTGGTGGCGGAATTTAAATAACCGCCGCGCTGGGCTCGGCGTACCCCAGATGCTGCTTCTCGTTTCCCCCGTTAAGGGCCGGGCGAGGAGGGCGCGGCCCGGGCGCGATGCGGAGGCCCCGCCTGTCACTGACCGACTGACGGGCTCCCGCAGGACTGACGTAAATGTCACACACACACACCTGTGTGCGCTGTGTGTGTGCGTGTGTGTGTGCATGCGTGTGTGTGCCTTTATGTGTGAGCGACAGTCATGCCTCCATCACGATGCGTTCCCCAGAACGCCGAGCCACTCGTCCCCTTTTGAAGTCACAGTCAGGCTGGGAGCGATCATCAGATGAGGTGGTGTTGTGCCTTGTTGCTAGGACACCAGTGTTGGGTCATGGGGGACTGGGGAGATTTTTTAAAAAGTGGCTGCCCTTTACAAAAAACCTTTTTTTCCATTCTAAATGACAGACATATACAATAGTAAATGGTCATGTAAGGCTTTTATGTTTGTGTCAAATTTATTCACCGGCAGCACTTCATTTCCATTACATTACGTGATTTGTTTTCTTGCATAAAACCACTTGCATACGTCTTATTATTATTTGTGTACTGTGAAAGTATTTAAGAGTACTGTGCTTGTTTTCACATAACTCAGCTATTTCATTTGTTAAATTGTCTGATTCGCGAGCGCATTTTACACAACGCGGTACGGTGCGGTAATTTGAAAGAAGCCCCTCCTTGGTCGCACGGGTCGTTCCGACACCGCAGCTGCCTTGATTAGGAAGCCAGAGGCTCGCTCGCTGCCTCCCCTTGCCTACGAGGTGAAGTGTCACACAACATCTAACAACATTTCCATTACAGGCCCGTGGCCTGGTTCACTCTTGCTTAACCTCAACACTGTCACCGGAGGTGTCCTTGAACGAGCGCGTCTGCCAGGCACCGTTCACGGTTTCCTGCCTTTGAATATGGAATCGAGCAACTTTATTGATCACGTACAGTGGTGAACTGTTCCAGATACTCACATCCAATATGGTGGCAATGTATGGAATGCAGGAGGCACCTACCTTGCTGTGGCTTCTCCTCGCCCCTATGTTTAAGAACACCTGTGTGTTTAGTCGTGGGATCATTTCGAACCCGCTTTTTCATTTCGGCACAGGCCTGTCGTAAAAGCTGCTCGTTCACTAATGCGTTTTTTTTTAACCCCCATTTGTTTTTCTGTGGGCCCTCCTGTTCCCTGCTGACTGCTGGTATTTACTGGTACAGTAACGGCGGGTAATAGGACGCTTATTATAGGATGCAAATGCTGGCCGTTCTAATTAGCCTCGTTCATCACTGTGCGGAAATTAGTAAGCTGTAAGGTCAAGTTGCGTGCCAAATATAGGCCTAATACATAATGAATTATGCTCTTAATTAAGAAATACTGTCAGTGTGCGGAGGGCATCAAAAAGTCTCATATCAGAATATGTCAAAATAATTATAACCAAATTAGACCTTACTGAGAGCCATCAGTTGTTGAAACTGTTGAGTCATTAGTGTGCTGAATGACCCAAATATCAGTAAAGAGAATAACTCTGGTTTAATTACGCGGGGGGAAATTATTACCCTTTAGTTCTGCCAGTGCACTAATCTTGTACCATATTTCAAAAAAGCTGTTATCTAACTGAACAGGTCCCATACCAGTTTTAAGGCCATTCATTAGGGTCATATAGGGTCTTTGTTTTTTTTTTTATGTGTTACTAATCAATAAGTTGAGGTTTTGAATGGTAAATCCCTTTGTAGATGTTGCTCTTTCATTATATTTTATACCGCCATGTATCTGATGGCCTATGCATAGCCAGGTGGTGCTTTCCACCCACAGATAAGCACACATACATTACATTGCACAACTGTTCAGTAGGATGCAGAAAGGCCTGTCCAGCACACTTTATGACTCACCCGAGGGTTCTGAGATATTTACCCGACGGCGCGGACCAAAAAAAAGCGAGGCGACTCAATATTGTCCTGTCAGGCTGCGGAGCAAAGGACGAAGAATGTCAGCTTCTTTTCCGGACAGTTCCGTCTCAGATATGGCATGGAGGCCAGCTGTCGGTTTTTGGCTGCCGTTCGTTGGACACTGCTTCGCTTTTCATATTTATTATTCTTTGGTCTAAAAAGAACCAAACGATCCAAACTGAACATAGAACTGCAGAAAGCAAGCTGAAGGCAGCAGATTTATATAAATTGAAAACATTTATATCCGCGTCCAAATGTGTGTGGAAATGGTTTTTGTTCGTGACAGACAAAAGGGACTGTGTTGTGACACCCTCGTCAGCCCGTTGGGTCTGGACCAAACCAGCGCCAGCTGTGTCTGCCAGCCCATCAGGGTGGTGCTGAGATCACACACATATGCAATTAGAATGTTCTTAGCTGAAGTAGCAATCACTGATGTAACATGCTGATGTAACCGTCACTACTGGTGATTGAACGCAGTGGAGTTCTAGAACACTGACTTAGAATTTTGAAGAAAAAAGAAACATTCCAAAAACCTACTCTTCAACGGGTTAACAGGCTTTAGAGTCAACCAGGGAGGGAGAGTTACACCCAACAGGCATGTGTCTGTCTCACTGAACAAGGCTGACTCTTCTGTTCCATCAGGAGCCTGTCGACTATCCAATAAGAGCACAACTGTGACATCATATTTAAGGCATTGAAAGACACTCATTCCTCACATATTATTATAATAATTATAATTTCTGTCACAGTTGCTTCTTTGTTCTTGTTTCTTAACAAGAATTTGTTATTTAATCTTCCCGCATGCACAATAAGCACACTTTCTAATGTAAAACGTCCCCTCGTTTGAACTGCAAAGGGCAATCATTGTTCAACTCCGTGGACCAGAAAGAGGTCTTTTCACACGCGAAAATTAAAATCATGTATCTAATCACGTTACCATAGAAACCCAAAATGACCTCCACATCCTCCACGGTAAGGCGTTCAATGGCTAAGGTAGCTCGGTCAAGCCCGCCCACCCATCCATCTCTTTTTTCATGCAGTCAGAAGAATTATCCTTCGGGAGAATAGATGCCTTTAGGCAAATGCACTGACCCGTCAGGTGATTTCACCTGGCCTCGGTGTCATCAGAGTAACAGCTTGAGCCCGTGTCAGCGAAAACGGGGCGACCGGCGGCGACGAGCCACGCCCTCGTATCGTCCCGGATCGCCGCGATGTCAGGAGTCGGAAAGGCCCCCCCCCTGCAAAACGAAGGAGAAGCGGCCTGCGCTGGAAGTGCAGAAGCCTCGCTGCGTCTGACGAGCCGTGCTTCTCCTAGCGTAGCCTTCCTGTTGAAAGGAGAGGGGAACGCTGCAGAACCGCTAGCGCATTTAGCATTGCTATCGGGCTGCGCGGTGCTGCTGTGGCTAGCGCTGTCCCCTCGCCCCCTCCGGGCACTCTGCATTAGCGACGTGCAGGTTAGGCTGATTGGAGACTCTAAATTGGCCGTAAGGTATGAGCGTGTGAGTGAATGGTGTGTGTGTACCGTGATGGACTGGCAACCTGTCTAGGGTGCATTCCTGCCTCTCACCAACTGGATGCTGGGACAGGCTACAGCACCATCATCGCCCCCCCCCCCAACCCTGAGCAGGAATAGGCGGTTTAAATGGACAGGTTGATGGATATCACTCTGATAAATAAAACCTTTTGCACTTTTTTCACATATGCAGTTAATGAACCGGTTGTGCTGAGAAATGGAATCGCACTTTATGTAAGTGTGCTCCTTCGACGCACGTCTGCGAGCGAGAGGATCGTAGCTGTTTGTTTTGAACGCGGGTAGTGGAAGTAAAGAAAGGACCTTTTTTTATTGGCTGTTGTTATTGCTCTCTTTCCTGGTCACAGTCGACTGACGACTCGAGCTGAAGCGCCGACTCACCGCTTACAGTGTGAGCTTCAAAAAAAAGAAAAAAAAAAGCCTCTGAAACAGCTGAGCCACTATAATTTTACAGCCTCTTCCGTTTGATTTGTTGAAAATTGCTGTTGGGAAAATTACACGTTTTTTTAATTTTTCGCCCCCGTGAAAGGTGAAAGTCAAGGAGGCAAGCTGAGGGGCGCACAGCGCTCTGTGAGGTCAGGTCGGTCAGAATGAGAAAGAGCGCGTGTCC
This sequence comes from Anguilla pacifica, assembly GCA_039654925.1. Taxonomy (NCBI): domain Eukaryota; kingdom Metazoa; phylum Chordata; class Actinopteri; order Anguilliformes; family Anguillidae; genus Anguilla; species Anguilla pacifica. The sequence continues at coordinate 11,938,711 of CM077302.1, forward strand.
ACTGCAGTCCGTCAAGCAGTATTTTTCCCAAATGATAAAAATCAGCAGCTCCTCTGTGTATCGCTGCTCCCTATTCCCCTGCATTTTATGGGAGCGGCAGGAATTCGTTGCACAATAAGGCGCGGCGCGGTGGTGCTGACCTTCTGAACCCTCAGCCGAGCACGTGTTGTTTATTTCAGAATAAAAGCCCCCCCGGTTTTTTGATGTTAATAGCTGTCTTAGACGTTGAATTTATGCCTTCCCAATGACATTGTCAATGCGTGTCAAAGTGTGCGCACAATACTGCAGACTCCACTTACACAAGAGCTGTATCTCAGGGAAATTATTCAGGGCTACAGAAATCAGTGGCTTCTGCAAACTGATAGGCTGCCCATGGTGACTTTGACAAGCACCTGCTTGCTTTGCTCTGCTTGTGTGCACGACTTCCCAAAATAGCAATCTGCGTGCACATAAAATAACCACACACTCACACCCACACTCACAAAAACACAAAAACCCACACTCTCATTCTCTGACACAAACACACACACATGTGCACCACACACATGCGCGCGCACACACACACACACACCATACATGTGCTCATACAATCATCACCACACACTCCCACCCACACTCACAAAATCTCTCTCTTTCTCTCTCTCTCTCTCACACACACACAAACACATGGACACACACACATACAGGCATGCACATACACACACACACACACACACGCACACACACACACATTCCTCTTGTCTCTTCCAGAGGAGCAACGGGGGCTCCATTATACATCAAAAAGCCGTCAAAAGACAGTAGCAGTCACATCATTAGCAGCGCTCAAGTTACAGCTGCCAACATCTCTGGCACATCAACGAGCACTAAGGAGTCTTCCGACCAAAAAAAAAAGGCTCAGCAGGTCTGGCTCATATTTGCACAGCTTAGAGAACCGGGCTTTTTTCTTCTTCTTATTCTTCTTCTTCTGAAACGGCACAATGAATAACAATGCTCAGAGCAGACTTCACTTTTGAGGCGCGAGGGCGCACAGCTCATTGAGCTCGAGAAGTGATTTGAGAGTTTGTCGCACATTTGGCTGATTCGCGCTTTACGCGACTAGAGCCCGGTCCGATTCATCTCTCCCTCTCTCTCCCGTGGCTCCTGTATCCCATTACGGCTGGCGGTCCTGTTTCACCTGGAGGAACGGGGAGCGGAGGAGATAACGGATGAACGCTGTCCAAAACGTGTCCCGCGACGAAAACATCCCCACGCGGGGGAACACGGAGGAACGTGACCCTTTTTCGATGTATAGCAATTTTTAATTTTTAAAAAAATGTTTTATGATGTCCTGTAGCCGGTTTAATAGGCCATTCAATTTTATTAGCATAGCCTATTGTAATAAGAGTGAAGAGGCCCAGTTGTTCAGGTAAATCAGCAAATTAATTAGAGGACACGCAACATAGTTTCATTTGCCCTGTGTGTGTGTGCGGAAATTATTTATTTGGAATGAGTCATTTGTCTAATTAAGGTCGTTTGTTGGTACAGTATGCATTTTATTTTAGTGTTTTAATGATATCAACAAATGTAGCTGTTACGAGTAGAAATTGTTCCTTAGAACAGACTTACCCATTATTTTCTGGACATGCCATTAAATTTGCAAATGGGTTTCCTTGAAAGCCAGTAGAGGTAGGCCTAACTGTAGGAATATATGAACAATGGTAGAAAAATGGTGCAATAAATGTTGTTTGTCTAATGAAACAACAGACTCTAATTAGACCACGGGGAGGATTTACTTCTGGCTCACTATCAAAGTCCCCACATTTTCAAAAGTTTGGAATTGGAGTGATGAGAATTAGTTGGATGCATGTTGGATGAAAACATTTCTGAATAGCCAAAAATAAAACGATGCTACATTTATTGAAAAAGCAATAACGCGATGTGCGATTGGGAGAGAGATTGCTATATTTGTCAATGGTCTGTTTGAAGTGCAACAACTTCAGTACACAGTAAAATCATTTCATTACATTGATGCAAGTCATTTACCTTGTACCTTTTACAAGTATGTCTGCTAAGAACTTGGACATGTCACCAAAACACAAGTATTTGAAAATGGGGGAAAAAATGTTTGACAGAAGATTTTCTTATTTTATTTGCCAGACAAGCAGCGCCATTAAATGGCACCGTCCAATGAAATGGCCCTTTGAGGCAGGTACGAGTACTTGATAAACGGCATATTCAGCAGCAGCGATAAAGGGCATCGCAGCGCTGTGTTTCATGCTGTTATTACCGCATTAGTTTCAGTTGTGTTGAGTATTAACACTATTGGATTGTTCTGCCAATGTTGTATTTGCTGCTGGATGTTTAGAATTCAGGAAAATCACAATGAATTGCGGATGCAATCGTTAAAATCAGAATACATTGTGTACATATCTCATTCGTTCCTTGGTCTTGAATTCATATGAAATGTGCAGAGCTCTGTTGCTTTGTGTTTGTATGGTAAGTGGGATGCATTGTGGGTCCTGCCCGGAGTGTTACCTTGGGTGGCGTTGTAGTCCTGTGTGGTGAACTGTTGAGTACTGTTGATTAAAGTATTTAGCATGAATGGCCTTTCTAAATATCCAGATATGAATGGAAATTAACCCTGCCCAACTATAACTGCACTTTATATAATTATCCTGTTATTGGCATTGTGTTGCTGCTCCATTCTGTTGTTGCTCCAGTTTGAATCCCACTGACAATCTTAATATGTGCACGCTGTGGGTAACTGCAAGGATTTGCTGAAAGTACAGCATAAAATGAACGATAGCATAATTTCACAAGACAAAGTTCACCAGAAAAAGCTCACAAGACAAAGTTCACCAGACAAACTTCACAAGACAAATCACCTAGGACCTCTGTTATACCAAAACAATTTTTAAATATGAGCAAATGCTTAACTTGCAATATTCTGTCGGACCCAACCCCCCAAAAAAAATTAGAAACCAAATGATAAAATAACAATAGCAGAAGAACATGAACTTACTTTATATTACATCCACCATCAGTTAAGGACAAAATGTGCTGTGGTTAGGTTAAATGCAATCCTAACTTTTGTGGCTTGCTGGAATTCATTAAGGCACTTTGAAATGAACTCGCGTTGCGGAATGTCTCCCACACAGACTGTTTTGTTGAAAGATGAGAACACATTTCTGGAGATTATCTGTGATGCTCTTTCGCTGCTTTGTTCATTTCAAGCCTCCCCTCTTTTTCAGCGGCAACGAGAGATATTAAAGTTGAGCATCTGAGGCTTTTTGGTCCCGATGTGGTAATTGGATGCTAGGCGGTGAGAATACATAATTAAAATCATTCTGAGGACATGCGGCCTTGGAGGAGCATCCTCAAGGATGCAATGACAGGGTGGGATTCAAACATACGACCTTCTGGATTGAATTCACCCAGGCGCATTGGGTGTTCAGCATGCTGCCAGCATTACCATTTCATATTATATCTTTGGAAAATATTAATTGAGGGCGACTGTATTTTGAGCCTTGGTGATTCTAAGTGGGATTTCAAACAGTGTGACTCAATGGGGTGGCGTCTTGAACGAATGCAAGAGTATCAACAATGGAGAACATTCTTAGATTGTTCAGTTCGGGTTCAGGGAGCCTGTTCCGGCGACACTGAGCTATTTGTATTTGTATGTCTGACTGAATGGGGAAAATTAGATGTGTGTCTGTGTGTTTGAGACCCAAGGACTGAAACAGACCTTCTGCACACCCTTGGATGCATCTCTAATTGAGCTTGCTGATATGACAGCTGTTCCACACAAGCTACAGGAACTGATGGATTCTGTGGGATCTACAGATTACATTGTATGCTCAGTAGTCCTTTTTATAAAAAATAAATAAGAAAATAATTTGCTCAGTTGTCATTTAGCTATAACGGTAATCCACAACAAATGGAAGCAGCACTGTTCTAATTGCTAACTGTGCTGCTGGTTCTTATAATGTTGTGGGGGTGCATTTTCCAGACAGGGTTTGGATACACTCATCCCATTAGAAGGTATATTTGTCAGTTTTGACTTGATTGCTCTAAACAATCATCTTCAGTCCATGTAAGAGCCTGTCTTTCCTGTTGAGAAATGTGCTTGAAAGATACCAACGTGAAGTCCACAGAACACGGATGATTCAGTGGTTTGAGTAGCACGTCACTGGAGTTATTTACATGTTACGGCCCTTCCAGTGCTCACTTATCAGATCGGAACCCAATCGAGCGTTTATAGGATATTCTGGAATCTGAAATTAAATATGATACAGTTGAACGACTTTCTTAGTCCTGCCCATGAAAAGATTGCAGATAATTTTTAGTTTCTTTTGAATTTTTTTTTTGTTTTGTTTTTCTTTTCGGTAGCCGTGAGCCAGCACGTCCCGTTTTTGCTAAATAAATCTCAGTGACGCGTGACGGATACGATTACAAAACACGGGGCTAACGGTTTGCTTAATCGAGCACCAAGTGCGTCAAAACCAAAAAAAAAAAAAACCGTTTTATTCGCATTCAGATTTTATTCGCCCTTTCAGATCAGATCTCTGATTTTGCGCTGAAAATAATCAACCTTCCTCCATTTATGTGCTTATCTCTGTAATTAGACGTTCCAGAGGATATTTTTGTTGTACGCCGCCGGTCCCATTTTAGAACGTTCTCAAAAGAAAAATGCCATGCTGTCGCATTTGTGATTATCATAAACAAAAAGCCTGCACTTGGATTCAAGCTGAGAGTTTTACACCGGATGAATTCTGTATTCATGAGGAGCTGTGTCTGTGCGTGTACCCGAATAGAACGGCTCCGCAACGTTCTCTGCTGACTGAGTCCGAGCTCTCCGATTAAAAATGAAAGACGTCACGCGGAGACACGATATCAGAGGTGATCCGACCCACATTGGCCAGTCAGAATTGTTTGTTTTAAATGTGCTTTGTCGTGCACTAAGGCTGACTTCATGTGACTTACAGAGCCGTTTTTTTCTACAACGAGTCCCTCTGCGGTGTCAGACGGCATTGAGTTCACATCCCTGAAGGCACAAACCTCCGCCGGTGATCTATAAGAGCAGAAGTACGGAGTTCTGTGTGTTGCGAGGAGGAGCGATACAGCTGCTCTATGCAGAATTCAGTGCGCTGTACGGCTCTACCTTCTGTTGCTATGCAACTGAAGCAGCGGTCTGGGATGTAAAAATCACTTTGGTAAATAAAAAAAATTATTTAAATAAAGTTACTGGCCCTCGCAGTTATCAGTCCCAGAGCTTTCGGGGACATGTTGGCTTCCAGCGATAAAATTCAAATACAGTTTCCCAGGCTTTACTCTTTATTCTTAAGACTCCTCTCCTATCTTCAAATTCCCTGGGTGTCTGGTCAAAGACTCGCTCCCTTTTATGGTGCGGGTCTTCCCTGAAATCCCTTTAATGGCTGTTGTGTGTGTGTGTGTGTGTGTGTGTGTGCGCGCGTGGGTGTGTGTGCGTGCGTGTGTGTGCGTATGTGTATGACCTCATTGTTCATAAAATTTGCCTTCCATCTGTAAGGAAAAAAAATTCTCCAGGTCATGTCTATATATTTGTATATTTGTGTAAGGAAATGAGGGTTTACTCAGGCAAAAAGCATAAAGAATGCTACACATACGCAAATGCATGTGTGTAGGCAGACATGTACACATCTGAAATAATCATATTCCTGCAGCATTATCCATGCTACAGAAGAGTGTGTCTGTATTGAAAACAGTGGTCCATATGTTTGTCATTGAAGGTGGAACAGCAGTGCAAGGACGAAGAAATGAAGTAAAAAAATAAAATGATCACTGTGCATTCCTTTACTCGGTAATGAGTTCCTCAAGGACACTGTCATTTTATGTGACAGATGAATCGTAATTGCAGCTGCATAATAATCTTTCTGCTCCCATGTCTTTTTTAGATATAGACGATATCGAATAGTTAGATGAGTCGTGTATCCTCGTTGGTAATTGTTTTATGGTTGAAGATTGTTGTGATGATGGTGATAACCATCTTTGTAATGGTTCAAAATTCTGAGTATTTATTATATTGAGATGACTCTTTTGAATGAATGTAGATATGTGTTGTATAACTATAGAATTAGACCCTTTCACATTACCCTGCTCATCCTATTCGCCCCACACCTAGGAGTGGGCCTGAGAACGGAAAGTTCCAGAAATTTCATTTTCTTTGTGACGGGGGCACCGGAGCCCGGAGGTGCTGGGCGGGGAGCAGCAGTCATCAGAGCCCGAGATCAGCTCCTCTGTGTAACGGCTGAGGGTGACCGTTTTGGAGAAACAGACACGTCCCCGCAGGCGTCTCGAGGTAAGAGGCCCTTTCGAGTCGTCCCGCGGACGGCTACTTCAGCACCACGGTCAGCGACGGCAGACTCGCGGGGGAAGTGGAAGGGGGCTCTCGCGCCCCCTCGGAGGTACCCGACTCGCTGTGAGCGCGCAGCCGGGCGAGCAGTCGCAGCCGCCACCGCCGCCGCCACCGCCGCGGAGGAGGTCTTTAAAGGGACGGGGGGCGCTGGAGGATTCATCAAAGCAGAAGCTCAGAGGGCGCCAAGATTAGAACAAGTGCGCGAGGCGGTGACCCGGGGGTTCGGCTGTCGAGAGGAATTTAATTATGAGCCGCCCGCGTCGCAGGACAGAGGGAACAGGAACGGCCCCGTCTGAAGACAGCCCCAGCTCCAGTGTCCACGGCCAGATGAGCAATTTTAAAACATTAACTCGTCATTAATCTGGCTGCTTACTTCACTTAAATATTCATTAGGAGTGATGAAGAAATTCATATTTCAGATGTAGCTGCTTTCAACACTTCTTTCTTACTTTCTTTCTTTCTTTCTTTAAAAAAAAAAAAAAAGAAGACAATTCGAATGAGGGTTTCAGTAGAAATGACAAGGTCCAGGAAGGACACGGAGAGAAAGCCACACTCCAGAAACAAAGGAGCCTGAAGAAGTGCCTCTGAATGGCCGCTTGTCCGCCGTGTGAAACGGGGTCGTGCCGTTATTATCCTCCTGGCCTGGAGGACCATGGGAAAGGTTCCTCTCCCCAGTGGGAATTTGCTGGGCATCTTGACTCCCTGTTGTCCCCACGCACAATGACGAGCTGAGAAACCCCCCCTCCACCTCCACCCCCCCCCCCTTTTATTTTTCACACACCATAGAAGACGATGGCGGAATGCAAATGGCCAGCTTTAAAGAAACGCAAGCGAAGCTGCGAGCCAGTTAAATGTATATTAGGGCCCCTCTCCTATCAGCCATGGAAAAAGAGGAAGCGGACGTCATCCTCGGTCGCGTTTGACAGGCCTGGAAATGTCTTTGCCGAGGGCAGGCTGGCTTTACTGCGTATAACAGTGGAGAGGATCCGGACAGCCTGAGAATCGAATTCTTTTCATTTCTATTATAAATGCACCTTGTAGGGCCGTTAGTTTGGCGCGTCGAACCGAAGACACTTCATACCCCCCCCCCCCCCCCCGAACCCCCCCGCCACCACCCCCCACCCCCCCAGGTGGCTCATTTTCAAACACTCATGTCCTCTTCATAAAAACGGCTAATGACTATACGGTGAGACACACGCGTTCCACACAATGACCGCGAGCTGAACCGCCGAGTGTGTGAGGTGGCGGCGCTAAGTGTCCATTCCCCCCGCCCCCCCCCCTCAGTGAAATCACGCGGAGACTGCGTCCAGGTCCGCTCCGGGGGGTCTGGCACCCCATGTGTGAAATCCGATGAGATCTCCCGCCAGGCGGAGAATGTTTCGCAGCCACCGTATGTACAGAAACATAAAGGCGCCTTTCCTTATCCATTGCACCAGTAATAACGCGGGCTTCTGTGCTGATGTGCTTTTCCACTGTGCTGGGAGACGGGTTTGCAGCTCAAATCCCGGATGGGGCATTACCGTCAGCTTCTGAGGAAGGTAGTTATCCAAAATCGGAGGATAAGATTCTTGTTTTAAAATCAATGACATTAGGCACACAAGACAATGTTGTTTGCTAAGCCAATGAACCATAACAGCCTTCTTGGCAGCAAAATATTGCCACTGTACGACAGCTTTATTATTTCTTTTTATAGAATTGAGTATGAATCAAGAACAAATGTTCTCTGTTTATCCCATTAAATCAACAGCCTGCATGGTTAATGTGGTTTAAATGTGATGGGTAACTTGGAAAGTTATCAAATGTTTGTCATCGCAAAATCTTATTTTATTGGATGTAATTACTCAGTCTCCATTACAGACCTAGATCAGGACAGGATTTAAACCTTAATCAAAGCACTATTAAGATATTAACGCAGGCCGGCTTCTTCAAACGTTTAATTAAAGATCTATGGCAGTCTCATCACAAGGCAGGGACCATGTTTAACAGATTTAAACATCTAAAATTGTGATGCTCTGTAAGGGAAGTGATGCGTGTCTCTTGAAGCCAGCAGAAAAAAAAAAACATTGAGTAAATTGTGTGCAATGTCTTAACCCCTACGAAAAAAGCTTGTGTTCAAAAACCATGTGTTCAGAAACCACTTGTAAACACCCAAGACTGCACAGGTGAACTAAAACAGTAATCCCTCTTATAGGATGAGAGTGAGGAAAGGTAGCCTGTGCTATTTCAAGTCACATGTTTTGTTTTCGCATGTGGAAATTTTCATTCGCAAGTGAAAACGTCCACATGTTCTTTTCACGGGCAAATATTTTGATGTGAAGATGCTAAGTTGTGAAAATGTGTAATTCACATGTGGGGTTATGATTTTCACGTGTGAAAAGGCTAATTTCATATGATTTTCTTCGAAAGGCAAACCACAAAATAAGTAGCTCACTCAAAGTAGGTGTTTGTGCCTCAGAAAATAACATGTCGGGAAAGAGGTTGCTTGGATGCGTGAGTCTCATATCAGACCCATTGACCTGTTCTTGGTGCATAACGTGGCTCATCCATTAATGAAGCAAATAACATCCCAGAATGCATTGGGCCATGTATAGAAATGCTGGACAGTCCAGGTTGCCAGTAGTTACTGTATGTCTGGAGTGGCTGCAAGAGGAGATCTTTGAAAGCGGTATCAAGACAGCGCAGCTTGCTGATGTTTCGCACTCGACATTGCGATGTCGGCATGGAAACATGGAAAGACTTCATCAGCAAAGGCGAACTGTGGGTATAAGTGCGATTCGGACGAGCAACCGCGGATGAGCTGAGCAGGCCAGAAATTTCAAGCTCGGGATGAGAGAGCCGTTAATGAAAAACTGAGCGGTGGCCTGCAGCCTTTCTGAGAAAAGTTCTAGGGCTTAAAACAGAAACCTGAGTGTGTCTGTTGACTAGTCATAGTCCTGCACTGACCCCACCAGAGTACACCTCTCTAGTCAAGGAGGGTCTCAGGGTTTTCTGTTTGTTTTCCAGTAGGACACTGATAAGAGAACAGAGGACCTAGAAGGGGAAAAAAATCTCCATTTTCTTTCACTACATTACCCACAAAGCAGCTTTTCCCCCCCCAATCCCTGTACCAGCCTTCAAAGCATGCACAGGTTGCACTCGGAAAACACTTAATCCAATTACATTTGCTGAAGGGCCCACATTTCTGAGGAAAATAAACATCACTTCTTCAAACTCACTTTGTTCATGTCTTTTCCCAGAATGCACTTCTGAAACTACTTTTCACACTTTTTCGTCCAGTCAGTGCAAGGCTACACTGATAAAATGGAAAAAAAGTACTTTGTTTAGTGTTCAAAGGGTTGAACCATAATAATTACTGAGATATTTGGAGTCTTTGCTTCCGGTGTCTTTGGAGCATTTATATCTCGTGAATATAAGTGATAAGGAATTTCTTTTCCAAGAATGAGCAGGCAGAGTGCAGTTTTGCAAATATAATTTGCTGCAGCGCAAGAACGGGAGGAGAAATTCTCCCGTGCTTTCAACCTGGGAGTTGTGGAAACCTTGAAGAAGGTTAGAAATCAATAGAGAAATACAGATGATCTAATATATAAAAGTTGGTGCTTGTTAGTGTGGATGTCAACTCTAAGCAAGAATGGATGCATAACAGTTTAAATAGTTGGTGAAGCGGCCATTTTAATCGCTAATTACATTGCTTTAGATTAAACAATTTAACAGCTTTAAGAGATATTCAAAGCATATCGGTGGGATTAAAGAGAGCTGGTAACCCTGTTGGACGCTGGCTTTCAGGAACAGGCCAGAACGTTCCTCTTCAAGCCGAGGATGACTCGGAATGCCGCCTTCCTCCTCCCGTCATCTCGGCCTAATCAACACCGGGCCTCAGACGCACCTGAACTCGTTCAGCGCAGGTACAGAGGGGCTCTCTCGGGCTAGCCTGTCGCGCAGCGCCCACGCGGTCTGTTTTAAAGGCTGATATTTCCACAGGAGCGATTGGCATTAAAGGTCCACGGCACCCCCCGCGTGACATTTTAAACAATCCGCTTAATACGGTCTGCTTTACGCCGCGTTCTTATCAGATATTCCGAGCTCGCTGTGGGCAGCGACACAAGCCAAGGACAGGAGGAGGGTGAAGGGGAGTGATTTGTCTCCCAGGCAGGTGGTTATAAGGTGACTGACAGCTGGTTCTTTTTTGACAAAAGAGATTCGGGAACCCCCAGGAGGGACAGGGGGGGTCTGGATGGCTTGTCTGTCCCCCCCCCCCCCCCTCCTCTCTTTTCACCGCTGGCTTTCAGGGGGCTTTCGCAAATCGTGACGGGTGCTCGACACACCTCAGCAAGTCGACGCTTCGCCACCCTTCTCTCTCCGAGCAACACGTCAGTCTAAATGAGGCCGTGTGCATTTTTTTTTTTTTTACCGCCAAATCCCGAATTCACCTCCCTGTGTGTTTACGCTGGCGTTCCAGATGCACATTCCAGATGCTGAACTCTGTATTACTATCTTTGACAGTTCGGTCTATACCGCTACTGATTCCAATCAGAAGCATCTTCTGAAAATTCATTTGTGTGGTGGTGTGATTGATGAAATAAAATGTAATCCAGTGTTTAACAGTCACACTCACATACATGTACATGTGTATGTGATATATCTTGTGGTATAACCACAAGACCTGCAGAAAAGTATTACTTACTGTCCATTTGCCTTTTCTACTTATTGTCTTACAGTTGTGACTATTATAATCGCGATTAATTATGGATAAACAAATGAGTCAATTGAGCCTGATCGCTTTTGATACGATTCTAGCGGTTAGGGGTCTCTATGGTTTCAGAGAGAGCTTTTAAACAGTAAAATCGGCCCCATAAACTTTGGCAGTACAGCGGCCGTAGGCGAGAGCCAGGGGAAGGGGAAACAGCGCATGTGCCGGTTCGCTGCTCATAAAGACGGATGAAAGAAATTTCTTTTCTTTTACTTCATATATTTTATTTCCTTTTACGGAATATCCAAGGGGCTACAGTCAGTGAAATGGAAAATATTGCCTGGGAGATGAAGATCACTGCTTTTCCTTATCAAGCCAGCTATTCCATCTTTGCGTTGTGCCTGTGAGCGAGGCTGTCATCGTGGCCATGAGGAGATTCAGTAATTAATCAAGGAGAAACACCATAGAATATTTAGTCTCCGCTTGATTTCCGACCTATCAGTCACAAATATGAGATGGCAATAACATACTATCATAAACTTGCAGGAAATAATATGCCCGAGATATTTCTTCAGTGTTTTTTTTTAAAATATGAAATAGTGTCTCAATATATTCTACATTCATCCTAAATATTTCATATGCACATGCTTATTTGATATTAATACTTTTGAATAAGCTGAAGCAATAAATAGGTAATAAATACTTAATACCTGCATTATTAAACAAAAAATGTATATTGTGTTTTATAGGTGGAGGATAGAGTAGCCAATGAGCAAATCCACAAGGTATTATATCACTTACTGTTAAGATGGCATTACAGGTAACTGTTTGATACCTTTTGCAAACTGACACCTTGGGTAGAACTCTTCATTCCAGAAATCCAAGTTGCCTTCTCAATATAATGTTTTGTAACTGCCATCAATATAGTTTTAAATGCAGAACACGGTTATTAATGCATTATCTGAACTCCTAATTGGACAGCGTTTTAAACTTTTAACATATTCTTCAGTTTCCACAAACAGTACATTAATTAAGGCTGTCTGAAGGACAGAGAGAAAATACTAATGGACTGTCAAATCAGGAAAATGTAATGCATCCGTAATGCATATAGTGATACCCATTCCCTTATACAGTATGCAAATTATGAAATTTGTTTAGGAAGATTGAGAGTAATCATCCATTACTTTATTCACCCCACTGTCCTTTCCTCTAAGAAATACCAAGTTTTTAAAAAATCATCTCTGGAAAGAAGAGCTAGTTTTTGGAGAAGAGGGGGTGGGTAGGATGTGTGATGTGGAATAATATTTTTTAAAAAGCCCTCTGATGTAAGTGACGGAGGTGGTGTGAAGATGGAGAGAGAGAGAGAGAGAGAGAGAGAGAGAGAGAGAGAGACTGGCATGACAGAAGCATTCAGTCAGTCAGTCACTTTGTCACAGTGATATGATCTTCCCCATCTTGTGACAGACTGGCACTTTGCAATTTCTTTGAAAACTGCATCTCCGTGGCGAGGCACCGAGAGCAGCAGAATGCTATTTTCCCTCGAATGAAGTACCCCTACGTGAAATAAGCCAGAACAAATCTCCTGGCAGATAGCAAATGCTAATTCAAGTGTTAAATTAAATTTTGCATTGTGTCCCCTACCCCACTGTAATTAAAAACATATCACGGTGAGTTTCCTGATCGTGGTACTTAGCGACTATGCTTTCAGACCACAGACTACACTGCTACTCTTAATTTATCACTTTATGGTCAGTTCATTGTGAATTTCCCTCATAGTACGATGATCATTGAGTGTCTTCAACAGTATCACCGTTGGACATCCAAGATTCAGTTTACCATTCCTTGATGGTTCATCTACCAGATAAATAAATCAATAAATCCAGGCACATTCGGTGCATTTATTTATCTGTCTATTACAATTGATCAGTACCAATAACACTGTGTAAAGTGCTTATGTAGATAGGATCTAATTTCATTCTATTGTGTAGTGAGTCCAATCAGCTTTGCTCTTAAATACCTGTAGTTTGTAGTTGCAACTGCTAACTATAGCCAGTTGAACTATTCACCCATGGCTTGTGGTGCTTGTGCAGTGATAAAATCCATGAAAAGACGCATTTTGTTCAAATTATATGTTTATTAATCCTAAATATTCTGAACACGCAGCCACCCTCGCCCTGCAGTTAGCCCTGTTTTATAAGCTATGAGAATACCTGCGGCTGTGGCGCTGTGTGTCATACGGTGCAGATGTATTTATGAACTTGTCCCTTTGAGCTCGCGGGCAGAGGCAGCTGCATACGCTGCACTTAACTCTTGAGTTTGAAAACAGGGTCCCCAAAGATTACTTTACGGAGTCGGCAGTGGCATGATTAAGTACGTTATAATCATTTTTAACAACAGGAACTAGGGCCTTCTTATTCATTGCTTACTACACTGCCACTATATTGTAACAGCTACAGTTACAACAGGTTCTGGAACTGCACTAATTACAACAAGTACTAAAAGTGATAACTACTACAACTGCTATTTCTACTACTGCTAGATTCAGTATTAGTACGGACAACTCTCAGTACTGTACTACTAACTCCATCTGCTACTACTTAGAGTACTACCATGATTAGAAATTAAATATATATATTACCTTTAATTCTCTTGGTGAGTGTAACTTGTACCACCTGTAAACATGATTATAATGTAAAATTGTATTATTGCTTTTCATCTTGCTCACAATGAAGCATACAAGCTGTTTCAATGCTTTCCGTTCCGCTTTTCACTTGCTAATTCCATGGCACGTAATCAGTCAGACGCACGCATGAATATTGAGGGTGAGCTCCGCTTTCGCTCCCGCCGGCTCCTCATCGTGCCCAACCCCAAAAACAACAACCGGGAAGGAACTCATTTCAGCCGTTAAAAGCGCTTGTTGTTTTCTCATTAATTAATTACCTCTAAATGGTAAGAAGCGCCTGTTAGGGCCTCGCCTCTGTGATATGCTAAAAAGACACGAACGTACACAGATGCGCGTTGAATTAGACGGCCACTTATCGGTGATGAGAATTCTGTTGTATATCAGTTTTGCTAATCGCTGCATTCGTCTGTAGCCCGAAAACAGGAAAGCACTTCAGTTCTCTTTTTTCTCATTTTAATTCTTTCACATTTTAATGTTTTTTTGATGTGACTGATTTGTTTGTACGCCTCTGCGCACACGTTTGTATGTGTATGTGCGTGTGCGTGTGCGCGCGCGCGCGTGTGTGTGCGTCTTTGCGCGGCAACTTGTGCGCACCTGCATGTGTTTTTCGAAAAAAGCACGCTTCTATTTTTTTCGCCAGGCCATGGAACGCACGAAATAAAGCTTGGCGTGCTGTATTCAGAGGGTACTCAACGAAAAAACCTATTGATCTGCAGCCAGCAGGATATGTAAAGGTACTGCGGCGTGTGCGGTGCCACAGCAGAGACTAGTGAAAGGAAAACCCATTAAGGGTCCTTATTTGTGTGCACGGTGCCAATATGTTCATCCATTTAGATTTTTACTGATCACGCTCAGAAGAATGCTTATTAACCTTTTGTAAATGACACATGTTGTTCACAAAAGACAGGCGGGGAGTGAGAGATGAAAGAAGCAGATTGCGGGCCATTTAGAAGCGTTCAGCCACAGTCGAGTTGTTTGTTTGCAGGCTTTTCGCATGCTGCCAGTATTTTTGGAATATCGAGCGTATGTTTGCATGCTTTCATACACTGTAACCTTAAGGTGTTTGTCTGCATTTTTTTGTACATTTTCCAAGCTTAAAGCTTGAGTTTGAGAACGCACGATACATCCACTCTCTTTTTAGCCGGTTGGTGTCTGCAAGTCAGCCAGTGAATCTAAATTTGTCTCCACAGGCATTTTCTGGGAACAGATTTCAATTCAGTTTTATTTGTAAAGGGTTTTTTTTTTTTTTTTTTGCGTTGTCACAAAGCAGCTTTACAGGGATCTGGGCCCGAACCGGACCTGAACCCCCCTAGAGTAAGCCACATACATGCACAAACACACACACACACACACACACACACACACACTCCCTCACACACAAGCACACATGGATGCACGCACATACACAAACCTGTGCGCACCATGCACACACGCACACACATGCATGGGTGTGCATGCACGCACTCATACACACATACAGCATTCACACACACACAAAGACACGCACACCATGGACACACGCGCACACAGACTCACACATGCCATATTGGTTAAAATTTCAAGCTACAACAAACATAAAAGTGCACGGGGCATATTAAACAAATTAACTGGTAAGCCCCCTGAAGGGACGGCAGTAACTGCTCCAAATGGAGCTCGCGAGGCATTACCTGCATGTGCGTATGCGGAATGCGTTCTCTGTATAAATTATAATGCTAATGTCTCCAGAGAACTATACATATACAAACAAACAGCACTCCCTTCGTTTGAAAGAAAATCTGAACAGAACAGAGAACGGGACGGCCTCTCCCTCTTTCACATTTAAAAAGGACGGGTGCAAAACTTATCCCGTTTCCCACAATGCATCGCTCACACCCCCTCACCTGATGCACGCTCCATCCCTCCAGCCATGTTGCCAGTTTCACTGATACCTGCAATGGTTTTTTTTTCCTTCTCAAATTTAAGTTGCAGGTCCCTGAATTGTTCAGCTGTAGTTTGAATATAATACTGCATTTCTGCACTCTATGTAGCTCATGGCCAATCATGCAGTAATCCAATCCAAGTCCACTGACACAGGCTTTTTTAAATAAATAAAAAAAACAGACCGCCTCTCAGCACCACAGTTTGTCCTGTGCATTTATAAAGAAATTGAAGTCAAACGACATTGACTTGCTGTCTAAAGGCAGATCCTTAATCTTGTGTGTTGAATACTTACACTGACACGATAAGAACTGAAAGTACTGTCTGTCTAGCCCGCCGGGTCAGTCAGCCCCCTGCATTTGAAATAGCCTGCTGACTTTTGCTGGAAAACAAAAAATTTCAGCCTCGGTTTTACACACAGCGCACGTATGTCTGATAGCTGTAACGCGGACCGCTGATAGCCTACTCTATTCTTTTCCAGGCAACAGCCGTGGAGCATGTGCCCTTTAAACGAGTAAATTATATTGTAAATCTATCAAAATGCTATGGGGATCGCTGCGTGGCTGTGTGGGATCTGTCTGCTTTGCCGCGTGCGTAACTAATCAGCGGCACTAGCAGAGACAGACTAGCAGAGCGTCAGACACCGGGCTCCGTGCATGTCAGTGGCTGGCAGGCAAAGGTTGGAGCCGTCAGCCAGAGGCATTTAACGGCCCGAAGTCAGTTGAAGGAATTCGGAAGGTACGCATGTTAAACAGAGGTCTTTGCCCAAAACCCCCACCCCGACCCCCACCCCCAGCTCCCCCTTTTAACATTCCGGTCCCGCTGCTGTTCCTGTTAGTGTAATGCGTGGGCTTCAACCTATCAGTCGCAGTCATTTAGTCAAGGTATGTGTGGGAGTTTTATCTTTTTTTTTACTGTTTATATCCACCAGGATCCTAGAGGGAAGTCTGTGGAGAAAAGACAGATCAATGAGGGCAGAAAAAAAACGCGAAAGAAATGGGAATGTGGGAGTCGGTGTGTTTAGCGCGCGGAAGTGTTCTGCGCGCTACTGTGCGTTAAAAGCTCGGCAATCGGTTCGGCTGTTTGACGGACGGAGTAGCTGAAAGCGGGCGTTGCTAGGCTTCCCTGCACTCCTTTAACTAGCAGCGCTCTCCCGGGGGAATTCTACACGTGTTCAGGAACAAAGAAGTGTAAACCTATCAAATTCCAACACCCGCGAGCGATTCACCCGCTCTCGCTCCATTCCGCCTCTCTCTCTCTCTCCCTCCCTCCCTCTCTCTGAAAGGCTGTGGGCTGTGAGGCGTGATCCCTAGGGAACATTCCCCGCGGCAGCAGTGGCCAGTCAGCTTCCCCCGGGGGAGGCAGAAAACGCTCGCCCAAACCCATAATGCTTTTCAGCATTAACGCGTTTACCCATTCCATTCAAAATTGCCTGTGAGAAGCTGGCTTCATTTTTTTAAACTCGATTGTGTCTTTTTGGTAAAACGTCTGGTGTTAATTCAACGCGTAACAGATAAAATTCGGTCGCATATTCCAGAGTGGGACCAAATGTTATCTGTTAAGAGTTGAATTAACACTGGACATGTGTACCTTGCATAGAATTTTCTCTGAGTGCTTCAAATACAGTGATTGTAGTTTAAATAACGAGCCTTGCGTTACGCCATTTAATAATGTCAGGACCAAGAGATGGGAGATGGGTTTATAACATTCAGATGCGTCCAATCGCGTCTTTTTACCTGAACCGATTTCATGCTGAGTGGAAGAAGTCAAAGCTGCCGCATGCTTTCATGTTAAAGCAAATCAGGTGCTAACGAGCACTTTTCTTTACTTAAATGGCCATTCTGCTGAGAAGATAATTAGCCAGCAATAAAAGTAAAGTTCTTCGCCCGCCCCATTGTTTTCCCATTAGGTGACCCAGACTGCTGATTCTTGCTCTGCCTCTCATTTAAAAGTCATGGGATTCGGAGCAAATCGCCACTTTAATGGTTTCTTCTATCAAGCCGTGGATAATGTGGCATAAATTGCTCATTTCCGAGGAGGTGAAAAATGTGGCGGGGATTTTTGAGGAAGGATGAAATGTGAAAGTGCTGCGCAAAAAAAGCCTTCAGACTGCGCTCTGTCACACATGCTAACTGGGTCAGGATTATTCCCAGAGAGAGAGAGACAGAGGGAGAGAGAGAGAGACAGAGAAGGAGAGGGTGAGGGAGAGACAGAGAGAGAAGGAGAGTGAGTGAGGGACTCGACTTTAATGCCCCTTTATTAGAACATCATCGTCAATTTATTACACTAGAATAAAGATTTAAAAAATAATAATGAAGTACCAAAAAAAACAACAACCAATACACACAGTATCAAACCAAAACCAACATCCAAAAGGAAAAATAGAAATAAGTCTTAATCACAAATCAACACTTTTTTTTGACTGAACCTGCAACTCTGAGAAGATACTCAGCACCTGATGTCTATGGGTCATTGACTTCAAGCAGTCATTGCATGCAAAGGATATGCAACAAAGTACTAAACATGACTGCTTTCCTTTACAAAACATTAATATGTCACTGTTACGTTCCTTAGTTGCTTTGCAGAGTCTCTGTGTGTGGGTCTGCAGGTGAAGCTGATTGAGGGTCTGATTGCTGATGATGCACACCTGTGTCTCCCTGACACCTCAAGTAGATAGAAGCGTGAAGACTCTGTAGTTCTGGAGACTCCCTCTCTGAAACTCTCTTAGCTGGCTTGCTTGTGGTTTTTTGAACTTTAAGCTACCATGTTTTGCAGCGTGCTTGTGTATTTTCTGTTGTAGGTTGCAGCTGGTCAGACAGTTTCTTTTCTGAGTTGTTTTTATTAAACACCTTTTGCGGTAGGTCAGATGTTTGTGGGGAAGATGTTTGTGGAAGTCTCACTCCTTTTGCTTTGCCTTGGCAGATAGTACTGTGCTTTTTTTTGGTAAGGAGTAGCTCTGCTCTGGCCTGTCTACTTGTGTCCAGCTGGATTATGTTACAGGGCACAAGCGCGTGATGTAGTTGAACGTGTGCTTAATCTGCACTCATCACTGCAAGTAATTCCCATAAACCTTGAAAGATGCGCAGTGGCAGAATATGAGCTCCTGGCTCTTATACCTGAATGCTTTTCTGCACCATTGATGCTTTAGCACTAATGTGCCATCTGCTATCGGCTGCCAAGATCCCATAAAAAAAGAAAGAAAGAAAAAAAAAAGAAAGAAATTGCATAAGAGACGCATTGAGATTATCTATTGGATGCGGGCGCATTCCAACTGTCATCTGAAGGCAACGGGAAACGATAAAGGTTCTCATTATTTTTGGATTTCTGTTTGGGCAAGCGCACAGAACAGGACATCATCACACCGGCGTGTGGCAGTCAACAGTTGGCGGGGGGGTGGGGGGGGGGAGGCGGTGTATGTTTTGCCAACGTTCTTTTTCCGCCGTCGACGCCCCCGCTTAGCGGAAATAACGGCGCGGACACCAGCTCGAGCTCAGCCGCGTTCCGTTTCGCTGCCCAGCGCGGTCGGGGCCCCGCCCCCCCTCCTCCCCACCCCCCTCCTCCCCGTGAGGTCCAGGATGCACAGCAGGTGTTTAACGTGGGCTCTCTCTCTCTCTCTCTCTCTCTCATAACGATGCGCCGCAGCCGTGCCCGCAGAAGCGTAAACCAGAAGGGCCTCTCGCTATTCATCGCGTCAGTAATAACTACCCGAGCGCTCGTGAAACCGATAATGCAAAATCACTGACCAAAAGCAATGTGGCGAACTTGAAGACCAATGTGCGGAACTAACAGAGTGATACTTTCAGTCACTGCATAAACAAAACTCAGGAAGCTGAATACTCAACTCAAACTTTTTTTGAGAAAGTATTCCTTTTTTTTATTGGACTATTAAAGCAATTGAAGCACTTCCGTGCCAGGCCTGTGGATATGGGGAATTTGCTGGAGAGCACCCCGCTTGGCTCAAGACTTGCGATAAGAACCTTGGCCTTGCCAGTCTCCCATTCCCCTTTCTGTCTGGCAATCTAAATTGGATCAGGCCGTGTAGGGGATGTCGGAGAAACCTGACAGTCACAAATGCCTTAACTATTCCGCTCTAATCGATTAATAATGCCTGGCGATAACTTCCTGAACGTGGCCTTGTCAGCCAGAGAAGAAAATGGGAAATGTGCGCCTTAGCCAGTCCGTCAAGGGCAGATAACATTTTTCTGTCATAGAAATGAGTGGAACTCGAGCCACAGAATAGTGCGTCTCTTCTAACAGACACACTGTCGCCGCAATCAGAAGGGCCAGCTACTTCACAACCCTAAAGCACTGACTGGGACTGAGTCCAATTCACACTGTACAGTTCAGTGGAATTCCACACCGTGCAGTGTCGCTGTGTATTTCCCCCCAAAAGGCAGTCGTCTTCCTTCTTCCATCCTCACTGTACCCTAGAATGCAGTGCCTTAACTTTTCATTTGTTACCGTCATCCGAGTCTGTGTGATATCTGCAACCTGCTTTGGGGAAACTTACAGAATCTTCACTGCACTGTTGTACTCAACTTTAGTCATGGGAAAGGAGGCCTTTCGGGACCAGATGAACACACAGTACTGTTCCCCTTTGAGATTTAATCAAAGCTAACCACTCACAGAGAGAAGGGTAGAAAGCTATGGTAGAGAGATGGGATGTGTTTATCCATTGTGCTCCCCTTATAATAAGCTCAGTTGCGTATATGTTGGAGGTGCAATTCTGCAAATAGGCGCAACAGCGTTGACTGGCACTGTGCCGTTGCCCTTGTCCTGTTTTGCATACGTGAAAACCGCGCGCGTGTTTTGCGGTGGCATTTAAAATGACAGCCATATTGCCCCTTACGCAGCGCTCGGTCCGCAGAGTGCCGCTCATCCCGCAGCCTGCTCCGTGCTCTGTGAGCGTGTAGTAATGACTGCGCAATTATCTCCAGAGGGACGACGACGCGGCAGCGGGCAGCGGCGAGCGTGAAGTCGGCTTACCCAGAGGCCTCGGCGCGAGAGCGTTGGGAGCGATAAAGGAAGCGGGCGGGCAGGCCACTCTGGGCTCGGTCGATACGGAGAGTTTTTATCCCGAAAGAGAGCCGAGACCAATCGCCGTGAAGGGGCCCTGGTGCACAAAGCACACTCAATCAGACTCGCCTTCTCCGGACAACCCAGACGCGCAAAATAAATAAATAAATAAATAAAAATACAAATTTAAGCAAAATTCAAACCCGATATTCGGATCTGCCAGAAAGATGGAGCAACTCGCCCCACAAACTCCTGCCGGCCCCCCCCACCACACAGCTGCAAACTTTCTAAACCTTTATATTTGATTGTATGCAAAGTTAACTCTGCTAAATAAGCACTGCGTGATTTTTCTTGCCCAGTAAGTTTGTTTCACGCGTAATCTGAAACATGCACATTGCATTCATTGAGGGATGAGGGAGAAAATATGTTCAGAAAACCGTGCTCAGGACGGTCTCCTTACGGGCCATCACTCATTTGACCCCCCCCCCCCCCCCATCTGTGAGTGGAAACGGGACGTCCGGTCAGGGGGTGAACTGACGCCCCTGTGCGACTCCTCCTGGTCTCCAGCCATCCTCCCCGTTCTGCTGTCAGATTCTGTACGTTTCAGCCAATCAGATCTGACCTGATACAGCAGCACCCTTTGTGTTGGAACTGCCACAGAGCGTATAACAGTTTATTATTGATTTATTTATTAATTAATGCAAGAGATGGCAAAACTGTATTCAGCGCACTGAGTAGAGGGATGTGAAAGAATGTGTGAAAGGCATTATATTCCATCATCTGTAGAAATACATATTTACACGGAAACGCATTCATTAGCATTCCAGAAAACACGCTCACACTGATTTACTGCAGTTAATCATGGTTTGATTAAATGAATTATATAAGCACTCAATTTCCTATCTGTTATACAATGCATTCCTGCATTTTACCTGTATCATTTCTTAACTAAAAAATTAGTGTTTCATGTTTTTTGATTAAATATATCGGCCTTAGTTTCAAGCAATGCCTTATTTTAAATCATAAGACTTCCGTAGAAAAGAAAAGCCAGAACCTTTACTTAGTTACTGTATTTCAGTGAGTCAAAGGACACATGATGAAAAGTTAATCTCTTCTCCATACTTGCTAACCCATTTCTAGCAGGTCTTATTGGTCAGTTTATCAGACTAGCGGTGCATCTGGCCGTATCTTCCATTTGTTGTGTGAGAATGTCTCGCTGTGTTTTGGGCTTGGCTCCGAGGAGCTTTGATTAGCTTCAAGGTTTTCGCTTAATGTGCCCTGACCGTGGCAAAACACAATCAATTTGTCCAAATGCAATTCTCTCCGGGTCACAGAAATTTCACACAGTTTAACCACAAGTCGTATTACTTTGTGGGTAATTTGCCTGCATTTGCATAGATTTGCATGCCAGCGGGCTGCTCTTAACAAGTATTTAGAAGATGCACGATTCAGGTTTGTTGATGAAGAAGTGCACTGTAGCGTGTCCTAATGGCCACAATCACACTTAATAATTGCAAGATGCAGTGTGACAGTGGGTCACATATCATACTGTTTTACGAACATAAATACCTTTTTATGCTATTATTTTCAAAGGTAAGTTCAGGTTATGAACTTTCTCTCAAGGCCCACGGGTGTCAAGATCCAGTCCTGCGGGACCACAGGGTTGAGTGATTCTTCTGAGCTGTTGATTGGCTGAAGACTCCCGACACGCTTCGTTCCCGAGGCCCTAATTGGCTGTTGATTGAAAGGAAGGTGCAAAAAACCCACAGACACTGCAGGCCTCCAGGACTGGAGTTTGACACTCCTACTCAAGGGTGTCAACACTTCTGATCCGACTAGATTATATGGTAAACCCGGTGCCCCTGCTGTTAACTGCGGGTGGAAGAGTCAGGCACTGAACTAAGAATAATTTGCTGAAGATTTAACCATGCAGGCCATGTGCAAAACCCAATATTTTTTCTAACAGCAGGGAATACCTGTGTGATTGAAATGTTGATGTCATACAATGTTTATCCAGCTTGTAACTTCTATAAATTGGGGCAGAGCAGACAGTATCTAATTACTGTTTTTACTCTCTGGCAGACCTTGATTAGACCTCCAGTCTGATCATTTCTGGATGGATTTCAGATGCAGAACAGGGATTATTTTATGACAGGAATGCACTTTTCAAAGGAGCTACTGTCACTTGAAGGGGGAGGCAACAGCAGAATGAGTTCCTTCTCTCATTCCAGCGTTATCGTTAATACATAATTTCACATTGGTGATTCTGACTAAAAGACGTAATTTATGGACGGTGTGTTGATCACTCTAGCTTCCTGAAGGCTAGGGTGCATGGCATATGCCAATGGAAAGTGAAGGCCTTGAATCTGAGTGACAGAAAGAGCTGAAAGAAACCAATTTTGAGAGCCTTAAATATTATATACTCAAACCTATGTTAATGTACAACTGTAGAAACATTGCATTTTTGCACAGTATTTTTTTCCAATATATTGTAGCAATATCAATTTCTGAATACATTTGCTCATAATGGTGCAGTGTAGGTTCCCTTTTAATGTTAATACTCATAATACCCCCACCGCATGACCCTCCATTGTTGTATAAGTGGATCAGCGCTGTCAGACCTGAAGCCTGATAGACGGCCGGATCGATAGCGTATGATAAAACTGACCTTCACTCGGACCCCTGGCGTTAGAAAGCTGTCAGGTCCTGCCGCGTCGGAGAGTGTCGATTCCCTGTGGGAATCTCCCACTGACTTCTCCTCTCACTGTCGGGTCCGGCCGCGCTGTTGCAGGAACTGGCCCTTCGGAGAAGAGGCGTTGTGTAAACAGCGGCAAATCATTAGCGACGATATTATCTGCAGCCGCACTCGCGTATATAAACAATAGCAAAACTCGCTCGAGTGTTTTACGTCATGCAATAACTGGCACCGACTCACGAGCATTAATCACTCGAACCAGTGCAAGGATTTGTTTTGCCGTCCATGAAATTAACGAATGGTATAGATGCTTTTTTAAAACATTTTTTTTACGGTGTTCGTTTTTATGAATATGGGGTACCGCATTGGAATGCCGTGGACAATTTGTTCTTTGTGTCTCATTACAAACACGGACAAGACTTACTTGTGGTTGGGGAGATTGGAGGGATGGGGAGATTTGTTCCAAAAAAAGCACTTTGGCATGAGAAACATGTAGCAGTTCTTGTTTTTTATAATTTGGCACTTAAAGAACACTGAAAGTGGTCTAATGTGCTGTGAGGGAGGCAGGATAATTTCCTTGGTGGCTACAAGTGATTGACAACAGCGCCATCTAGTGTCCCTCTTGCAACATGACCCTGTAAACACATGCAGGACTGGTCTGGGGCGGAAAACCATGGGAGACCGTAGCCAGAAATAAAGCGCACACAGAACAGGACTGAATGTGTTTACGAATATGACTGGACCTGGGACTAACAATTATTTTAAATTAATGATTCATGAAATAATTAATAATTTAATATTTTCACAAATATTCAGAACAAATTTCTTATTCTGTGATGCAGTCATGTTATGATACCATGGTGCCGTGGCCCCCTTTCATGCACTGGACGCTGGCATACAAGATTAATTTTTCAAAT
Source organism: Anguilla pacifica (assembly GCA_039654925.1). Classification (NCBI taxonomy): domain Eukaryota; kingdom Metazoa; phylum Chordata; class Actinopteri; order Anguilliformes; family Anguillidae; genus Anguilla; species Anguilla pacifica. The sequence goes on from CM077302.1 coordinate 11,962,999, forward strand.
AAATGTTCGTTTTAGATGTTATGAACGCACATAGCCAGCGGGCCATTTTAAGAGCGCAGAAAATAGTTATTTTTCGTCGCCTCACTCAGGCTCATCCCTTACAGCTGTGGCCGTTATCCAGTCATACGGACACGGCTTACATTTGGCACGTTATCCGTTTGTACAGCTGGGCCTTCAGTGAGGTAATTCAGGAAAGGGGGAAAAAAATAGAATACAGACGCAGGTCTGTGTTTGGTCTGGTGAGGTAGTCAGGTGGGACCGTGTCATTGTCCAGTCATTGTGCTCCGAGGACTTACTGCAGATTCTTGGCCCCCAATAACAAACAAGAGCTGGATCATTAAGCATTCATTCTATTCATAAGAACTGGTGCTTAATCTTTCATTAGACGTTGACACCCCCTCATTATATCTGATTGGATAATAATTGCCTGAAAAATGTATCCAGAATATGTATAAATATAATATGTGTGAACTACTGAGGGCATACACATTGTTTAAGTTGTAAAATCCAGGAGTAAATATTTAAAATATCTTTTTTGCAATGCCATCTGAAAAATGTATGGGTGTGACTTCATTTACCACAAGAGGGCGCTCTTAATTCAATTTATCACACTTCAACCAATTATCCTCATAAGTGAAGTCTTCCCATGCAGATATGTGCTACTTCATTTTGTTGAAATGAAAACAACTATTTCAGTTAAGAATTTAGATTTGTAAATAACCAACAAATTTGTGAAAAGTGCTTGTTGCACTGCATATCAATAATTTTATTTGAGTAAAACCACAAAGGAAAACTGGGAAGGTCCACAAAACCATGCCTCTAACCTGCTCCCTTCAAAATGCAGCCACCGGCCTCTCATACACAAATGATTTTAGTCCCGATTTCTGCTGCTCGTGTCCAACTCTGACATCACAAGCAAAGACAATTGCCTGTTACAGTGGGTAATATTAAATATACTACCTGATAGAGAATTTAATGGAGATTAATACATTTATACTCAATACGGTTCTGCAATAAACATTAATTTAAAATGATAATTTTCTAAAAGATGAGGTTGGCATCCTCAGTTAAACTATGCCCAGCTTGTCAGAGGGATGATTTCCTCGCTTTCCCGGACTGCCTGTCTGAGCAAACACACAAACCCCTGGAAGCCTAATGCCCAGGCCGAACAAACATCCCATCATTCATGACCCATTACAACCTTCATATGGATGTGGGCTTTATTTCATCCAGTAGCCAAAATTCTTCAGGAACCACCTCTGACAATTGCCCAAATTTTTACCGCTGGGCCGATTTTTCAGGATGAATTTTAGCCGGGAGGCTGTGAAAGAGAGAGAGGGAGAGAGAGAGGTTTGTGCCTGAGAAATTATTTTTATGGCCGTGCGAACATCCGCACCGCAGATCCGCGGCTGAGGCTGATTTACGAGCGCAATAAGCCCAGGGTGTGGGCCGCACCGACCGACGCCGAGCCCTCCGAGGAGCCGTCAGGCCGGTGCGGGGGTTCCCCAAACGGCGAGCAGCGCTCGTTACGACTTCGTGCCGCAGAACATGTCCGACGTCTCCGGGCTCGCAGAGAGGCTGCGCTGAACAGACATCGCACTGCCGCCGTAGAGCATACCGCGGTAGCGCATCTTGGCTGCAGTAGCTCATCTTGGTGCCGTTCCGGGCCGGGAGCGCATGGCGGCATGTGTGTCCGTTTCTGTGGCAGCGCACGCTCGCTCACCGCCTACTTACGGTCCATAAAGCAAAATTGAATCCATAAAACAAGCACTTAAAGGAATCCCATCATCTTATATTTTCAGTTTACGGTGGTGTCGCTATACTTTTACGATTATGTCCATTATGTAAGTTGTTTGTTTCGTTGCGTATCTATCACATTATGCTTAAAGCCGTATTAAATGACATATTTCTGAGATGCAGATTTAACTGTTGCCTCCATGTAGATCTGTTTCCGGGCAATTGCTTTTTTTGCAATACTTCCATTTGTCAGAGCTTGGGGCCCAAACCCAGCTCTGGCCTGTTCTCTGTCTCCTGACCATTGACCTTACTGATTACGCACTTTAAATTGTTAATATTTCTTAATCGTTGCAAATGCATCATTTTCACTCCAAGGCAGTGACACAGAAATACAGGCGCTGTACCAGGTATCTTTGTGTGCATTTTAGATTTTAGCCAGTACCAACAGCACACCCAGTGAGCCAGTGAGTCACACAAAGACCATGGACTGCTGCAAAGATCTAACATGCTGGCAATGCAAATCTGCTGCAGTGTCCCGAACACTGAACACATTGTGACTGCTTGAGATTGATTGACCGACCAAATCCAGACCTTGGCCCTGACCCTCTCTCGCTGTAAATGGACTGGAAACTGGCAGTGCTTGAGGAGGCCTCTTCTACATCTGCAGAATTAATGGGGTGGCGGAGCAGTCCATCTGTAAACTCTGGGTAATGTAGTTCAACTGCGCTGCCAACGGGCTTGGGCTCAATCCAATTTCAGGCAATAAAATTCACTGAAATTCGCTTGATGAACTGAGAAATGGGCATAATGTTGTACGACCAGTTTTCAGCTAAGGACCTGAATCTCCTTTCCTTTCCGTAAATTAGACTGGACTGAAATGTAACTGGTCCTCCGCTGTGGCCTTTGGTCTGGCGCAGTCACATGCATGAGCTGGCCTCTCTCTATCCCATGGTCCAAGCAGAGGTACAGCAGGTGGTTGGCTGAGCAAACAGAATAGAGGCTGTATTGTAGGGGAACGTACTGCCCTCAGCGTATGGAACGCTCAGAGACATCAGGCGTGTGGGCAGTTGCCAAGATCGCTAAGTCAGACTCAACAATGGCTAAATGGGATTTCATTGGCGAGGGCTACTTAACCATGGAGGTTCTTCTGTTTGGCAGAGGTTTGCTGACTGCCTCTTGGATCCCCCGTCGGAATTCTAATACAGAAGGTGACAAAAACGGCTCTGTTTCTGCCTCCCGGAGTGTGGAAAACCTCCTCTGTCTCCGGCTCTGACGGGTCTGGACCGCTTGCCTTCTCACGGCGAGCTCCCCGTTTTGCCCAATCGAAGTCGGCTCTCGCCCTCGTGAAAGCGGCGGTGTGCTCGCGCTGACGCACGCGCCCCGTCCCGCCGAGTTCCACCTGCTTTCGGGTAATTAAATTACGCACTCGAGCGTTTGCCGGTTTCGCTGAATCGCTACGCCAATTATCACGGCCCTGCAATTACACACCGCGGTCAGGAACTGTTTTCATTTGTGCATCTTCTGACTTCATGGGTATGATTTATGTCAGGCTAAAAAAAAATAATAATAATAATCCCCCCTGCCCCCCCCAAGAATCACATTTCAAGTTGTGCTACAGCCAAACATTTGACATGCACAAAACATGCAGACAATTTTTTAAAATCTCTCAACCATCCAACCATTATTTTGCAGTCAAAATAATGACCACAGGGCTGTATCTGTGAAATATGAAATTCAGTGCTTGTGATCCCGGGAATGGAATTCACATATTAGCCAATAGGGAAGTCCACACATAATCCTGTTTGACTCATTCCATACCATGCGTGGTAGCCAGACCTAGGGCTTACTTCCTTAGGATATCATACAGGCTGGCCCTTAAACGGTAGACAATGAGACGCCTGCAGGAGTGTGTAGGTCTGCATGCGATGCAAGTAAACTTTTGTCTATAAGTGTGTCGACAGCACTGTGAGACTCTATGAGGAAATTATGAGGAGGATTACATATGATAAGATAAAGAGGAACTTAAGGTTATTCAAGGAAGAACCACAAGACAGATTTAGACCATAGGCCTCTCCATGTGTGCTTTGCCCTCAAGGTGGAGTAACAGTTTGACACAAACATTACGCTAGGCATATATTTTACTATGTCAAGTCTCGTAGTTTCTGAAAGGAATGCAAAATGGCGTTTACAGGTTATGGAAAAATAACCCTTAAATATGTTATTATTAGATGGTACAAGACTAATCAGACAAAAGATCAATCTGTTCCCTAGTTCACTCCTGTTAGACGAACCTAAAGTGCTTTTAGTTTTCACTGCCAATTGCACCAGTGATTGTCTATATTAGCATCTGGGGGTCTATTAGATTTAATATTGATACGAAAGTTTTAAAAAATCTATTATGCTCTAATTACATTGACCCTAAAATTGCCTCTGGTTCCCTGCATTCAATTACATGCCTAATGTTTGCCATATGTGCATTAATAACTGCAACTCTGTCCATAGAGTTTTACTGTCCTACAGCTTTTTATCATTAACAGTCAGTAAAATTATCACGCTTACTTCACCACCACATCGGCTAAAATAGACTATTTCTTTCTGTAACACACTTAACCCTTTGAAGGGTAGGTTGTTGCAATGTTTTTTTTATTCCAAGTCAGTATTGTAGAACTCCATTGCTTTCGATTACTAGTAGTGATTGTTACATCAGCATTAGAATGTTCAGTTAAGAACATTCTAATCACATATTTGTGACCTCACACCTTAAAGGTTTACAAGGACTGAACTAAAAACCCGTAAGTGGTTTGGGGGGACCTGGCTCATCTTGTTAGATAAAAGCAGAAAATGCTCATCAGTGCATTCCTCCTTTCTGTCAGGAAAGAACAACAACAGTCAGTTTCCATGTGAAACAGGTGACACATACTGGTCAATCATCCATATTTACTCAAGCCATTATTTCCAATTTAGAAGGCATCAAAACGGAATACGCCCACCTCATTCCTCCGACGTTAAACATTTACAGTGCGCTGTCGGAGCGAGCGGGGATGCTTTTTTGCCGGGCGATTTATGAACGCGCGAGATTTACGGCTGCGTTCAGTAACTCGGAGTGTGCTGGTTTAGCTTAGCCCTGAGCGTGAGGGATGGAGCCGCTTCGGTAAGAGCGGAGGGCCTGCGTTTCTCGTGCGCGGTAAATCTCGCCCGTAAGTGACGTGTCAGCGCAGAGCGGCTGCATATGTGTCATTCATTATCTCTTTTCAGCCCCAGAGTAAATAGAGAGCGTTGGGGGCGCGTTGGGGGCGCGTTGGCGGCGTCTGGCGGGGGGGTTGCCGGGGAGTTGCCGGGAGCGCGTCCTCGGGACGTTTGCCGATTCTCTCTCCCTCCCCGCCCCTCAGCCACCTCACGCCCCAACATCGGAGGCTCGCAGGGCGAGGGAGCGCTCATCTGCGTGCACAGCGATGAACTTTGAACCCTTGGGTTGGTTTCATTATGGGTCAACATAGCCGCATGCTACTGTCATTTTCCTGAGTCAGGGGTGCCAAAACAAAGGTTTAAAAAAATCCCTTCTGGATGAGAATACAAACGTTTTTGAAATTAATGAAAACTTCACGGCAATATTTCTGTCCAGTTGAATAAACAGACAAAGGATAATAATGAGTTCTGCAAAATGCATTTTTGAAAACATACTTCATAACCCGGGGTTTTAAACTCTCTTTCAACCCACCCACGATATTGCAAGGAATTGTATTTCCAATTTATCAAAACAAGATTGCGAATTGGAATGAGCCTCCTATTTTCTTTAACTTCAATATCAGTATTAACCAAAGAGACATAAATATTTTGTGCTCTTTATTCCTTATTTTTACATCTTTGTAGCAACGCCGCTGAAAGACAAATGGAGAAAAAACAACATCAAATTAAGGGACTTTCCAATTTTATGATTTTAAAAATGTCATATTTTGACCCGCTGTCTTTGTGATGAGGATCCTGAAAGACATGTAGCAAAAGCACAACAGCCTTGTTTTACTGCCTGGAGGCAAGACGTTTCCATCTCCACAGCTTGATTCAGACCAACACTGTAAAACGTCTAGTGTTAATTCGTCTCTTAACAGATGACATTTGACCCCGCATTCCAGAGTGGTTTCCGAACGTTATCTGTTAGAGCTGAATTAGCACTGTTAGAGTTGAATTAGCACTGAAGATTCCGGGCCAATCACAGTTGAGTTTAGGCACTTAAGGGTCAGTTATGGCAATGGCAAGTGTACTGTGGGCCAATAGTGGACCGTGTGCAACCAACCACATGTAAGGTTTGTGAGGCATTTCAATTTTGGACCAAAAGTGGCCCAACTGTGACCAGCCACGTTTGAGGTTCAGATCCAGCGCTGGGCCATCGCTCGCTAGCAGTCTGAGAACCGGCTCGAACCGCGACACAGTCGCGGACGGTAATGAACCATACGGGACCGTCAGAAACCGGTCCTATGCGCAGCGGTCTCTGCATCAGGAACGGGGGGGGGGTCAGCTGACCCGTGCCCAGGCGCAGCGTCCTGAATCCGTCAACTCCGTCAAACACGCGGCAGGCGCTTCTCACCGAGACCGCGATCCGAAAAACCGCAGGCCCGCGCGCGGAGCGACACCGCGCTCGATCTCTGTCGCGTCCAGCCGCGGTCCGACGGCGCCGTCGTCACAGCGTTCCCGTTTCCTCTTTCGGCCGCGCCGGGACTCTGTGACCGGTTAGTCTCGGCCAATCTCAGGGGTGGAAACAGACGGCATCGCCTCACCGTTCCCCCCCAGCCCCAGCCCCAGCCCGGCGGACGTGGGAAAGATTAAGTAAATTCCTGACCCGCTATGCTAGGACATCCATTCCTCACGTTTTGATTTATGGGCCCTGTCTCAGTGGAGCCTCCCGTAAGGATAGTGCAGGTTCTGTTCCAGCTGGTGAGTGTTTGTCCTACATCGCGTTGAGGGGCTTGTTTGTCTCTTTCCTTGAAACCCAGGTAAATTCTGTGTTGACAAATTCTGATAAGTCAAGCAAGTTCACATGCATTATTTGACATTGATTGGGGAAGTAGCTACTGTAACTCACGTATAGTGTGTAGGATGTACTATTATCATTTAGGTTTCTTCCAGGTTGTAGCCAGATGTGGCAAGTTAAAACATTGTTTATTTAGCTTACTAACGTTGTTGTTGTGTTTTTTGGCTAACCATGTGTCTATGGTATGTGATATTACCTGTCTTCACATGCTACAAGTGCAAATTCTAGCTTGGCTCCAGCCTGGTTTGGAGATGGTCAAACTGGCAACAAGATGGTTGGGATAGCAACCAACCATGCTGGCTAGACCAATGTCCAGCCGGTGAGTCAGATTTGTACAGACAGCAGACCATCTCCAAAGTCCAGATGGTATCCAGCTGGAGCAGAAGCTGGGTACAGCCAAATTCCATCTCAGGCTGGCAGCTGGAATTTCCACCAGGGTTTCCAAAAGGGCCTGACTGACCCACCTTTCACTACTGAGTACAAACAACGTCCGCTAATCCTCCATTTTCACACTGCAGTCCTTACAGATCTTAGCTTGAGCTAATCATTTACCTGCCATTTGCCTGTATTCATAAGCAGTAATTGGGTATTAGAAGTTGCGGTGCACAGATCCACGATTGTATATTTTTCAAGACATGGCGCGTTCAGCAGACTGTTTTCTGGAACAATCTGAGCGCAGCGTTTGCACTGTGGATGGAGGTTACGCGAATAGAGACCTTCAGATACACACACTCTCACATGCCACTGTGTAAATACGATATCGCTAATAACTATCTGAGGAGGACGCTGTGTGTTTAACGCAGTTGGTACATAATGAAACATGCCCATGGATCTGCTAGCAGTGGCAAACGGGGCTTTGATTGGGTTACTGCTGGTTTGAGATTATTTTTTTCTGTAGGGAGGAACACAAAGGAGTCAAAAGGAAATGATGTCAAGCGTGGGGAGGAAGTGCTCTGTGTCACCTCTCTCCTCTCCTCCCAGGTGTGCCTTTGCCCTGTCTCTGCGTATTTACTCTTCTTTAAATCAGCATGGCGTTCCCTCTCCCTCTCTCTTTTTTCTCTGCATCCCCTCCCTTCCTTCCTCCCCGGTGTCTCGAGGCTTTTTGGCCTTTTCTGATGGCGGGAAGCTCGCTTCAAAGCCCCCCCCCCCCCCGGCTCTGCGCTCTTGAGATGGATGCTTACGAAATATCAAGATGGCGGCGGGCCCCGGCCTCAGACGAATGGCCGGCCGTTTCTGAGAAAAGGGGGGTGGGAGGGGGGGATTGGGGCGGGGCGGGGCGGGGCGGGGCGGGGGGGGGGGAGCATCCCCCCTCTCTCCTCCGCACAGCTGGAGTAGGAGAGTAATGGCGAGATTAGGTAACGATCAGCCACCTCCGCCAAAAGGCCTCGGACCCTTCGTCTCCGCCTCCTTGTGGTAACGGTGTTTACGCGCCTCGCCCCGGCCTAGCCCGCGTGCGTCCTCGCCGTTCAGGGGGAGTGCGTTACACGTTAAAATCCGCCCGGCTCCCTGCTCCATCTCTGCGATGTGGGGGAGCCCGCCTTAGTAGACCCAAACAGAGTGGGAGAGCCCTGCCGCTGTAATCTATGGCTGCAGAGACTTAGCGGGCTCTGTTTATGTCTTAAAGGGGACCGGTCCTGTCAGAGAGGGGGTTCACCTGATACTGCAGCCCCCCCTCACTGAGGCCCGCTCAGCCATCCTCCTCTCATAACCCTGCAGCCCTCTGTAAACTCTGCCCACAGCTAATACCCCTCAGCCCACATCAAAGCCTCCTCAGGGATGTGCAGGGTAAGTGTCTCCTGAATTAAAGCTGTATAAATGCAGGAGAGACCAGATCAAGAGATTGTGAATAATTATATTTTATTATATATATATATATGTTAGGTTGAAAAAAAATGGCTGTATGCTCTCTATGTCAAAAGTGGCGTCGTACTTATCATGATGTACTGCATCGTGGATCATGGTTTTGGGTGGAGCAGATGAAAGGTGGGAGACAGTGTGTAAGCACTGCTGATGTTAGAGGTCCTCCCTGGGTCTTCTGCCGGTCATCCCTGCTGCAGGCGTGGGCTTGCGTTTGTCTGTGGGACGGCTCAGTGTCCGTCAGGCCCCATAAAGCAGGCTGAGGTGGAGCAGCAGCGGTCTCAGCCAAACAGCTGAACGTGCAGCAGACTGAACGCAGGCCTGTTCTAAGCGTTGGACAGCTGGAGCAGGTGTGTCCGTCCAAACTTCGCTCCTGTCATTTCAGAACCTGCTTTGACCCGTTGCCAGGGTTGACATTTCGGGTGGCATGGTGGTACAGTGGTTAGCCCTGGTGCCTCTCGCAAGGAGGAGGTTCTTGGTTAAAGTCCCAGCTGGTCAGATCCTGTCTACATGGAGGTTGCAGGTTGTTCTCCCTGTGTTTGCATCGGTTTCCTCCAGGTACTCTGGTCCCCCCCCCCCCCCCCCAATAGTTCAAAGAAAGTTAGGCTGCAGGGCTCACTTGCAAAAGAGATGTCAATCTCAATGTCACTACTGTACCATTTATCTCTCCTCCTCAGCCTGGTGACTACAGTAGGCTTCAGGTCAGAACAGTCTGACTCAAGTAGGGCGTAGAGTTGTAATTACAGACCTGTTTTATCAGTATAGACCTCCGTCAGGCGTGAAACTCACATTTGGGTACCATTCTGACACTCCCATGCAAAGCTACAGAAATCCATTTAAATGGAAATGAAGCGCTACTGTATATTAAAAAGATTCTTTGGAGTGGGCTTGTTCTATTTCGTCCGAGCAGTGGCAGTTTTTAGACTCCAGATGGTGGGCCTGTTGGAAGGGGTGCAATCCAGCCCCCCCGTGATGGTATTATTTTTTTTGGAGGAGGCTCACACCGTCAAATCTAAACAGTACCTTTAGTTATAAACCTTTCTGGGGGTCAAGTCAGCCTCGTTCAATCAGGAAACGGGACCAGTCGTTTTCTGATGGTCCGCTGTACACGGCTCTTTGAAACGGGCGAGAGGATTGATTGAGCTCGACCGCATAAGGCGATTTGTGGGGTGGATAATGGCTGACATTCCTTTACGTGCGCTCTGAATGAGCGGGAACACGAGGGTCACATGACCGTCTCCATAGAGACACCGAGGGGAGGGCGGGAGGAACATGTTTGGGATTTTACAGCGACGGTAACCTACTCAGCCATCCTTCCTGGAAAACATCCAGAAGAAGTGGGCGTGGCTCAAGAAATCTGTTATGTCTCATGCATATTCATAATCATTTGAAGGTCCCTTTTTTTTTGTTGGTGTGGATCGAGGGGAGGCGCAGGGGGGTGGGGGCAGGGGACGAGGGTGCTTGGAAGTGGTCAAGAAAATAAACGACCTAAAAAAAAGTGCAGTTTTGTGCTGATGTGATTTACGAGCGTCAGCCCTGCCAAGATGAATAATTCAGCTGACAAGACCGTAAGAATGAATCATCTTAACGGCGGCCATTTTGTGCCGCAGTAACCAGAATGCTTTGTTCCCCGTCGTCCTCATAAAGTGCGCCGCCTCGATTATGTCGGAGAGCTGCAAGCCCCCTTTCTCCTCAGTAAGAGGGAGACACTGTGGAAGTGACCAGTCTGATCCCCACGATGCCCACAGAGACAGGAGATCATCACTACAGACAGTGATGTGTGTGTGTGTGTGTGTGTGTGTGTGTGTTTCATGGGAAATCCTGCATTGTAATATAAAATGGATTGATCGGGTCATCTCTGAAATACTCCCATACAAAGCATTGGGCAGAATTTCAAGCCACTGGAGTTTGTGTAAGAATTTCTGTGGTTCAGATTAAATCCACAACTAGAGCTACAACCCCTACTGCTTTATACATACATATTTATCTCCCAGATATGTGAAACATTATGTTCTTGTAACATACATTACTGGCCATTAAATATTGCAACAGTGGTAAAGTTGTCACTGACATATACATACACAGATTTCCATAAATATCAAGAAATACTTTGTTTGACTTTGCTCGCGGTCGTATGCACTATAATTTCAGCTATAAAATAAATATGATGATGGGGTGAATTAGTTTATGTTGGCTAATACCAAGCCTTGGTTGCATTTTACATGCACACATTGCATTTGTGTTTAGATATACCCCTATGCCTTTATTCGGCCTCTAGAAGAATGATGCTCTAGAATGAACCATGTTTTTCCTGCTCTTGGAATTAAGTAATTCATTAATTTAGTTAATTAATAATAGTGAAACAAATAGACTTCAAAAACTTATTTGATGAAAAGTGACATATTGCAAACTTGATGGACACTTCCATTTATATTCTGTGCCGCCTAATATTTTCCAAATATTGGGATTGTTAAGATGCTTTAAATAGAATAAGCTGAAAATTTGGTGTAAACCTCAGTTCCGATGCGAATACATTTAAGGAAATGTAGAGGAGAGCTCAATTTAAGTGAGTGCGCGGTCTATATTAGGCCTTACACTAAATGAGGGGGGCATGCCAAGCTACAGCTGTTTTTAATAGTCTGGCCTACGTCATGGTGCCGTGAGTGTAATTAAGCTTTATCGGCATGGCAACAAAACCTGTGCTCTTCACATTTCAACTGAGATTTCAAGTTTTATGAACAGAAACCATCATTTCATAATAAAAGAACCCAGACTTACTGTGTGTCGATATGGACATTAAATTTTATGGATGTGTTACATCAGTGGGCTTCTAGATAATATTTTCTCAGATAATGATCCAGTGATATGCTGCGCTGAATTCCATGCTCAGCTGATAGGGTAAAGATATCTGTAGTTTTTTTTAAATGTTCACCTGGACAGCTGTTCTGCACGTATAGGGCTGTATAAATGGCAGACAGGCCTCAAGAAGAATGGAGCAAAAAAAAAAAAAAAAGGCACCTCTGTTTCTGTTTGACCAGAGCAGCAGCGTCTGGGAATTAAGACATTAATGTGTTTGACCTGTCTTCCCTGTCTGGACCGTTGACTGGGCAGTTGAAAGTCACAAAGTCAAACATCACATTTCATTGAAAGCTCTTTCACACCATTGCAATGCTGCCCCCCCCCCCAAAAGAACAAAATACAACCTGCCCATGTCTAATATTTCAGGCACGTCATTAAAAAATAGATGAAAAGGCTTAATGGTGTGTCAAAGTGCAAAGTGTCCGGTTTTGTTACCCCGGACAGTCCCCCCCGCAGCTGAAAGGGCTGAGGGTGCAGGGGTGAAGAATTACAGCCCCATTAGTGTGTCTGGCGCTCGGTTCAAGCGCACCCATAATTGGAGGATGCTCCGCGGTAACCCTGGTAACAGGGGTCACACCAGACCCGAGATCCACTTAACGGGATTACCGTTTTCACATCGCAAGGAGAGGTCAGCCCGAGTGTGTGACGGCTGAGGGAGTCAGAGCCCTGTCCCTTTAGGAAACGTTCATCACTCGCTTAAATAACGGTTCTCAGTAATTGCAGTTTCATGGTGTGATTCGTGTTTTTAGATTCTTCACTTCCCCCTCTTCTGCTGTTAATTATGAACATTAAGCTATAAAGCATTATATTATTCTTTGAAAGCCATTATGTATTAGTTTTGCCTGATTAATCGTGTTATTTATTATTTTTCTAATAAGCTTCATTTTTTTGTCAGTACTCTCACACGTCAACACTTGACATTCGATCAAAATCAGTTTAATTTAATTGTATTAATTTATCCCATCAATTATTGCAGAATAAAGTTCAAAAATACTCTGTCAATGGAAAATATAATTACTATTAAATCATATTGCATAGATGCCTGCTGTGCAATAGAACATCTTTAGCGCTCAGCATGCAGGCATTGATCTGTCAGCATAACAGCTTGATGACAAATGTTCCCCATTTTTCCACCCTAGAATGTTGTATTATATTGTGGTGGGGTACAGAATATTTTACTGGTAAGCCAAACTGCATGGTTGCCAAACAGTTCAGTTTCCAGTGAACCAGATCATGAATCTGTATTTTTCAGAGATGTGGTGGAAAGTCGAGGGGTCGGAAAGTAAAGGTCCTGCCGCATGTTTCTTCCATCCATTTCACTAATTAGTTCTACCTCCTGGCTGAAGAATTGCGCTAATTAGCAAATCCAGGTGACTGGAATGAAATACTGGGGTGGACTTTTACTTTCTGGACCTGGATTGTTCACCTCTGGTGCAGGGCCCACACAGCCCGGCCCGGCTCAAAACAACAGCCGCCTCACTCACTCACTCTCTCACTCTCACTCTCTCATCCCTGCTCGGCGTGATTTATTCCCTCTCTCTCACGCTATTTATTTTTTGCTCTTCCTGTTGGGGAAAATGAGAAGAGCGCGTCTCCCTTCGTTTTTTCCCCGAGCCGCGGTGGTGGAGGGGGCCGAGCCGAGCCACCTGCACACCCGGCCCGGCTGATTAATGCTGGGACCGCGGGTGCAAGAGAGACCGCCCCCCCCCCCCAAACCCGCCAGACTTCAAACGGCCGCCGTCCGACAGGCCGGGCCCTGCAGGTGGAGGAGACCCCGGCTTAATTACGCTCTCATTTGGGCCTGTTAACCCCTTCCTCCGCTCTTCCAGGGCCCCCCGCACGCCTGCCGCCCTGGCCTTTCAAATCGCTGGGAAGTGCCTGATTAACATCCGCCAGTTTGGCGGAAACCTTGAACTCCCCACAAACAAGGGCGGCCCATCGATCCGTGTGTGTGTGCCGTCTCTGGGTGGATAGGGTTGCCTGGTATAATTCCCGGCTTTATTGATACTAATACGGTAATAGCAATAATGAATTGGTATTTATGGTGATCCTTTGAGATAATCCCCATTGCAGGATGGATTTTAAAGTGTTTTACCGTTAAGTGGGAGGGATGGTCTTATAGACACAATCTAAACTGGACGGCGTACAGAGTTTATTCACTAAACAGCGCCGTAAAGTACAAACCTAAGACCTAATGGAGTTTTCTAGTTGTCAAGGGAGATCGCGTAATTGCGTTGAGGAATGCACGTCACCACAGGCGCGGCGCGTTATCCATCTTCATTCACCGCCGCGTTGTCTCGCGCTTTATTTTAAATACGCTTGGCGTTAGCGTCGTCTGACGGCCAGTTTTGCGCGCGGCTCGGAACTCGGCTTTGTCTCCTCCGGGTTTATCACCGCCTGTCAGGATTTATCACCCTGGTTACGATTCCGTTATTGATGTCTCGGAGCTGCACCGCACCTCCCTGAGTGCGTGGGGACCAAACGTTTCATAACCCCCCCCCCCCCCCGCAAACCCGCGATGTGCAGCGCAACAAGTTTGTTTACCACATGCAGAGTGCGCTTTGTGTGGCAGCCCATATATATCCTCACGCCGCGTTTAAGTGTCTTTAATTGAAAGCAACTGGCTTCGGCCCAGTGCTAAGGGAGGTTAGGAAAATAAGGTGATGAAATGTGATAACGCTCATACAGGCAATAAGCGTCCCGTGAACCTAGAATACTTTCAATTTTTAATTGCGTTTTTATGTCCCCTCTCACTCAAAAATGGCCTTTTTTGTTTTTCAATAAAGACTGGGCCTTTAAGTACACAGATAAGCAGACACACTTAGACAGGATCGCATATCACGTATATGAGCACGTATGTTATGCTTTCATATGAGCCGATAGGTTAAGCGATTGCATTTTATTTATTTGTTTAGTTGTTCTCCATTTGACAGATGCTCATGCGCAGGGAGACTTCCCCAGCCGTGACTGCACTGTTAACCCTTCAAGGTGTGAGGTCACAAATATGTGATTAGAATGCTCCTTAACTGAACATTCCAATGCTGATGCAACAATCACTACTGGCAACTGAGGGCAATGGCGTTCTAGAACACTGACTTTCATTTTTAATAAAAGAAAAAACAGTCCAAAAACCTACTCTTCGAAGCAACTGGAATTATGTGGAAATGGAAAAGGCCAGTGAGGAAAACCTATGGTGACCTTGAGATGTATGGGCATGAACTTCCAGACTGCCATAGACTGAGGACCATACAGCTGAGCCTCATGAACTTGGCTTTAAAGATGATCTGTGCAGTTTTTTTATGAATAGTACAATGCAAGCATTGTGCTACATTTAATACATTTTACAATAATTGCTATCGTCTTTGAAGTGACTTGAAAGGACAGACAGATTTTTTTTTTTTTTAAAAACCTTTGTAAGGAGAAGGTGTGCTTTATTACTGAGGAGCCTCACTTGAATAGATAAGACTGATTCTAGAAAGTTCTGAGCTGCAGCCGATGAGCCCTCAGCCTGACCTGTGACCTGCTGGTCCTGCGCTGACTGGGGCCTCTGCCCGGTGACTCCCGCCTGTCGCTTTCGCAGACGGGAGTGAAGGGAAAATGGGGCATAATGACTCGAAATGAAGTTTAAGAACTCTCCTTCCTTTAAGATCCTCTCTGCGCGGGCGCTGGCTTCCTTTTGGCTGCGGCTAATTGTTTTTTGGTGGGTGGCCACAGAGGGCTCCTCTGACCTCATCCAGTCGACTCCAGCGAGGCTGCGGTTTCATTCTGTACCCCCCCCCCCCCCCCCCCGATTGTTGTTATCGCTCATTTTAAGTGTCCTTCAGAAGAGAGCTCTCCTCTTAGAAGTTTACTTTCACTATTTCTGGCTCGAATGTGATAATTCCGCTGTGTTGTGAATGTCATGTTCGGTTTAATTAGTTGTTGTTTAAACGTACGGCCCGGCCTTGAGCGAGTGTTTGCCTTTTGCACGAGTGCATCGGTTAACAGTACATGCAGGCTTGTTGCTCTGCAGTAAGTGCTTCTGGAGGGCTGAATGCTGGGGCCAAGTCTGCGCTGCTGGGGGCTGACGTTCCCCAGCGCACCGCATGCGGAGGCGTAGGGCGAACCCGGCCGGCCGCGAGCTCATAATGAGGCCAATCACAAGGCGCTGTTTGTGTTAGCGCCGCCGCCGCCGACTGCATCATTAACGGTTCCACGAGCAGGCCCAACTCTGGACGTCCATTTAACTCCTGGCCCCAGCCTGTTTGCCTTTCTCAGAGAATGTTCGCGTGTCGTGCTGCAAATTCCGTTCATTTCCTGCTTGACGGCGGCCATGTTCTTGCGCCCGGCGGCACAATGGCATCATTATACCTGAGCGAGCTTCCTGACCGAAGCTTCGGTTGGGGGCGGTTTGATGTACGGAACAGGCAGGCATTGTGAAAGACTGATTAGTCTGAGCGGGGATAATCGCCCAGCTCAGCGAGCCGACTCATTTTAAAGCTCTTATCCAAATGTAAAAGTAATTGCTCTTGATTTATTTCAGAGGGAAACTGATCAAGGAAGTCTGTGAAGAAGGTGGTAAGCTCTTGGTTGCAGCAGAAAGAGGGTGGACCGCAAGAGGTAGAGGGGAAGGAAATGAGTTTTTAACCAGGAAGGTTGCAGGTTGGCTTATATTTGTGTGTTTTGCTCAATTGCGTCGCGTATATTATTTATTATTTAAGTCCTCACGTATTACTCTAGTGTCTGTCAGAGCTCATGACCCACTTTATGAGAGAATGTATCTACTGAGACCCAGAAAATGTATTACCTCAAAAGCTGCCTGAAAATGCTCCTATTCAGAGGTTTTTTAACTTCTCAACTGCATGCAAGCAGTTGCAAGTTCAGCACTTGTGACTAATGCAGAGGTAAATGTGACTGGTGGGCCTGTCAGAGGAAAGTGTATTATTGCATTTCGTGTTAGCGCATGACCCACATAAACCCCTTTAGTGACTCACCAGCGGCCCCCAGCCTCACAGATCTACTGCGCTACACTACTTGGTCTACGTTTTAGGCCACGGTGCGTGTAGCCATAGCATTTAATATCTCATGACATGAATTTTGCCTCTTGATAAAACATGAGTACATTCTTTGGAATTGAGAATGTAATGCAATGCGTTGCATGCAGACACAAGTGCAAGGGGTTCCCAATTGTGCCAAAATCCATTTCGCTGAACAGGCCCGGAGGACATTTGCGAGCTGACTTTTATTCAGTAATAAACGATCATTATGTTCCCTTGGCCGGTGAAGATGTGATTATGCCCCGTGCCTCTCCTGTAATGGGAGGGATACACAGTCCGTGGCCATGCCCTTAAAAGGACGTGCTGCGTTTGCAGTGAGCAGCAGGGCTTCCATTTGTTTCTAGAACATTCTGGCGCTGCGCTGCTCCAAAATCACTTTAATTGAGGAGATCTATCACTCTGTGAGAACAGATATTTTTGGCTTCAAGTGCACAAGTGGAAGGAGAATTGTTCAGGACCTTCATCATCGCAAACAGACACAGCAATACAGAAATAAACGAGTACATGGAAATATATATATAGATAAATAAATGATGAATACATATTTATGGAGCTGGTTCTATAATATTGTTTTCCAAAGTCTGTGCTGTAGCTGAATGGAATAGTTCCTGAATTTTAGTCAGCAAGACTGGATCCAATGCATGACCTTCCACTGCAGTCCTCCACTGAGACAGTACCAACTCTGCCATAGCATCCATATTCAGAGTGTGAGGCTGCACATCCATTAGACAGAAAGCAGCTCATGCAAACCCCAGCCGAAAGGAGGGATTAAAGCCCATTTGTGTATGGCAGACAGAAGCACAGCAGGGCAGGACAGGGAGGTGTCAGGCCTGGCAGTGAGGGTTGCAGTCCGAACCCCAAAAAAACACCGGACGGAGGGCCGGTGCCGGACGTGGTCCCGCGGTGAGCGAGCGGGATGGTCCTCCCCTGGAGCGCCGGGCCCGTGCCGGAGTTTTTGTGCCCACGGGCCCGGCGTTCAGGCGAGCAGAAGCGTGTTTTAGTAAAACAAACAGTGAGACACAACGGGCCCCGCGCGGTGCTGCTGAGGCGTGGGGAGCGTGCTGAGAGTGTGCGGGAACGAGGAAAAGCTCGCCGGGCCCGTGGAGAGTTTACATAACCAGGGCCACGGAGTTTATCTGCATCTCCCTTTCCCCTCCACTGAACACGATTAAACACAGCAGCCTTTCCGCAGAGGCGCGGATGTTGCAATGGCTTTAACTGATTCTGTGCTGGTATGAGGAACACACACGCGTGCACACACACACACACATACCCATACCCACACTTGTACACACACACATGCATATACACATTCACACACACACACACACACACACACACACACACGCACGCGTACACACACAACACACACACAATCTAATATGAGAAATCTTTGCTCGGTTGCAATTGATAATTGCTTACAGTAACTTGTGATTCAGAAAATCTGGTGAATTGAATTAATTTAATTAAATTGGCCAGATATGGAATAATTAACAAATACTTTATATCACAAGATCACAATTTTACTTATCTATATTGAGGTTTAACTCATGCGGCAACTTCTCAACATTTAAAATAAAACGTATCGCTTGTGAAAATTATCCGGGCTGTATTTTCACAGCTGCTTCTGGAACACTATGAATTGAGCACTCAAGTCTGGCTGAACCATTAAAACAATAGATATTATCAAAATAATTTAAATAAAGTAAAATAAAGTAAAATGAAAGTAGTATTAAATAAAATGATTAAAATAAATCACTAAGATAAAACAGGATAAAATAAATAAAATAATTAAAATTATCAAAATAAAGTAAAATAACATAACTGAAATAAAATTACATAATAAAATAAAAATTGTATCATGTAATGCAAATGTATTACATATTTGAAATGCAAATGCATTATTGAGTACCAAACTTGCACAGTGCCTAATGTTCCCATTGATACACCCTCATTCTCTCATCTCATCGCTAATTTGCTCAGCATCTGCTGTGTTGAGCTGCTGTTGAGACCAGAGGATGGCAGAAAGGTTCTTGTTTCTCATCTGTTTTTTTTAATCTACCTGTTAACCCTTCTCCCATCTCACCCTTTCCTCCGCCTGACTCTAATTCCCCCTCAGAGCTGGGCCTGAGGTGGGACTCCATCCACATCCCTGTACCTGATTTTTCACAGCTGAGGGTGAGTTGCATGCGTGAGTCCTGCGTTTAGACCACAGCGCTGTGGGAAAATCGGGCACATTCAGCATTTCTGGGGGCAGCGTTCCAAATCAGGCAGAGCTGTGGGCCTCCCCTGGGGTCCTTTCAGGGGCTCCCCTGTGAACGTGCGCCATCTGTGAGCGCCACTCAGTCGGTCGACACATCTGGGTCGCCCCGCAGCCCACAGGCGCCACACTCCCGCCTGTGCTTTGCCTCCCGGCGGCCGAGGCTGCGGGTTCGAGTCCGGGCTCTGTGTGGGAGCAGATACGGATCAGACCGCGGGCTGAGAGTTAAAATGGAGTTGGGGGGGGGGTTTATCTCCTTACATTATTTACAGGGTCAGAGCCTAATGTTCGCTAGTTCCTGAAGTACTTATTCTGAGCTCTCTGGTGTACATGAGTCAGCCCTGCACTATTGGGCAAGCCTAGTATTCCCATTGCAAAATAACGTTAAAATCACCTCCCTCTCGCCCTTAACAACTTATAAAAACAGTATGTAATCATAAATACATGGACTATGGGTCTGTCTCCCTGGCTAAAATTGATGTGGTGTTAAAATGGGAGGTATTTAAAAAAAAATATCCCGGATAGCTGGGAGACTCATGCAGAATAGTTCTCTGGTTAATGGTGTAATTATCTCAACATCAGGATCCATAGCTCAGACTCTCCATCTACTAGTGAGTGGCTTTGGCCTTAGGTCCGCGTTTTTTAAATTGCTTTGGAGTCCTCCCAAAGCAGTTGACTGGGGTGTTTTTTTAACGTCCGGCCGGGGCTAGGTGAAATTGCGGCTTTATCGGACGATCAGACGTCCGGCCCGGCCAGACAAGGGACAGCTGACCGTAAGCACTTACGGGAGAACACACACACCCAGGCACACACACACACACACACACACATACACACACAGCCCTCCGGTCCCCGCCCATTACAGTGCAGAGCACAGGAAGTGCAATTGGGTCTGCTGCTCTACCCGTTTCCTCGGAAAGCCTTTGGCTGCTGACACACAGCCCCATGCTCGCTCTGACCTCTCGGCACACTGCTGACACATCGCCACATACTTCTGACATGCCGAAAGAGGTCAGGGGGGTTGTGACGTCATTGTCCGAGTCGGTCTTCCTCTTTGATGCTCTTTTGTACAGAGAAAAAAGGTTCGCACTAACACAGCCCTTTGGGCGAGGCACCTTTTTACATTGTCCAGAGCAGGTGTTCATCCTCTGGGAGACTGGCACACTGTAAAATGTCCAGAGTTAATTTATCTCTAACAGAGTACATATAGAGTTCAGGAGGGACCACATGTACTCTGCGAGAGTTGATTTGACACTGAACATTTTACTGTGCAGCCGCGCAAGGCGCTTCTTCAGATCTGGGGCGACGTACTCCATATTTGCTGTTCGCATCGAGAGTAATGACCTCTAATCCAGTAATGGTCCACCTCCATGCCAGCACACAACACACACAGTGAGTCTGTGAGGAAATCAGCACAAATTACCCACCCCCCCGCACCCCCCAGCCCTGCGCTGCCCCCCCCACCATGGTCAGCCCAGCCCCACCCCCAGCGCCCCCCCCCCCCCAATGTCCTGCTGCCAGTGAGGAAATGCCAGGCGGTCAGTGATTCGATGGCTGTGATTGGATCGGGGCCCCCCCTGGGGGACGGAGCCCAAAGGGCCGCTCAATCAGCCCTAATTGGGCCCCTGTATTATCGGCCCCCTTGTTTTCTTAAGATTTGTCATTACGCGTTGTCGCTGAAATAAGGCAAGCGGGCCGCTCGCTGTGCGGTAGGGCCCGGGCCCTCGTGTGTGTGATTAAGCACTAAACTCCTGGAATGCTGCTCCCTGACTGGGATGGTACGGCCAGCGATGGGCACAAATACACAAAGTAAATATTTCAGTAGCACGTCTAAAGTGCAAATAGCACCCTGAAGTGCCTTTACAGTGTGTATATTCTGGAACAAATTTGCATGTACAGTGACTGTATTGAAAAGCCTTATTGAAAAAATTTGGATAAAATGCCACGGTCTTCGTCTCCAGATTCACAGATTCACAGATTCACACATTCACATGCCAGTTGCATGTGAATGTGTGAACTACATGTCAGTCGCGACAGCAGTTTTGGAAGTCGTGCTCCTACTTCTGAGTTCCTCAGCCCAGTTCCAAGGGATGACTTTTGAGTGATGTTGTCTGTAGAATGGGGGGAGAAAGAACACAAAATGTGATTTAATGTTCTTGGTCTCTCTGGCACGTAGGAAAAATAGTCAATGAATGTTTCCGGCAAAACATCCTACAAGGCTGTAGGAACATTGCGAATTAGTGAGCAGACAGACAGTCAAGTAGCTAAATGGAATAACTTAATAGACCTTTTTATTTTATTTATCTGGAATGTTCTCTCAGGTTCTATAGGTAGAATACAAAAAGGATCACACTATCTAGGAGTTTACAGAGGTAGAATGTCCAGGGCTCAGGAAGTAAAAGTCCTGCCGTGTGTTTCATCCACCCATCAACTCAGCCAGCTGATTTCACTAATTAGTTCTACAGTACCTCCTGGCTGAAGAATTGTGCTAATCAGCCAATCCAGGTGGTTGGAAACAAAAAAAATCCCGGCGAGGACTTTTACTCTCTGAACCTGGGTTTTCCACCTCAGGGAGTTTATTTAGGCCGAACGCTGCGGGCGTGCGAAACTGAAAGTGTGCACGTACAGCACAATGGAAGGGTGTGATCTACAGGAAGGATGAGAGAGAGAGAGGGAGAGCCAGACAGACAGACAGACAGACAGATAGAGAGAGAGATGTTGCACACCCAAGGCTGTGACTTCTTTGCTTTGTTTTATTGTTTTCCCACTGTTTTAATGGCATAATAACCCTGTGGCAGGCCTTGAGCTTCCCTGTCTGATGTGCAGTAATGCTGAGGCATGGCTATGTGTGCTATGTAAAAAGTTGTGTAAGTCGCTCTGGATAAGAGCGTCTGCTAAATCCCAGTGATGTAATGTAATGGAATTTGTGTTGAAAGGAGGTCTTAGCACTTTTAAATTCACTGGTTTCTTGCCAGTGTCCTCAAGCATTCCTTCTACATGCAGCACAGAGGAGCCGGCATTCGTTTTAAAGAACTGGAGTAAAACGGTCGCATTGTGAACATAGGTAGGCCTGCTTATGAAGGAGGAAGTCACTAAGACAATATGAATGAATAAGAATAAATGCTGCCTAGTTAGGGGTATGCATACGGTATGATATCAGCCTATGCAATTTCACATGCTGCCTAGTTAGGAGTATGAATTGGGTTTGATATCAGGCTATGGAATTTTATAGGAAAACGAATCTAGTTCATTCTTCTGTTCTTGGCGGCCAACCTTTCGGAATGAGGGAGCTGGCTGTATCTGAATCGCATCCATAAATCCATTCTGCTGAAGCTCTGTTTAAGTGGAAACAGATTTAAATAGCTGCCAAATCTGTTCATGCTCAAAGGCAGCAACATATTTATTATGGATTCAGTGGTCTCATTTAGGCATCCACACTGAAATGGTCTGTGGGCTGATCTATGGGGTCGCTGATGGATTCCTACCCAAGCAGAGTAGAAATCAACAAGTAATCTGAACGCTGACTTCACATATCTTGTGATCTGTAATCAAGTTTTTTGTTTGCTTCCTTTTTAATCAACTAATTAACTGATACCACTGAGTAATTTGGATCCCATCGACAATGAAAATCAGTCCTTGAAATGAATACCATTATTTGCCAGTTCATTTCTATCAGGCCTGTATCTTAGGCTTTTCACTCACTGCCACATCTGTCTAACTCATCACAAAACAATTTTCTCCCAGGTATTACCCATTTGAAGCGCACCACGGGTCGAGTCCCTGTAATTTATGAATGAACGGGACGATAGCGGGAAGCAATGAAAAGGAAGCATATTTATAAGAATGTCACGGGAACCCTAAAAAGCTGTTGTAGAAACACAGAGGCCTGCCTTGTTTCACGTGGCTTTTCCTTTTTTATTTTTTTTTTTAACCCGTAACGGCAGATTTGATGAAACGCAGAGAGAGAGAGAGAGAGAGAGGGAGAGAGAGGCGCATTGAGAGGGTCTCGCACTCCCCGCCTTTCAGAACGTGAGCCAGCGGATTGATTAACTGGCCCCTGCGCTTCGGACCGCGCAACGGACGTCTGGATGTCGGCATCGGAGATTGATACGCAGAATCAGTTAGCGTAACAGGACACGGGAGTAGCCTACAGCGGACGAACCCCCCCCCCCCCCCCCCCCCCCCGCTCTGCGCGACGTGATGCGTATAGCACCTGCGCCAGGGCCGACTTTAGAGCGAGGCGTGAAATTTTGCACTGTGCAATATGTGCTTTATTGCCATAGCGAAACGCACTCTGAGCTATTCTGAAGGATGGCCAATTAAGAGTAGAGGTCACGTTGAGACGAAATACATTCCAGTTTATAACAGAGGAACAAAGGCAATCTGCATGACTTGCAGCTGGAAGAGATTTACATTGCCGCCCCCCCCCCCCCTTCTTCCTACTGAAAATATTTTCTGAGTGTGTCCTACAGGTAGCAGGGAGATCCAGAAAACCATTCCATTCTCACTGTACATTAACTTTCTGTGCAGAAGCCACAAAAGGATTATGTTTTCTTTTCCTTTCTTCTTGCACACTTCAAATATATCTTCTGTCTCCATACGTTTTCTCATAGTTTAGGGTAAAAGCAGAAAAAAATAATTACACTGTTGCTGGCACAGACACATGACACCAAGGCCTTGGAAATGGCAAACTACCTTCATTTGGGTGTGTTTATTATTCCTCTGGTAATTTTCTATAATTCCATGAGAAAAGTTTAAATGCACACAGTTAACTAGCTTGTGCATGTACTGGGGGTGCAGTTCACCGCATATAAAACTCTGTTTCTCACAGGGAGCATGTGGGGAGCTATTTCTGCATTCACAAATGCTGGCCAGTGTTTACACAGAAGCCAACAAAAGCTCTTTTTACTCTAGCACCTAGTTTATTGTTGTGCTGCCCTCTGTTCTTCTTTAATTCACGCCATGGCTGCAGACACGAGTGACCTTTTCAATGGTCTTTGGGTGTGAAAGAAAAGGCAAGGCAAGGCACGGCCATTTTAACCCTTTAAGGTGCAAGGTCACAAACGTGTGAATGGAATGTTCTTAACTGAACATTCTAATGCTGATGTCACAATCACTCCTGGCAATTGAATGCAATGGAGTTCTAGAACACTAAAGACATTTGACACTGAATTTTGAAAGAACTTTCCCAAAAACCTACTCTTCAGAAGGTTAATAATAATCCTGTTATCAAGCTTTTTGTGCTGTAATTATAAAGTAACAATCATTTTGCATTATAAAGTGGAGTAAACATGAAAATAAGCCAAACGTATCTCCATTTTTTAGATATATCTACAAAAAATGATTTATTGTCAGACTATTGTCTACCAAATTATATAGATGGTTATTCAATTAAAAGTAATAAAAGTTGTTAAAATAATCTACGTCAAATTAACATTTATTTTTAGTAGCATAATTTACAAAGAATGTAATACAGATACTAATTTGTTTTATCTACTACAAGCAGACCTGCTACAATTAGTATTTAGGATATTTTTCCAAGAACAATGATAGTTATTATTTGCTCTTTCGGCTGTTCCCTTGGTGTAAGACCCAAGTAGACAAAATGGGTCCCGTTAAATGCACTGTGGGTGTCCTACCTAATGCCAATCTGGCCAGCCTGCATGCAGCAGCACATCTTGGCAAAAAATAAATAAATCATCAAACGGGATGAGATGTTTTTCCACGAAAATCGTGGTTTTAATGACACTCCCAAGGGCATGTTTACATTCAGCCGCGTTGCTTTTGTGAAATCCGACATCGCCAGTGTTTATTTACGTAAAATTAATTCGAGAAGTTGTGTCATTCTCCTGGAGAGGATATCAGCGTTTCTTGCACAAACAGCCGCGTGTTTATGCTAGTGCGCGCGCAGTAATGCTTCATGCGTGGGCCTTTTAACCAAACAAACCCTTGTTTTTAGATGCATTGGTTGAATACATTACCAAATAAATAGAGTCACGGACAAAGTAATACTAAATAAAGACCTGACCGAATTATTGTGCATGGAGAGAAGTGTGGTTTTTCTGGGGGAAGGAACCCTCCCACCTCCCCTTTGAAGTTCATTCAAAACTTATACATTAGGCAAAAGCAGCCACTTTGGGCTTTGACTGAATAAGTGATGTTCACTCTCATATCAAAGACCGTGAGGAGCTGTGTCTCATATATCAATTTCATTGAAAAGAAACACGCACGCACACGCACACACACATAGTGACAGTGTGGCTGGATGCCAACCCCCACGAAACAGTGTAGACATTCTCATCAAAGAATGGTAATAGCTGCAGGCAAATGGATCATTAACACGTTGTGGTTTTTAATCAAGTGAGTGGCTGCAGTCATTAAGTTGGACCGAGTATTTTAGGAGTTCTCACTGAGCTGCCAGCAGCAATCATGTAGGTAACGCTGCATTTGATAGTTTTTTTTATCAAACTCTATCAACTGCATCTGTCACATGGATGGGGTTGGTATTTACAGTAATCAGACTCATAGCAACAATTGTGTAGCTTGTGTTGGTATTTTAGCAAAATGAAAGAACCAAACGAAATAAATCTACCTCTGATATATTCTATTTCTAGTTTTCCTGAAAGGGTTATTATTGTAGCCCAGCTCGAGTCAAACTGTACTGTTTTATTTTGTAATTTATGGCAGGTACGGGGGAAAGAGAGAAATAACAATAACAGGAAGGTCACACATCATTATAAAGGATTATTTCAATGTCTCGCGGTGCAGAGTTTAATAGAATTAACTAAGGTTTGACAAACTCAAGATGGTGCTGTGTAAATGTTCTAGAAGTGAAATATAAACACAGTCGGGGGAGACATAAACAACATTAAAGTTAATTTTAAAGGATCGCACAGGGCTCTCTCTCTAGGCAAGGTTTGGCCTGAGAGGACTGGCCCACACGTTCTTGGCATTATTAACTGCAATGTTTTGCATTAGTGTACCTGACTACTTTGCCAAGCGGTTCATTGAAATCCAATATACTATTGTCACGTGAACCTGCATGGATTGCTCAAATGCTGTGATTATCTGCACCATCATGGCATGTTTGGCATTACTCTTTTTGAGTAATGTAGCATCACGAACATGTTTTGCAAATCACATGGCAAAGGCCAGTTAGTGTGTGTGTGTGTGTGACTCTGACACTGTGTCATTGACCTGTTCTCCTTCCACAAACAGATATTCTGATTGGAATTCAAATCCCGACCGCACTGGGAACTGTCCGTAACTACAAATAACACGCTGGAGCAGTTGTTTCTGTTTCTCACTTCTTGCCAAGGTTCGCATTAATTTCAGCGACTTCCAAGCTGTCTGAGCGTTCCATAGCGAACGGAAAAAGCGACGCTCTTAGACGGCTTTATTCAGCGCGGTGGCGGCGCATTGGGATGAAGTAGAATGTGTGGTTTTTTAGGATGAATTACTCATTGGATTCACCTTGGGCCTGTTAGTCTGCCTGGGATTCCCCTGGTCTCCGGCCAGGCAGTGCCGCTGCTTTCGCCCGCGGTCAGATGCTAATGCAAGATGAATGGCCGGCCAGCTTTTTGAGGAACCTGGGTGAGCCGGAGTTTTCCCCACCCAGTGACAAAGCTCACAGTCAGGCCTCAGGCATCAGGCTCGGGGTTAATGCGTAACCTCAAGGTTCGCAGAGCAAAGCCACCACCCACTTGAGTCCCACAGGCCCTGTGGAACACCGCAGAATGTATAAACAGATATCACCTCCATATCTTGAACACCGGAAGGTGTGCAGCACTGTCAAAGAAGGGGACATTCCAATTTGATGTGTTGTGAGTCTATGGAAGTGCGTTTCTGTGTCGACGCCCTTTTGGTAGGAGTGAGCCGTGCTTCAACACTGGCCCGTGAGGTTAGAGCACCCCTACCGGGACGCGAGCCCTTTTCCGGCCACAGAGAGCAGCGGCACTGACGATTGGACGTTTGAGACCCCCCCCCTCCCCCCCCTGCACCACACCACACCACACCACACCACGTCTCCGACCTGCCTCTGATGTCCCCGGTTCACTGACGTCATCGTACTGGCCCGTTGTTGAGAACATTTGGGGAGCGGCGGGCCCCCTCCTCCTCGGCAGGTGTTCTCTGTGGAGAGCGTCCCAGGGAACACTTGACATCATCTGGCTTGCGAGCACCTTCAAAGCAGGCCTGGAGCTGCACTTGAGTTCCAGTGTTGCTCTGGGCCTCCTCTGATAGTTCACAGTTATGGCCTGTTGAGATTTACGAGTCTGCTGCATGCTAGCGAGGGAGTCTGGGGTGCCGGGCTTTTCCCCTCACAGAAAATTCTCTGTTATTAACAGTGGCAAGGAATGCAATAACTTAAGGAGCATAAATAAAGTAAACTTAAACAATATAAAATGACGTGTGTGTAATAAACTTTACAACTATGAGCATCTAATTCTATTAATACCAGCCTCTTGATTGCTGGTCTTATTGAAGACTTGTCCTCGATAGGATACAATTAGCTGTTAGCCTGCTGCCATGATGATGCTAACGCAATTTATTTAACGCTGGGATTGTTTTATAGAAATAAACCAAAGCAATCTAAATGGGTAATGATATAAAGGAGATCATAAATCATAGAAAAACCTATTTAGCAGCAGAAAATAAACTGTACATGCACAGAGTAATATCCAGAGTTAATTCAACAGAGTACACGTGAGTCCATTTGGGACAATTTGTACTCTGTAAGAGCTGATTTAACACTTTACACTGTGTGTGGCTCCTTCTTCCTCAGTTATAACAGCTATTCCAGTGTAAAAGGAATCCAAGCAAACACTCTGCAACATTCTCTCTATGACTCACACAGTTCTGGAATGCCTAATTTTGAAACTCGTACAGCACAGACACATCTTTATTAGGCCTCAAGAGTTCGCCAATAAAAGCGGAGCTCTAAAATGTTTGGAAAAGCTGTCACATAATTTTATTACAAAAATGAAGTATGATACATCACTGGATTCCATACAAAATAATAGTTAACATGATAATAGTCCACTGGCATTTTGCTTTAAACGGTGGACTGGAAATTCAGAAGGGTAACGGTAATGGTTTTTTAAAGTAACAGTAGCATTTAATTTAATTTTTGTTAGTCCGCAGACTTTTGGTGACCTGCGTTACTGTTTTAGAGCGTGAAGTCATCCTCGCCGCAGCTGTTTCAGAGAGAGCCATGAAAATGTCAGTCACAATTAAATGACGCAATGCGCTCGCTATAATTTAAATTTGCGACAGGAGACAAAAAAGCCATCACCATTTAGAACACTTAGACGTTTCAGTAATTAAATCAGCAATAACCTCTCGCTGTGAAAAATGGATCATGTGATAATGCGATTACAAAATGCCAGAGGGAAACTTGTCTAAAACACACACTCACACACACACACACACACACACACACACACACAAATGAAATAAAAAAATGAAATGAATGCCTCGTTGTCTCCTGGGTGACATCGTGAGTTTCCCACCTTGTTTATTGCTCAAAGAGCAGCGATGTCATCTGTTTCAACTCGGGTAACCGCAGGAAACTATGAACAAACAGAGTGGGCTGTTGGACTGCTGCACTGAGGTGAAGCTGCTTATTCTCTGACTTCATCTAATGTTAGATGGCGCATATTTGTTTTTTTCCATCTCATCTCAGGGACGATGCACTACAATGACCCGAAAAGCAATTTCCACAAGGGGGGGGGGGGGGGGGGGGGGGGGCACTTTAGCTGAACTTCAGCTGTCCTTAAAGAGGTAAAAGTTCAGTCATGCAAGACACTGATAGGCATTATTGTTCCTCAGATGAATCAATGTTGCATCAATATAACCAACTGAAACACTAATAAAAAGAGTAAGAACAAGAAAGGAAATATATTTTATACTACTCATTACAAGAAGAAGTAGTATAAGTATAAAATATAAATGTATCCGCATATAATGTAGAGAGAAAAATGTATTTTTATCTGTGTTAATTCAAATATATGTAGTGAGGGCAATGCATTTCAGATGCATGTCGGAAACGTCGCTGCCATCTCCCCAACCCCGCACCAGTTTTAATCTGACCCCTCCCTGTTTGGCACGCGCTAATTGCGGCGCACTGTGTCTCTGGGCCAGCTGCAGTTCTGCTAGACAGGAGTGCGCTGACACTCCAGAAACGGCGAGGACTGCGTCCGAACGTATATTCAACATAATAATAGACACAAACAAATCACTACGAGTATATGCAGATTAAAAAAAAAAAATTTTTTGTTCAAGAAAGTTGAAGACTTATGATACGTGCACCTTTATTCTTGTCATAGCGAATGTGTAAGATAGCGCGCTCCTTCACACACCGGTAAATTAAACTGAGTATGAATTTGCACGTGTTAATTGTCTGCTATCCGGAACTACCATCTAAACTCGTGCCAGGACTCCCGACCTCAGCCTGAAGACACAGGTAGGCTAATTTTTTTGAAAATCATTACACGTTATTTTAAACCGTAGCGATAAATTAAATAGGTAGCCTGTATGCTCGTTTTTTTGAAATTGTTAGGACAAGGTTATAGCCTACAAACCTACTACGGAAGACATATCTTTGCTCTTGTTTAATTATTTACGGAAACTTGCATAAATATTTGAAAAAGAAGACCATTGAACAACAGCTCCAGTTTTAGTTTATTTACTAATTATAAAAAGCTAAATATAATCTATACGGGTTTTTGTAAGAAGAAGAATAGTTGAAGAGCATTTCAGCGTGTTTTTGAGCATTGCGCTGCGTCTACTGCTGTATCTGGCTTTGCTTAAACGGTATCAGGTTGGATATGGAACAGTTCTACTGGGGAGATTAAGTTTGGCGGTGGCTTGTGAACAAGTACGCGAAGAAATTTAAACTGATAAAATTCCACGGAGTGTGAGCATAGACAGTTGTATCATCGTAAGATAGACAAAGAGTAGCCTATGATCATGAAAAGTTAGTTAACGTTTAAAGGAATGCATTATTTTCATCTGTCATATTTATTTCCGTTGGTCTCAACACTTACAGCAGGTGAAAATGGGTTTCAATTGATTTGTGGATTAACGGTTTCCTACTTTGATTTAAATGCCACATGTTATTAGTTACTGCAGGCTGTTTGCCAAGAATTTGCAATGATATATCAGGACATGATCTGATGATTCACTGACATCGGTGTGCCCTCCCAGTCTTAAATATGTCAAACTTTCAGGGAGTATTTTCATACTTAACTACCATATCATGAAAAAAATATTATTCAGTGGAAGTATTTAGTAATAAATCAAATGCTAATCCCCCTGAACTTTGAGATTTGGGTTAGATCATTGTTTTTTATCATCTGGTTGTCAGGAATACTTTGAAGATGTGTTTTAGGTAGTGTGGACCCACTCTGCAGTTGCAGAACATGCAGTGGAGAATATTTTTTAGCCAAATACCTTGTAAACAAAGTAGTGAAAATCAAAACTGTTTCAACTTTTGTCTTTGTGTGGCGTCTTCCTCAATCCTCAGTACCAGTATCAGCACAGAGGTGATCTGAGGTCTCCACATACACCTGGCGACCTCCCTTTTGCACCTTCGTGTGTAAAAATCAGTGTGTAAAAATCAGACGTCTGTCCACCTGAGTGTTTGTCTGAGGTTAGCGGCCGGGACGGCCTGTCTCTTTGAGCGGCTCAGTTTATGGAAAGGTTCTCGCTCACACCCCGCAGTTTAACAGGGCTGCTCGATTCGCGCTGATGACTGAGAGAAAGGTACAGCCATGAGCCTGCATCCCAATCGCATGCCCCCCTTTAACGGCCTGTGTCAGGTCCCCTCAATGTGGGAGTCTTCCGAGGACCAAGGTGAGGGCTGTGGTGCAGCTTGTGGATCTTTTTTTTTTGTTCTCCCCCTCATGCATATTTAGCATAAATCCCACTTCTCCTTTCAGACTTGAGAAAGGCAAATAAATGAGGGGTGCGTTTCAGCAATCAGTTTAAAAAGCAGAACAAAAGAAAACACCAAGTAATTATGGTAATTCCTGAAACGTGATCCTGTTTCAGTTTTAGCCAAATGAATTTGAAACGTGTAATAAACCCACGCAGTTTTCAGCCACTCGGTAAGAACAACAAGTGAATGTCTGTTACTTCTTCCTCTCTGTCCTGTTCGCAGTCGCACGGCTGATTGAATTTAAAAAAACAGAATATTTAGCGAGGAATTCTTGCATATCCCGAGGCGTGATTGTAAAGACGCGTCTCATTTCCTGGCTGTTTTTCCTGGCCGTTCTGATGGAGGTCCTGTATCTCCTCTCGGATGAGGCGTGCTGTCTTCAAACTTGCTATTTCTGGAAACATATGTAACGTTTCCTGAAATTATTGGCTGCCCTTCAATCACCGCCATACCCAGACCCCCCTGAAGCAGAACGGCACTTTGATGTGTGTGTGTGTGTGTGTGTGTGTGTGTGTGTGTGTGTGTGTGTGTGTGTGTACACATGTTCTTACTTTGCGGATGGGCAGCAGCGTATCGGCTGTCTCGTAAAACTTTGAGGTTGCAAGTTTGATCCCAGGTACAGCACTGCCATTGTACCCCTGAGCTCAGGGCACTTAAACCTGCAGTGCTCTAGCAAATATCCTGCTCTATAATTAGATTGTATGTAAAAAAAAAAAATAAAACAATGCATCCAGTATAAGTTGGTTTTATCATGTGCTAAATGCCTATATTGCTGTATTATTACTGAGGAGCTGTGCATTGCTTCGCAGTTACACATAGGGCTTCTTTTTTTTGGTGGGGGGGGGGGGGGGTGTACAATTGTCTACAGATGTGCTGCAGATTGTCTGTTCTGCATTGTGCATGGAACGACTGATGTAATTGGGAAAGTGAGGAAAGATCGATATATCATTCACTTGTTCAGTATCTGTGTAGAACATTAGGATCAGCCGTGAGCAGATTTTTGGGCATGGTTTTTTTTTTCTTTCTCTTTCAAAATTCTAGGTCAGTGTTCTAGAACTCCGCTGCTTTCAGCTACCAGTAGTGAGTTACCTCAGCATTAGAATGTTCAGTTAAGAACATTCTAATCACACATTTGTGCCGAAGCTCCTGCCACACTGAAGGGTGGCTCAAAAAACTGGACCGAGGAGGGGACCCCGAAATTAATGAATATTGTGGGTCTGAAGGCAAGGTTGGTGATTGCCTTTCTTCTCTTGACCCTGAATTGCATTCATGCAGCAGTGTCCACTTCTGTTGCTGGGAGGGCCATCGAGATGCCTTTGAAAACAGCCTTTTAATGAATTGACACCAGGCACAATAGATGATTTAGGTTCCGATTCATTCAACGGGGCCACTTAAGTCATTAAGACTTTACTTGGAAGAAAGACGAGAAGCCTGTGGATCTCGAGCGCTGCCCTGTTTGTGCAAACAGCTTTTTAAACAGCTATTCACACAGCGACGCCGTGAATTCATTATCAGGATTATTTTTAAAATTACGCATGAGATTGAACTTTCTAACGGGTTCTAATCCAGGTCTCTGCTGTTGTCAAAGCAAGCAATTATAATTCTGGCCCTCGTTGACCTGTTGGAATATAACGCGCTGCTGCTAGTGGGCAGAAGGTGAACTGCAGTTCTTTTAAAAAAAAAAAAAAAGGCCGTATTTTTCAAGAAAGTGACAGCTGACACAGCCTTACTTCTCCCTCCATTTTCCCTTCTTTTTTTTGTTCCAGAGCTTAAAGGGGCTCAATGGCGGGATGCCCTTGTGCCATCTGACATGGGAATTAAGAGATAATGGGCAATATTCAGCCTGATCACAATAGAAGGGGTGAAGCTTTAGGTCGTGTCCATTTCGTCACGCGCCGCTAATGGCATCAATGAAAGTTTCCAGGACGATCAAGTGTTGCCTAGGATCCAGCCAATCAGCGGCGCTGAGGAGTGAGACAAAAATCCTGCGATACGGATCTCCCGCTCCGTGGAATTCCCCCGCACACGAGGCCATCCGATATCAGAGAGTTCCTGCCGTTTATCCGGGCTCACAGAGGTAAGAGGAGCTGGAAAACAGTCATTCATTTTAAAGATGGCCGTGGGCTAAAAATGTACCCTTAAATGATATGGTTTACACCTACGCAGAAGAGAAGTGTTTTCCTTTTATTGCCAATCTGGGATCACAATTGACAGCTTTGCTTAAATGTCACGGAGGAATCTGATATTTATTTACTGAGCTTCACTTGCTGAAGCCAAATTACATCAGGCTGTCGAGTGTCGTCTTGAACTGTCAAGATGGCAGTTCATCTAGACAGTTCAGTTCAAGATGACAGTTCAAGAAAAGGGCATTCTGACATTGGATTTAATTGCCTATCCAATTACGGTGGGTTTCATGGGGGAAGAGACCAGCTTAGCTCAGAAGTCAAAGTCATTGACATTTGAAATACATTCAGCTTCACTGAACTTGCACTGCGTCGTACAAAACTGCCATTGTTGTTCATTATTAGCATGGAATTGCTTGGATTTCTTGATTAATTTCAGATACTTTTGAACATTTAGCAATTGTAAATATGTACTCCTCTTATTGTGGTAAATATAAAGCTAATTTGAGACTGCTTCTCTGATGGTTTTCTTTTGTGTGTGTGTGTGTGTGTGTATGATGATGATTATTGATATTTAGTATTATTATTATTATTAAAAATGATTATTATTATTAAAAAACTAGGTTTGGAATCAGTAACTACGTGGGTGGGAGTTTGATTGCAGACCTCTCTGTTGGGAGTGCACGATGCGAGCAGATGAGCTTTGGGATTTCAGGAGGACTTCTGCTCTCCGTTACACATTAACACCAGTAATTAATTTCAGACATTTTGATTAAATCATGAGCTGCAGCTGCAGGCTGTGGCGCGTATCTGCGCTGAAGCGTCATACTGGGGTGCAGTGTAGGAGCGAATCACAATGAGAGCGTGCGGCCATTTACAGAAATTAACACACCGTGATTGGTCAGAACTCAAACCTGCACACACTGACCCTGCAAACCTGCACACACCAGCCCTGCAGATGTGGCATTATCCACACCCCTGGCCTATGCCAAACTGGTAAATGGAGGCCTAGTTCTCTCCCCTACACACAATGCTGAAAGGCTTGGAAAGCAGTACGGACGCATCGTCTCCAGATGGTGCGTGTGTTCGGGGAATGCACCCTGCTCCTATTTCTGGTCTCGGGCAAACGTAATTAAAAGGCTGAATGAATAATTCACTTCCTATGCGTGTCAGAAAACTCTTAATATGTAATATGTTTTCCGTGGGCTGCTTTTCATTTTCAACTTGTCATTTGCAAGAGTATTTTACGGCACGCAGACTGCAGTCTCTCCTTTTGTATTTCTGTATTTCATTTTTTCAGACGAAAGTATTCGAAATTAGAAACAGCGGTTTGTAATTTATGGAGGCCGAACGCTTAATTGGTCTGTTTACTCTGTTTTTTGTTTTGTCTGCAGTTTGAGATTATGGCTTCAAAGTCTGATAAAACTGTGCTGAAATGCCACTGGCTTTGCCAAAAAGACTCACAATTTCCCTCATTTAACTTTTTATTCTTCCAAGCGGTATCGTGGATCGCGACTCCATAGTCGTTAAATACCAAGGCAAGGCATTGCACCAATATTTTCTCAGTGTTGAGAGGAATTTTCTAATAAATTGTGATGGGCGACATTTTAACCCGTAGATTTCATAACGGTGGGAGGTTACCCTTTTACAAATACAGTGAGGCCCTCGGAGGGTATGAAATTTACATACGGGGCCGTGTCGTCGGCAAGGTTACGCAAACAGCGGCACAGACATACGCCACATGCTCTTAAATCAAGGTGAGCGTATTACAAATCAGGGAATAGCAAATTACGGCCGTCTGCAAAAATAATCCATCTGGCTCAGCAAATTCAGCCCAGCCCCCTCCGCCGTGCCCTGACGGTGGTCTTTCCGAGCCCTAATTCCACCACTTCATCAGATGAAAGCAGCTATATCTGATGTTAATCAAATTTTTTTTTTTAAATGAAAGAGGGTAGTCCCAGCATCACAGGCATGTCAAACAGTGCTTATGTATCGCAGTGTATATCTAGTGCATTTCAAACATGGTCTGACGGCTTAATTTCTACATCTCGACGTTGGTTTGAAATGCTTCAGATACTGTGGTTTTGTGCTTTTGGTGCACTCTCGCCTGCGCTCGTAAACATGTAAATAGTTGCAGTGTTGGGACTTTTTCCGGGGGGGTTTTTCAGGCTTGGCAGTGAGGGAGAGGGAAGATTAAGCGTGGCCAAGACAAACACGAGACAAACAGAGCTGAACCAACCGGCCCAATGCGTTCCCCTGTGCACCCCTGCATTAGGGAATATAGGCCGATAATGAGCTCGATTCAGTCCCTCACTGCACACGCCCAGACCTGCCGATTCCTTATCTCTCCCCCCCCCCCCCCCCCCCCTTTAGATTATTTGTTGCAGTTAGATTGCGGGATTAATCTGAGGTAGTCCAGAGGCTACTCTGAGGAATTTTTTAAAGAGTTTCAGTATCTCACCATAATCTTTCAGGGGAAAAATGTGTGTGCTTGCTTGTAAATTAATCTCCAAGACTCATTGTATATCGTATATTGTGTATTGTCGACTCTGTTGCATGTTCTGCATGTTATTGGTCGAGTCTCTCCACAGTGTCCGCGGTGTCTTGATTTTTTTTTTTTTTTTTTGAGCCCCCTTTTCGAACTCCAAGGCCAAAGGTACAGCAGCACTTTACACCGCGAGGTCTCCGAGTAGCGGAATGTTGCTTTGCCCTTTAGACCTCGCAGTGAGCCATAACTCTGCGGTGCCCGGTATGCGTGCCTGATGGAGAGGCTTTTTTACGCTGTCCTTACCCCCTCAAACCCCCCCCCCCCCCCCCCCCCCCCCCGATGCTTTGGGCACCCCGCGTCATTAGGGCCCAGAAAAGTCCGGCTCCGTGCTCTCGGCCCCCGCCGTGCTTCAGACGCCTCGCCGGAACCCGCCGTATCCAGCCCGCGCGCTCTCTCCTATCGCCGCCTGCGCTTTCTAATGCAGCACAAGCCCAAAGCCCCGTCCGGGTGCGCTAGCCCACGCTGTTACCCCCCGATGGTTTTGGAAGGATGACTTAGGGGGGGAAAACAGTTAGATGGCACCTCTTCACTGGCCACGCCCTGAGGCCCAGTTAAATGCATATCCCACCGGTCACGGCCAGTTTAGCTATGCATGTATCTAAACAATTATCAATTCAGCGCCATTGATGTCCTCCCTGAGCAGCAGTCATGGAAGGGCAGTCTGTCCCTGGCACTAAGGCACTGGTCTATATACTAACCAGATGTTTACAGGTTTGAGTATCTGGAGGTAGCCAGTTAGCATGGCTGGTAATACGCTAACTGCCCTGTACCTAGCTGTGTAAATGGTCAATGCTGGATGTGAACGTATTCCCCACTCTGGGTGAGAAGTTCTGCTAAGCATAAAAAACACACTGCCTGTCGTGCAGATATAATATAACGTGCGGTAGTCCTCCGGGCGCCAAGGTTACGGTCGTGACTTTCGGTAATAATTTCTCCTGCCTGTATTTTTTTTCCTGACGGGGCCTCGTTACCGTTAACTCCGCTGGGTCGTTGGAGACGCGGTAGTCGGGCTTGAGGGGGCCGGCGGTTAGCGACCCCGTTGCGCGGGCCGGGTAATCCTGGTGTGTACCCCTGCTTTGAGCAGTATGCACTGTTGAAATTGGAATGCAGTGTTCCACACACAGCCTGCTTAGTTCGGGGTGGTCAGAAAGCTCCAGTGAGCAGCACACTTTCGTGTGTGCATCTGAAAGACTGACGGTGCTGTGAGAACAATCTCTGTCACTTTGTGTGCTGCTGGTTCCTCTGCAGCTTTCATCCGCCCTTCTGGAAGACATGCCACAGGTATAATCAGGTAAATTACCTTGGCAAAATAAAGTTGGATGAAGTCATGTAATGATATCAGAACCTACCACACACAATCTCGCACACACGCACACATACACACATACACAAACTTAACGCACACACTAGCACACACGCATACATGCTCGCACACACATGCATATACATGCTCACATGCACACACATACACACGCACACACACACACACTTTTGCACACACACGCACCCTTTCCCCAGG
This sequence comes from Anguilla pacifica, assembly GCA_039654925.1. NCBI lineage: Eukaryota > Metazoa > Chordata > Actinopteri > Anguilliformes > Anguillidae > Anguilla > Anguilla pacifica. The sequence continues at coordinate 11,999,902 of CM077302.1, forward strand.
TGAGTGTGTGACGCGTTATCTGTTGAATTTGGGTTTTATCTGCGTCATGCTAGCGATACATCACCGCTCTCGCAGTAAACAAGCCGTCTGCCTTATCAGCCTCAGCCCCCACAGGTTAGGGGGCCCGGAGCATGGCCTGCACTACAGTGACATCACAATCACACTGATTCTCTAGACCTCTGTACTGTAGATATAAACAGGGCTGATACAGTATCTCTCTATGTATGCGGGGGCATTCCTCACAGAATAACTGGCCCCGGCAGACCTCTGTGATTAGCTATGTAGTGTCTCACGCCGCATGACTTCATTTAATGTTTTTTTTTTTTTTTTGCACATTCAGTATATGCACAATTATTTTGTAATAAGAGGAGATTCTTATTCCATGGAGTTGCTGTGTCTGTTCTGTAGGATTAGGATATCTGGATGTGTTTGTTGTGGGTTCAATTCTATGCGCACTCTGCAAAATGTTTGTTTAAAACACATCAAGTTGCATCTGAGTTGTCATTTTGCATCTGACCAAATAAGGTTGGGGCACCCTTTAGGCCCTCATTGGGATGATACAGCGCCTTCATCAGATTCATTTGTTTTGGCAGGGACTGTTTAAGTTGAGCGAGGGGCTCAGATCCATGGGATGTGTGGGAAAGAGGTAGCGGAACGGGGGGGTTTCTGGGTCCAGGTCATTTATAACCGTCGTTTGTTGGATATGTGTGCGGAGAGGGCCGCTCGGAAAAAAGAAAGGTTGAAAAGAAGCAGCATCCTCCAGGACTTCATGAAACCTCCGCCGCGTCTCCAGAGCGATGCGTCTTCAGGCAGACCCTGACCCCGAAGTAAAAGGGTTACCGGTTTTTTCGGCAGGCGTCATCGCCGCCTCCCTCCGGCCCGCAAGTTCAAAGCCGGTCGGCTGATTAATGACGGTGGAATCGCTTGCGGAAGAATGGCGGAAATAATCATTAACCAATCTGAGAGCCCCCCCCCCCCCCCCCCCCCCCGGCGGCTCGCGGCGATTAGCATGACAAACAAAACGGGAGCGGGGGAAAGATGAGCAAACGCCAGGCGGAGAGGTGGGCGAAACGGCAGCAAACTGCCCCCAGTTTGTTTTTTTTTGGGGGGTGTGAACTAATTCGGAATTGAGCTCGTCCGATAACAGGAAAAGGGAGGGGGGTGGGGGAGGCCGGCCGGCCGGCCGATTGGCTGAGATTTTGGGATTTTCGGGTTTCCGCGATAAACGGATGAGCAATCGCTGGCGGGTGACTCCTGCAACCTTTGATTAAGACGTCCTCCCCGAAACCCACAGGCACACCCGCCCCAGCATAGAGAGGGGGCAGCAACTCGCCCCGTGTGACTCTTAACCTGCCGTTTCTCTCACACGCAGGGCAGTGGAGAGCTCAGTTCAGGCCAAACCGCTGCTCGTCCTCGCCATGGAAACAGACCCAGCGAGCCGCCGCCAGAGCGCCAGGACCGGGAGCAGGCCCGTCGGCCCTGCCCAGCTGTGGGTGTGTCTGCTGGGGACGCTGCTCTGCATCATGCCCGCCACGGACTGCGTCAAACAGACCATACCCAGGGTCAAGCTGGGCTTCAAAGGTACGAGGATCTGCTCCAGGAGACTGCGATCTCATTTGTGAAAATGTAGAATATTCTCTCTATATATATATTTACTATGAGGTTTTTAATAACTGTGTACTGTATGTGAGCTTGCTAGGAGACTGGTTCAGCAGGCAGTGTAGCACATAGGACTGTAATGTGGGCAACAACTTGTATTTTTTGCAGAGACAACGAATTCCAGTGCATTAAAAATAGAACTGGTCAAACAATACTCTACAGAAGCAACCAATGAATACATTCATAATGCACATGTACTGTATGTCTGGGAGGAATGCTTTGATTTGATTTCATGCATAGCTCTGCATCTCTGTCATATGGGTGGCTGTGGAACAATGGGCCGGGCTGGGCCAGGGTGGGTGGGTGGGTGGGTTTAATGGAAGCTCGGTTACTCCGGTTCATCAGATGGTGAGTGAAACGGCAAAACACCCTCCACCCCCCCCCCCCTTTTTGGGCCGCGCTGCAGAATTAGGCCTCGCACCTCGACTTCACCTCTCTGACTCGGCCCGCTGTGATTAATGTCCCAGAGGCACGCGGGGTTATCTCGCCTGCTCGCGAGGGGGATTTGGAAATCACACAAAGGGATTATCAGCAAATTGAGCTGATATCTTTTTTTTTTTTGAGTCTCGAGGCTTTTGCTTTTGTTTCCGTGCCGTCGGCCTAACGGCTGGATATCCCGCTCTCTGCACAGAACCGACGCGCCGGCGAGCGTTCCTTCCTGGCTCGGGCCGCTGACTGGGAGCCGGGTCGGGTCTGCAAATGGGGCGCTCAAAACGGGCCCTTATCTCTTCAGCCGAGCGCCTCTGTGCAGGAACAGAGTGTTACCTCAGCCGCGCGCGAAACGCAGGACAACACGGCTCTGCCTCGCGCTGAGGGGACACGAGGTGGAAAGAGACGCCATGTGTAAGAAGGGCAAAAGGCCAGAGTCTCGTTCAGTTGTGTAAGTCAGTGCTGCCCGATCATGTTCCTGCAGGCCTACCATCCTGTAGGCTTTCATTCCAACCCTAATTTGCCACACCTGATTCTACTAATTAGCAGCTCAGTGAGATCTCTAGCTGTTGAATGAGGTGGGGCTTTGTTAGGGCTGGAGTGAAAACCTGCATGACGGTAGATCTCCAGGAACAGGGCTGGACAGCCCTGGTGTATGTGATCCTGACAGAGTGGGGGGTGTGGTGGGGTTAAGGGGGGGTTCCACAGGTAGTAAAGCCTGAGAGATGGGTGCTCGTTTTTATTTAACGTGTTATTTGGGTGCAGTAACTCCTCTGCCGCAGAATGCGGGTAAATCACTTCCCTAAGTGTCGCCGTGGCAACATTCCAGGTTATTGATGGCGCCGATGACAGGGGGGGGGGGGGGGGGGAACGCGGTGCCTCTTTCACAGAGGGCGATTTAGGCTGCCGTTTGGGGGCTCTCATGTGATTTGTGAGGTTCGCAGCAACGCCCACGCCCCGTGTTTTGACTAGCTTATCATTATGACGGCGCACTTTTCGAACCTCCGGGCCTCCGGGTCTGTTTGCGCGCTGACGCTCGGAGATATCACTGCGAAAGACGCGGTCCTGTTAAAACTCCCCGGGGGTCAAAGAAGGGAACCGCTTTAATCCCTCAGTGTCCGCGCTGATAGGTCCTTCAAACAAAACCGTTTTTTTTGGGGGGGTTTTTTTCAGGCGGCCAGTGGAATGCGCGCGGCTCTTCTGTTCTTGGCGGTACCCAAACAGGTTTTTGCTGCCAACATTCTAAATGCTAACGTTTGGAATTTAGGTGGGAAGGGGGGGAATTGCCGATCGATCGCGATCGTTTGTTACCCCGCGTTCGTTCAAAAGCCGCATTGTGACGTCGCTGTCGTGGAGAAACAGACAATGGTCCTATTGAACAGAAAGCCCATCTGCTACAGTCGACAGAGAGAGAGTTAGCTTCGGTCAGCGCCATTCAACTTTGTGTTCCTGTAAGAAAATGGTTGAATGACAGTGCATTATGCGCCTGTGCGTTTCTGGCCCTGCTACAGAGGAAATCACATGAATGTCACTGGGGGTGGGAAATGAGCCATACTGTTTCCTCCAGTCAGCCAGTCAGCGGATCAGTCCTGCACAGCCACAGATTTGCTAATGATGATTGAGGCTGCTGGCAGAGGACAGCTTCCATTCGGTTTATGATCCAGAGGCTTGCACAGCTGTGATATCCCACCCCTGCGCTCGAACGCCCTTCCTTTTACCGTATGATCGCTATCGGTCTTCCAGCACGACGCGGGCGGAGAGAGCAATATCCGTCCTTAAATCCGTCATCCCCCCCGTGTCAAATGCCCTGTTTCAAAAACAGCATGCCTCCCGGACCCAGGAATGTTGGCCCGCTAAGTTTGAAAGCGCTTTTGCTTCAGAGAGAATTAAAGTAAATTATCCTCTGAAAAACTTGGGTATGGTGGTCAAACATCTCGCTCAGCATCCCCCCCCCCCCCAAAAAAAAAAAAAAAACAGTCTCTCATACTGTAGTCTTTTCTTAATCAGTCTGAAATATTCTACAGTACACATGGAATAAATATCATTAAACAGGTCAAATCAGCCTGCAAAAATAGATAGATTTCTATACACGCTTTGTAATTTCAGATGTTTCAAGATTAGAGAATTACTCCCTATTTTTTAAAATCTTTTTTAAACATTGCGCTGTGATCAAAGGGGATGTATGCAGTGGTTTTTGGTGTCTCCCTGCAGTCAGACCCCATTCACACAGGAGACCAGCGCAACACTCCCTCTCTGTTTGTAGCCTTGTTTCACAGCACGTCCCACGCAATCAGGGTTATGTAATGTGGAAAATATTTTTGGGCAAAACCCTTAAGAGGAGAGTTCAGCTTCCCTCTGGGTGTTTCTAAAGTTGTCCTTCACAGAAATTCAGGGACCTGTATTACAGTGTATAATCTCGCGTTTGCTTCTGTTAGTCAGAATTTAAAAAATAAAATGAAAATCAGCTGTGGTTCTTCTACATCCTCCTTTAGCCCAAACCCAAAAACAGCAGCCCTGAAACAATTTAAATATTTTCTGTCAGATTATAAGCGATTTACTTTTCTTCTGATGCTGCAACTGATCTATGTTTAAAAAAAAGAAAGAAAAGAAAAGACTTGTAAATCTTTAGATTCAGATGCAGTAAGAAATGACCCCACAAATCATAAACGTAATTCCTTTTTACTGCTGAAGATCATAGATTATACATCATAGGACTGGCTAGTGCTTTCATTCCTGCACGTTTACTCCCTTATCGCTCTTCGTCTTTGCAGTATTTCTCTGAAGGTTTATTGCCATTAGATTACAAGGCCCAGAGATGAAGTTAAAAGAGATTGGTTATTTTACAAGAAGCTGAGCCTTTGTAGACATGTCTCCAGAACAGCGTGAATTATTTGTGTTTACAGATACCTGTAACGCACACTAGCGAGACTAGAGAGAGAGAGAGGTTACGGTCGTAACCCAGGACAGTTTTACGAGGGAGGCGGGGGGGATACTCGGCTAACACAAAACGTTCTCGCAATGTTACTGGGATGTTTTGTCAGCGTTTGTAGCATTGGCACTACGTGGCAGGAACGTAGTGAGAACGCTTTGTGTTAGCTGGGTGGATAGTCTCTCAGACGGAACAACATGAGCCACAGCACGTGTGGCACTTGACGTTAGCCTGGCCAATCTTTCCAAATCTGGGAGTGTCCCCCTGCACAAAACCAGTTAAAACCGGTTAGGAGGAAAATAGCATCGCCCCATTCATCATTCTAATGATGTAATTTTATTGCCAATCGCTGGGTCATCCCTTCCAATCCCCCTCTGTGTGTAAAAAGGACGGGTTGAAAAGGACTCCCTTTTGAAAGACTCTGCGTGTCCTCAGAAGCCCAAATTAAACTTTTGATTCATGGTTTCCCAGTGCAGTGTGTCAGAGGGACGAGCACGTCTCTCTCTCTCTTCACCAGTCTGTCTTTCCCATGCAGTCTCTGTTCCCTTTAAGACAGGTGGGAGCCTAACGCTGACCATCCCATCACACGGGTTAATAAAACCAAGTTTAGGAAGAATACTTAAACCAAATGACAGTGTCCATATTTTTTATTTTTTTTTCCCAGAGTGCTCGTCGCTTCTAGAATTATCTACATGGATTTGTTTTTGTGAAGTTGGTAGTTCCTATTTCACAATACACCGTTGTCCAAAATCTGAACCCTGCATCACTTTATTCGGCATGCGTTTCAGAGTCGATTCTAATTGGCCGTCAGAAAGCAATTCGGCCTCTTCGCGGCAGCCAAGAACACGGAACGTGCCTTGAGTGGCGCTGTGAGTCTTTCTCTCGCAGCAATCGGCCGATGGCGGGTGATTCGGGTTAGGGGGACAGCGCCGCCCGCGGTACGCTACCTAGCGCAAACAAACGAGCGGATTACTCCCTCAGTGGCGGTATTAATCAGGGGGCTGCTGAGTCCGTATAAAAGGCCTGTCTCTCGGGAGCCCTGTTGATGTAGTGCTGGTTGGACTGGAGCCCTGGGCAGAGTCATTCATTGCCCCCGAGCCTCATTCTCACCCTGTTTGCAGAGCAGATTAGACTCGGTCCAGCTCTGCTAATCTGTCCAGTTTCTTCCCCTTGCTTTTTTCTTTTTTTTGGGGGGGTTCTGGGGGGGTCGTAGATGTGCAAATATTGATGCCAAATACCCTGCTTAAGCCCTGGCCCCCGGGGATCTGATGGAGATGTCAGTTGTCAGCACGGTGGTGTTGCCTTCTCTCCGGAGGGCCACGGTGTTGTGTTTGACTCCTGGGGCCTGTGTTACAAAGCAGGACTACTGAGTTAATCACTGGATAACTGCACTGGAGTAAAACCCGGAACCCACCGGAACCCGGAATCTGGAACATGGACTGAAGCAAAAAAGAGCTGTTCCTGGTTTTACTTGGTGGAGTTATCCAGCTAACTTGGTAACCCTGCTTTGTGGAACAGGCCGCTGTTCCCCAGATGCTGATCTTTGAGCAGCTCGCTGATGTGGTTCTGCTGATCCTTACGTAGGTCACATGTTTGAAAGCTGCTCGAAAGCAGCAAAGTTTTCGTAGTCTTTTTTCATAGTCTGACAGGAAGTTCACACTCGTTCCAAAAGCAAAATATTAACTCCGTTGCTATGGTTTCAAAGTTCATGTGTTAAAATCTTGCTTTGAACTTTAACGATATGACATCTCTGATGTATACCCTGCAATTGCAGCTGAAAAGGAATCACTCTACATTTATATCACACACAGACATTTTTAGGGCTGATACCTTGTCAAAGCACTCAAAGTGATTACACTTTATTGGTGTATTTATTCATTTAAATGCCATTGATTGGTTAATTAATGCAAAGTCATGATGCTGATTGGTCTCTTCACGCCTGTCAGCATTATCTGGACCCAACCCCTGGCTGGAGTTGAGCCCAGATATCCATCTCCTGAGGAGATATAATTTATCTGCCGTGGAGATCCGCCATGCGTGATAAAGGTAGCCATTTTCACTGGATATTTTGGATTCTTTGCTATCCGAGCTGGAACTCTGATCATGGGTATAATCTGAGCGTCTGGCTGACAGATGTACCCAGGAGCTATGCGGGGTCGGAATGGCTTTTAATGACGGCAGTTTGACGGGTGCGAGGGGCCTGCCAGGCGGTCCTGACGCAAGGCCGCATTTGGTTTCGCTGCAACACTGGCGAGATGGTTATCGTTAGCGCTGCCGTTAGCCTCCACGGCTGCGCGATAAGACCCGCTTTACCTGAGGACACCTGCATGGTAAAGTGAGCCCTGACTTCCTCGCATCGTCCTGCGTGCATTTCTTTCAACGGTTGAAAAGTGAGGGACGCCTCTCTGCTGTAGAATGTGTGCCCTCTCCTCGCACGTGGGAATGCTTATTAAGAAAGGTTTAATTCCGTCAGAGGAAGACTTCGTGGCCAAGCATCGCGGGTTTGTCTTCTCAACACAATCAAAATAATCGCCCTCTAATTTTGGCCGTTTATTTATTTTCCCTATATGAGCGCTCAGAAGACCCCATTTTGTGGAACGAATCCAGTAAAAAAATTTTAAAAAAGCCACCGGGGCTGAGCTTTTGAAAGCAGCGTGCTGAAAGTGAAGCATTGTTCCTCTAAGAGAAATAAACCCCCTAATCGCGAAAGGGACCTTGTGCAGGAAGCGGGGGTCGTGTGAGCGTACTGTACTGTATGTGCGGGCGTCCAGCTGGGTCAGTGGGTAAATATCTGTAGGCTTGTGTATGTGTGGATAACTGTATAACTGAATGTGCGTGTGCGTGTGCGTGTGCGTGTGCGTGTGCGTGCGCGTGCGCGTGCGCGTGCGCGTGCGCGTGTATCTCTTCACTGCAGGGAGTGTGAATGGTGAGTGGTTAATTTTGTCACGAGTACTCGCAGCTCCACTGAAGTGAGTGATTCATTGTAAATGCTCACAGCTCCACAGAAGTGAGTGATTCACTGTAAATGCTCACAGCTCCACAGAAGTGAGTGATTCATTGTAAGTACTCAGAGCGCTCACTCTGTCCTTCCTGTGTGCGCTGCAGAGCTGCTGGTCTCCGGCAGTGTGGCCCCCTTCCTGGGCGGGGGGGAGGTGGAGAGCCTGCTGCTGGACGAGGAGAGGGGCCGGCTGCTGCTGGGGACCCGAGACCACGTCTTCCTGCTGGACCTGGAGCAGCTCAACAGGAACCCCAGGAAGGTACCGCACAGCACGCCGTCCCCCACACATTTATCACCCACAGAGGGGCTCTAGATTAGGTCAACCTCCTGCAGTCCTGGCCCGTGTTGAAGGAGGACGTGCGCCTCAAGTTTTCCTGTTTCTCGCACTAAAGGAAAAGCACGTGAAATACAATTTTCTCGCAGACCTACCTCACAGAGCGGCAGCTGCCAATCACCTTTGAGCCCTCCTTCACTGTTTCCCAGCATGCTTTGGGGCAGTAAGCTCACTACATCTACTGCCTTTCTGGCTCCATGGTACGAGTGTAGCGCCAAATTGCCCTGGTTGGTCCACAGAACTGCGGGTGGGCGGGCAGTTACAGACAGACGAACGGTCTGAAGGAGAGTCAGCTCTCCTGCTGTGACAATGCACAGGGCGGCTGGTACATCTTTACAGTGAAAAATGACAGCGCTGGCCTACTTGGATGTATACACAAGGTAATCTGGGCCCCAGTCCCCAATCTGCAGTTCCACTGTATATCTCCAGCCCTGGCATGTGTGAAGGTCGTGTCCATTACCACCTCCACACAGCCCTTCTCCAGACGCCCGAAACGAGGCTTTCCCGAAAACACAGCTGCTGCCCGCCCTGTGGACTGTGGAGTAGGCACTTTGGCGTCGCCAGCACCCCCCCCTCCCCCCCCGATGTGTTTACGCAGCTGCGGCCCGTCCCTGCGAGAGAGAAGGGGGCCGTTTATTTGATTTCTATCCGCTCGTTTACACGTCCGGCCGGGCTGTGAAGGCGGCGCTTCCTCGTCGCCGATAGCGACCGCGGCGCGGATGCGGACGCTCCTCGCCCCCGCGTGGGATTCGCACTTTAAATAAATAAAGGCTCGGACCGCGCAGGCTGTTGTGTGTGCATCTCACAGGCGTGCAGAAAGCGCATCCTGCCAAGCGAGTACTGCGGTTGCTTTCTTTTCCACATCCTAGAAGAGCTGTGTGTAAATCCTAGGAGTTATGTGTGGTTTTAAAGATTATGCATCATTCCTTTTAATGCAATTGTTAGTATCTGCCACAGTGTAGTGTACGATTTTGTGACTTGGCCGCCTAACCCGGTTGTTTTCTGACTCTTTTCAAAGCTGACAGCTTCTTGGGCTTGATGTCTGCAGACAGCCATGTTGCAGCATCGTTCGTGTGCATGGAGATAATTACAGCAATTACAGACCCTGGAAGCTGTACAGAAGTGCGGTTTCTCCTCTCCTCGCTGTGGAATGCAGGAAGCCACACATTCTCTCCGTGCTTCCCCTCTCTCTCTCTCTTTTGGTCTCTGTCTGTCTCTCTCTGTCCCCCTCTTCCTCTCACACTCTCTCTTTTGGTCTCTGTCTCTCTCTCTCTCTTTCCCTCTCTTCCTCTCACACTCTTTCGGTCTCTGTCTCTCTCTCTCTCTCTCTGTCCCTCTCTTCCTCTCACACTCTCTCTCTCTTTTGGTCTCTGTCTCTCTGTCCCTCTCTTCCTTTCACAATTCAATTAATGCAGATCTCATCCGATTATGTAAAAAGGTTCCCACGCCACGGTTTAGCCGGCTAATTTCCATTGGCGTCTTGGGAAACAACCTTGAGAACACGCAGTCTCTTGTGGCTATTTACGATACATCATATTTAAATTTAGAAGGAATTAAAAAAGGTTAACTTTTTTGGGCCAAAATGTACACCGCAAGGAAATTTCCTGTACATTATAAGAAACAGAATTTAAAAAATTCAAAAACGGAGGCTTGCGTTTAAATATATTGCTCATGCTTTTAGATGACAAAGTGCAAACGTGCACAAAGTGAAAAGACCAACGATGTGGTAACAGACCGACAGCAATCAGTGTCTGGTTGCCATTGGCAACCGTTAGTGATCTATTTATCTTCTGCTCAGTAATTTGAAAGGTTTCAGACTCTGCTGATCCCTTTGCACTGTGAAACATGGTCCATATCACTGTCTGCTCTTGGAAGGGCGAGAGCTTCGCTGCCAGACTGGCAAATTTTGGACGAGCAGCATCATCACAAACCGAATAGCCCCACATTAGTTAATGTTCACCAGCACTGTGGGCCCCGGTCTCTGGGCCTGTGCAGCGTCTCTGCTCATTCTCCCGATCCGTCTGACATTAAGAGAGATAATTCAATCAGATAACGCAGTCTGCTCTTAGCATCCGGGCTCCGGCTATGTGAAGCTCTTCAGATCCCAGCCTGGGGCTACTGTACGGCAGACTGTACAGTAAAAGCCGGCCGTATGCTCGTGGGAACAGATGCGCTGCATCAGATTAAGATGGGACACGGTCCTCTCCGGCTTCCCTCATTGGCTGTACTCCGCACGGCACCCTGTCCCTCAGATTAATGGGTGGGATTTAGGGGCGCAGTCGAGACCCCTGGACCTCCCTTCCCTTGGTCATAGCTGGCCTGGCTCAGCGCTCCCCACTCCTTAACCCTTTGAAGGGTTTGAATGCTTTTTCTTTTTTTTAGATGTTTTTTTTTCCGGAGTTCTACGTCTGTGTTCTAGAACTCCATTGTGTTCAGTTACCAGTAGTGATTGTGACATCAGCGGTAGAATGTTCCGTTAAGAACATTCTAATTACACATTTGTGACCTCACAAGGGTTAAAGCACCTCAGAACGAGGCCTTTCAGCGAAGTGTCTGAGCGTGTGCAATTATAAGGGCTTTTTTTTGTACGAGCTCCCCTGGGCCTTTTGGTACAGAAGGTGATGGACTCCCCTCAGCGAGGGTCAGGGGTCTGCATGTTAAACAGCTGAACAGCACGTGTGTGCGCACACGGAGGTGAGGGTGACACCCGTGCCCTTTACCCGCGTGCCTCTTCACAGGAAACCCCTTCCCTCTGAACGCTGAAGGTTACATTGTGCATGTTTACTGGGCGTCCTTTGTTCGTACAGTATTGCAAAATCTTTCCATTGCTCTCCAAGGCTTTTAAAGTGGGGAAATCCGGGAGGTTTTATTTTTTTTAAAACAAAGAAAATGGGTGCTGAAATGCTGTACCATGTTATTCCAAAGAGCGGTCAGTGACGGCTGAATATTGCGGTGCTCGAGTTTCACAGCCTCTTTGTGTGTAAATACGAAACCCCTCTTGACAAGCAGAGTTGGGAGTAAGTCGGCAGAAACCCTCTTTGTTTACGGAAAACTTTCGTTTTTGATGTGTCTTTCGCACAGGTCAGCTGGCCCGCTCCCAGAGACACGGTGGAGATGTGCAGACTCGCCGGCAAAAACGCGCACGTAAGTCGGACACGGGAGCCCCGCCCCTCCCACTTTACGGGCTTTTAGCGGCTCTGATTTGGTTTATTTATCAGCAGGGCTGCTTAGGGAGAGAGTGACAGGGGGAAGGGAAAAGGGGAAAGTGTGTGTTTGTTCACTCATCCAGGCCCCTGCGGGTTTCCGCCCAAAGGAACCCGCTGAGTTCTCGTGAGAAATGCAAATGCAAATGAAACCCAATCTGCTCTTTGACGTCCGTGTCTGTGTGGTGACTGTTGGGATAAGTGCTGACTTTGTCAGGGAACCTGGCTCAACATGCCCTATGCCCTCAGCCATACTTCCTTCATAATGGTAGATGGAAAGTGTGTATATTTGATTGGAGAATGTATTATGGTTGTGCTTATCTCCCTCTGTCCGTCCCTGAGTGTCGGTTGTCTCACTGCTGCCCCCTACAGACGGAGTGCGCTAATTTCGTGCGGGTCCTGCACAGCTACAACAGGACGCACGTGTACGCCTGCGGGACCGGGGCCTTCAGCCCCCAGTGCGCCTTCCTGGAGATTAGGGGCCAAGGAGAGGTAGGGCCCTCAGGAACCGCCCGGCAGTGAGGGTCCCGTGTGTGCGTGTGTGTATGTTTGTGTGTGTGCGTGCGTGCGTGAGTATAAGTGTAAGTGTGTGTGTGTGTGCGTGCGTGAGTATAAGTGTAAGGGTGTGTGTGTGTGCGTGCGTGAGTATAAGTGTAAGGGTGTGTGTGTGCGTGCGTGCGTGAGTATAAGTGTAAGGGTGTGTGTGTGTGTGTGTGTGCAGTGTGCATTTGTGCGCGTCTGTTTATTTCTCCTTGCATCAAAGCCACGTTTTCAAATGTTTGTTGTAACTAGTTCTTAAATGTTTTTTTGGGTAGCTCTCAAAGCAAAATGTTTGGGCGCAAAAAAAAAGACCAAACAAACACATTCTCCTCATCACTTTGTTTCCCCAGCAGTTAGTGTGGCTTGGCCCTCAGCTCAGAGGGCCTGGTGAATGAGGACAGAGTCCCTGCGCTGAGCCCTCACAGAACAGCGGCAGGCTTTTATGGTCTCTGTGCTGAGGAGGCTGATTATGCCGGAGATCCAGTGAACCTTAAAGCAAACTAGCACTGATGGCTCAGATCATACTGTGTCAGTAAGGGGTGTGAGATACCTAACGGGGACTTGGGGAAATGCCTCTGTCCTGTTAAAGGTGCGTTCCCAGGGCACATGGACTCTCAGGTGTGACGCTTGATATATTGCCAAAGCTTTTTTATTTTTTTTGCACGCGCGTGTGTGTGTGCAGGTGGGACAGATGTCGAGCTGTAAATCGTATCTAACCCCTCTGCCCCCCCTACCCCCCCCCCAGGACACCGTGTTCCACCTCCTCCCAAACAGCGTGGAATCCGGGCGGTTGAAGTGTCCTTTTGATCCGCGGCAGCCGTTCGCCTCTGTTCTAACAGGTGAGAAAAAAAGGGGGGGGGCTTTGAAGAGCACTGGGAGGGCGGAGCCCGGCTGATTAAGATGACCCGCTGCTTGTGCCCGGCGCCCGAGCTGTTTCCGCGGCGACTGCGCCTGCTTGTTCAGGGGGCAGCTTTTCCCTGTTTAATCAGGGAGTACTGATTTTTCAGTCCCTTAATGTCAGCCCCAATAATGCCAGATGTCCACAAACCCAATGCTGGAGGCTCCAGAGATATTTGCGGTCTGGAAACCGGGCCTTCTGATTAATGAGGGGAAATCAGGAGTTAAAAAGGGCGCACAAACCTGTAATTGTTCTGCGCGCTGGTAGCCTGGCGCACTGATAGCCGCCGTGTTCGTGTAATTCGTTGCCCCCCAGCTCACCCTGCCCCCACCACTCCCCCCCCCCCCCCCCTTCCCGTGGGCACAGACCTGGCGAGAGACTTTGTGTCCGTCCTGACAAAGGTCTCCGTTCTCCCTGGCACCGCTCAGTTCTTATTGGCATGGAGCAGCCAGGCTGGAACGGGACCGAGCTCCTCTGGGGAGCCGGGCCTGGCCGGGCGCGGTGACCTGTGATTGGCTCCCTGTTACAGACGGATGCAGATCATTGGTGGGGATGAAAGGCCCGTGCTGTGCTGTAACGGAAGCTGGGTGGGCTCCCTACGATGTCAGGAGCTCCCGGGTCCCTTCTGAAGAGAGATAATAAAAGTTAAAAAGTGTGTGACGTGTTCAGTTTCCCTGGTTCAGTTGGCTGCTCCGCTGATCCGCTGTTTGTCTGGTTCAAGAGTTCAGATGAACACTGTCAGAATGATATTGCATGCCAAGAGGTGGAAAATCCAGGTTCAGGAAGTTAAACTCCTCCCCAGTATTTTGTTCCAACCACCTGGATTTGCTAATTAGCACAATTCTTCAGCCAGGTGGTGGAACTAATTAGTGAAATCAGCTGGCTGAGTTCATGGGTGGAAGAAACGCATGGCAGGACTTTTACTTTCTGACCCCTGGACTTACTTTCCACCTCTGTGTATGACTGGGTGAAGCCCCAGCCCTCTGTTGTAATTTTTCTTAAGGACGTTGCCATGGAGACCCGCCACCCTCCCTGCATGAGCTGTATTTATTTGTGAATCGAATAACAAAAAGGTGTAGTCATTTTGGCACCGGTGAGGTTATTCTTGTGGTTTTTTTTTTTTTTTAAGTGTTTGCTTCTCGGCGTCTGTGTCGGGGAGCTGATCCGCCAGGCGGGCCGTGATGGGTTTCGTAAAAAAAAATGCTTTCGTTGGCAGACCAGTACCTGTACGCGGGAACGGCGTCTGACTTCCTGGGAAAGGACACGACCTTCACCCGCTCCCTCGGCCCCGCCCACGAGCCGCAGCACTTCCTGAGGACGGACATATCCGAGCACTACTGGATCAACGGTAACCCGGCGTGTCCTAATCCCCGCGTGCCTGGCCGCCCCCAGAACGAATTCAGTACTACGCCCTGTTCACGTCAGCTTCTACACCAAAGGGAAAAAAAAAAAACATTTACACAACATTTACTTTGATGTTTCCTGGGGAAAAATCAGTATATTAAACAGTCATTAAGGTAATAAAATGTAACTGAAAACAAACCCGGGGAAGTGTGTTACTTGGACAAACACAGCCCCCTCTAAATCAGTCTCAAGTTAAAAGCTGATTCATAAATGATTGGTGCCTCCAACCTAATAACTTCCCTGCGGTTTTAATTCTCACAGACCCTATTGTAAGGGCTCTTTATGTTATGTGTTCTGACTGGGTTCTGTATGCGGATGTAAAGGTTTATTTTCTGTTAAACATCCATGGAACAGTTTCCATCAGGGCCACACAGTGAGACAGACAGTGTGGGTCCATGGTGTTGCAGCGCCCTTGGATTTAATACTGTTCAACCCTGTTCCTGGATTGTGCTCACACACACCCTCTCTCTCTCTCTCACACACACACACTGCTCCAGGGTGAGTGGGTCACAATGGCACGCTGCAGCAGACCAGCTGTCTCGCACAGCGCCACGCGCTGACACGCTCTTTTCCTCATTCCTCAGCGTTTTCTCACCTCCCACAAAAACCTGCCCTGACAAAAGAGTCTCTGTCCATGAGCTGCCCTCCACTGACTGAGTAGGAACTCCCTGCTGCACATGTTTCCAAGGCTATGATAAGAGCCAGAATGCTGTATGTTAGTAACCCTTTGATGTGTGCGGTCACAGATATGTGATTGGAATGCTGTTAACTGAACATTCTGACGTTGATGTCACAATCACTACTGGTAATTGAAAGCAGTGGAGTTCTGGAACACTTAGAATTTTGAAAAAAGCATTCCAAAAAACCTGCTCTTCAAAGGGTTAAATTTCCTCCTGACTCGCTGAGGGAAGGCTTTGGAAGGAAGGGCATTTTGTTTTGTTTTTTTGTTTTTTAAAAAGACATACTTACACCTGCCCTGTAAATTATGCTGAAAAATTTCATTGACGTCCTTTAGGGTTTTTGTGTGGAAGGGGAATCAGGACTTCCATCTGTGGTGTAACTCAGGTGAAGGGAAGCTGAGGAGATTTATTCCATGTCCTCCCTCACTGTGCAGTGGTCCCTGTTTTTGGTCCGTGGTGAGCGTATATCACCCTGCTGAAAGCCAGGTGTCTGCAGAACGGTGGCTCAGCTGTGCGGTCCGCTCTCCTCTCTCCTCTTTCCCGCAGAAGCCAAGTTTATCGCCGCCCACCCCGTCTCCGACACCTACAACCCGGACGACGACAAGATTTACTTCTTCTTCCGCGAGGCGTCCCGGGACGGGGGCTCCGGTGACAAGAGCGTGCTCTCCCGAGTGGCCCGGGTCTGCAGAGTGAGTCCTGGGGGGCGGGGTCAGGGTCAGGGGGCGGACTGTTCCGGCGATGTGGGCCGGGGGTGAATTATAAGCTCTGAATGATCTGAGACTGCAGTACAGGGCCGGGCAGAGCATGGATTCAACCACCCCCCCCTTCCACCCCACCCTCAGGAAAGGAGGCTTCCTGGTACATTCCTCTTTTTGCAAGCTGCTGAAAGAGGGTTCAACCACTTGCTCCTTGCGGGGGGTGGAGGGGGGGGTTAATCATCACCTTCCCGTATTGGTCATAAGGGTCCAGCAAACATCTGCACTTTCTCCTCAGCGCAGTACGTTTTAAGTGCCTGTTATGTCCTGTTAACTCCTGTTGAAGTGGTCTGATTCGCAGGACGGTCCATCGCTCAGTCAGCCTTCAGAGGTGCAGTTTAAAGCACCTTTTTGTCAGCCGGTTAGAAATGAAGGTCTAGGCGCTCACACGGGGAGTTGAAGTTTAATTGGGGGCTTTTAAAATCATTAACTAAGGCTATAAAAGCCTTAGTGAAGGTCCAAGCACTTTCTCTGGATTTCATTCTCAAACGGTTTTTTTTTTTTTTTTTTTTTTTTTTTTAAACCCTGGGTGCCTTGTGGCTCAGACTCGCAGTTCTGTACAGCTGTGAAATGTGCATGTGAAGTCTGTCACTGACAGAAATCGATCGTGTCAGTGTTACTGAAATCCATCCAAAAAACTGTTCTCGTAGAATAGCCCTACAGCAAGAGTGTTTCACAACTCGGTCAGCAAACTTGCATCGCGTTCCCAGAATGCATCTGTAAAGTGAAGCGCTAGCAAATTTCAACCAGCTGGCTTTTTTCTCCCTATTATTGTTTGGTGCCACAATTATTCAGCATAATTGCAAGAGACTTCACTTTAAGCGGAGTATTTAATAAAGCGTTTTGCTATTTAGAACATCAGCAGCTGCTGAAATTGACCAAATTTTGTCCTGGAATGGGTCGCGTGCATGTAAGAATGAATCGCATTTGGAATTAGACTGAACAGACCCTGGGCATTGTGTGTGTCGTCGGCACTCGGGCAGACCCCTCCAAGGGCAAATCCAATACACACAATGGCAAATCCAGGCTCTAAGGCCAAGCTCTTGTGCGCTGGCACACTCGCCTTCATTGCTTTCTGCGGTAATCTGGAGCGCCCGTCAGTGACGGATCTTTTCTCGGATAGTGTTATCTTTGAAGATTGTGGTATGGGGGGAGATGGAATGTTATAGTGGTCTGTAATGCTCTTGAGCAGGCATTACCGTAGCTTTGCTGTGAGCCCGGCTTTCCTCTTTGTTCGCGTGCGTGTCGCAGTCTATAGAGCCGTTAGGTCAGGGCCTGTAGAAGCATGGCTGGAGAACCTACTCCGCATTCCTTCGCCTTCCCTTCAAGAAATGTTTCCCTGGTTAGAGAAACTTCATGATGTAATGACATGCTTATCGAGGATAAATGATTAACTGTCATTGTTTACTTTGATTGCCGTTTTCTGTAATCCTTTGTCAGATCAGCCTAGCTGCCGTGGGAACGAATAACAGTGATGTTAACTGCTTTACATCATCCAGTCACAGCAACCAATCAGACAGTGATGTGAGATGCATATTTGAATAGTCCCGCCCCTGTTCACGGTGGCGGTGCCGGTCCTGTTTCAGAATGACATCGGGGGCTTGAGGAGCCTGACCAGCAAGTGGACCACGTTCCTGAAGGCCAGGCTGGTGTGCTCCATCCCGGGGAGGGACGGGGTGGACACGCACTTCGACGAGCTGCGTGAGTCTCGCCCTGCAACTCCGGCTGTGTCTCAGAACTCTCAATGTCCTTCCTTCCTTCCTTCTGTCCATCCTTCCTTCCTTCTGTCCTTCCTTACTTCTTTCTGTTCTTCCTTCCTTTCTTCCATCCATCCTTCCTTCCTTTCGTCCATCCTTCCTTCTGTTCTTCCTTCCTTCCTTCCTTCCTTCCTTCTCCTTTTCTGTAGATCACAAGCAGGTAAAAGCCATATGGCCAACCCCCCACCGAGTCAATCGGTCACTTGAGAAGAGTGAAGAGGTAGAGGAAGGGAGGGAGGGGGAGACGGAGGGGAGGTGGGGCTCTACATTTTAACAGGGCCTCTGTCTCTAAGATCTGTGTTCCGTGTGTGCTGAACAGGAAGTGACAGGCCTCCTCTTCCTGTCTGTTCCTTTGTTTCAGAGGACGTTTTCCTTCTCCCAACTCGAGATGAGAGAAATCCCATCGTGTACGGAGTCTTCACCACCACAAGGTACAGCTTGTGTGTTTCGGGTGCACGCTCTAGTTTTAAAACATTTAACACAAGGGGTTTGCTTTATTTTTCACATTGTAGATGTTCAATCTCATTAATTTTGATAGTGTAAGCACACATTAGCAGTTTTATTGTTAGAATGTTCCATTTTTAATAAAATAATAGTGTGATATTTGCTATATGGTAGGTAGCTTTAGATGGCTGTGGTGTGGGTTGCGGGCTGGGTGAAGTTACTGAAGCAGGTGTGTGTCTTCAGCTCCATCTTCAGGGGCTCGGCAGTGTGTGTGTACAGCATGGCCGACATCCGTGGCGTTTTTAACGGCCCGTACGCACACAAGGACGGGCCCGACCATCGCTGGGTGGAGTACGAGGGCCGGATTCCCTACCCCCGACCCGGGACCGTAAGCTGCCCTCACATACACACAGTCATTTCAGGAAGAAAGTCGGAGCACGGATACCTCATAAGGAATTAATACTGCGTGTTAACATTGCATGTACAGTAGATGTGAGATCCAGTGGCAGCATTGTGTTTGTCTGAGCTGTTAGGCCTACCGGTGTTTATTTGAACTGCTGGAAGGATGCCGTGTATCGGTTATTTATGGACTCCATTCCTGCTGGCTATTTAAATGGAACATCTGGTCCAGCGCTATAGCCGTTCGATACAAAGAGCTGACTGTGAGAGGCCCTTTCTCGTTGATTTTAATTAATGCCGCTGCACATTACAGGCCGTGCGGTTAACGCAGAAAATAACATAGTGTTCCGAGCGGTCACCGTGGTGTGGTTGTCACGACAGCGCAATCGCACGTGTGTATTTTGCAACCGGCAGGATAACGAATGGACCGTTCGTGTTTGTTCAACAAATTAAACGACACTAACGCGAGCCGTCTCGGGCCGCCTTGGGCTTGTCCTTACGAGGTTTGCTCAGTGAATAAATAAACCCCTGCAAAAACAATCACTGGATAAGTCCCTGCCATGAGATCTGCTTATATTAAACAGAGACTGATGAAGTCTGTACAGCAGATGTTTCTGCTCTTTTTGCTGTTGTCTTTTTCACCACTAGAGGGAGTGTTTTCTTCATAACAAGTCCAGTATTTTATCTTTATTTGCTGATGGTATTCTCCCTTTTTACTAAAACAAATTATGCAAATTATGGGTTTGCAGACACTGTCTTATCTCGTTTATCTGTAAAATTAATCCCCGTGCCCTCCCCTCCCCTCCTCCGCCTTCAGTGTCCGAGTAAGACCTACGACCCACGGATAAAGACAACCAAAGACTTCCCCGACGAAGTGGTGAGCTTCGTCAAATACCACCCCATGATGTACAAGGCCGTGTACCCGGTCACCGGCAGGCCCCTGTTCACCCGCATCAACGTGGACTACCGGCTGACCCGCATCGCTGTGGACCGCGTGGCGGCCGAGGACGGCCAGTACGCCGTCATGTTCCTGGGGACAGGTGACGTAACCGCTACGCGCGCGTTCCAATAAGAACTCGTCTCGCACGTGTGAAAGCGGCCTTCGTTTGTTGGGCTTTGGAACGATGGAATGGTTTATTTCTGGTGTGTGTAGTGAAGTGTGTGCGTGTATACCGTGGTAAATATTCCAATTTCATAGCTCTGTTTCATTTTTTCAGAATTTGTGTTGAAAGCTTCTGAAAATACTGGTCAAGCAGTGCCATAGTTTGACCATCAGATGGTGCCACAGCCTTTCTTGTCTTGTTGCTTGTGAAACAGAATTCCGTTTGTTTTTTGTCTTTAAATATTTGAGTAACAGCTATTGTGCCACCATTCATACAAATATTATGTTTGTTTCATCATACTCTATGGTGTCTTCGACTCACATTCAGTGTAAAGCTGTATGAAATTTCAATAATCAATTTTCTTGAGGCTGTTTAATTGAAATGCCCAGACAGCCTTGACCCATGTGCCCTGAGATATTTCAGTGAGGATAATGTCATACGTAAACTTATGCATCAGAGTTAAAACAGCCCTGTACAGAATGGCACAATTTCAAAATGGGGTAATATGGAACAATAAGAACTGATCCTTTCGGCAATAACTGCAATATGCAGCTGCGTATTAGATAGGGTGGAAATAAAGTTGTTTGTTTGTGTGTGTGTGTGTGTGTGTGTGTGTGTGTGTGTGTGTGTGCGTGTGCGTGTGTGTGTGTGATGCTTGTGTGTGTGTGTGTGTGATGCTTGTGTGTGTGCGTGCGTCAGACGTGGGCACGGTTCTGAAGGTGGTGAGCATCACGCAGGAGAACTGGGTCACAGAGGAGGTGGTTCTGGAGGAGCTGCACGTGTTCCAGGTAAGAGGGTCGGGGCGGGGCCTCTGCTCTAATGGCCTGCACTCAGAGTTGAAGAACAGCGGTTTCCTGCAGGATCTGACATGTCCGTCGCAGGTCCAGGAAGCGGGCCAGACATAATGCTACTTTATTACTGGGTTACATAAGTCTGTTTTTAATTGCGTGAAGAAAAAATAAGTCGTGTTACACCTTGGTAACTAGGTATTTTTAAATTGGTATATTTTGTCTGTTTGGTTGTCCTTTATCATGAACAAATGTTAAATACTCTTTTCAGACATATTGACATGTGGCAGCGTGGCACATTGAATCGGATGTTTGGAACATATCAAAGATGTGGAACATAAGCATTCATCTTTATTTCAAAGTGTCATTTTATTAAACGTAGTTTCTATTCGTTGCAGATTCCTTCTCCCATCGTGAACATGAAGATCTCCTCCAAACAGGTGAGATACTCTACACGTACATTTGCGGTGCGCTCTCTGCCTTCGCCCGAACCCCCCACGCTGTCCATCTTTTCATTCGTCATCCCGGCTCATAGTTGTGCGACGGTCGCCGTGAGAGAGCTGTTACCGGAGCTGTCGTTTCCTGCTGGTTTGATTGATTTGGGAGTCCCAGTTTAACTCACTGGCTTCCCCGTTTCTGCCCTGTCTGTGTACGTCTGAAATGCTGGCCGCCTCTGACCCGCCTCTCCGCTCCGCAGCAACAGCTGTACGTGGGGTCCCGGGACGGGCTGGCGCAGGTGTCTCTGCACCGCTGCAGCCTGTACGGCCAGGTGTGCGCCGAGTGCTGCCTGGCGCGGGACCCCTACTGCGCCTGGGACGGCGCCCAGTGCTCCCGATACATGCAGGCCTCTAAGAGGTACGCCGTTAAAACAAACCACATTCTACTGGTTAAGCACGCACGCACACATGCAGACACACACAGGCTTTTATCACTGGTTCTACGTTCAGAACCTGTGTGAGACTCCAGACTTCTTAGTCCAGCCCTGTTCCTGGAGATGTATCTTCACTGCAAACCCTAACAAAGCCCAACTCATCCAACAGCCAGAGAGCTCACTGAGCTGCTAATTAGTAGAATCAGGTGTGCCAAATTAGGGTTTAAATTGAAACCTACAGGACGGTACATAGAACTCCAGGAACAGAGTTTGGCACTAAGATGAGCAGCCCTGCTTTCAGCCTCTTCTGTGGAGGGGTGAGTGTTGCTAAATGGCTGCTCTTGGTTTCCAGGCGGGCCAGGAGACAGGATATCAAACATGGCGACCCCTCAAGCCAGTGCTGGGATTTGGAGGAGAGTAAGTGTTAAATGGACTACATATTCCATGAGTCATATTATTCACTGTTATTCACATGGTTGGCAGTTAGTAAATGTTGCTGAATTTTGTTCTGAACAAGGAGGGAAAATGAATGTACTAAAGATCTGCTGGAATTTTACTGGTGCCAACTGGGTTAAAGTATTCCAGTGATTTGACACAAACCTCATATATCGCACACAGCAATGCTGCATGTAGTTGTAATGATGTTGGAATGCACAGCGTTGTGTTGACTGTGTACTCCGTAGCCACGGCGGGCGATCGGGTGGAGGAGAAGCTGATTTTCGGGGTGGAGCACAACTCCACCTTCCTGGAGTGCGTCTCGAAGTCCCAGCAGGCCCAGGTGCGCTGGTTCCTGCAGCGTCCCGGGTCGGAGCTCTGGGAAGAGGTACGACCCGTCCCCGCCCCTAAATCAGGACCGGCCCGGCCGCTGAGAGCCATTACCCAGCAGGCCCCCTGGCCAGCCCCTAAAATGGATGCCCTGGTCTGCTGATGTCATTAAATCCTAGAAAAGATTTGGTCTGCGTCGAGCACTCAAATAGTCTGGGTGGCCCCCTACGTTATTACCAGCACCATAAACACACAGTCATTAGTGTCAATTAGGCCTAATGACCAATCCAGTCAAGTAATTATGGGTTTGGAGGAAACACAAAGCAGAGGGCCACTTAAACCAGGTGTGTAAAGCAGTTCTGTTGAATGTTTCTTGAAGTCCTCTGCTTTTAAAGTGGACATTTCACAAAGAACAGTGTGAATCGTGTGTGTGAATTGTGCGTTTACCAACCTCCCAACCCCAAACCCTAAACCCCAAACTCCTAAACCCCCCTCTCAGGTTAAGCCGGACGAGCGGGTGATCCGGACGGACCTGGGGCTGCTGATCCGGGCCGTCCACCGGCGGGACGGGGGGCTGTACCTCTGCACGGCCCAGGAGCACACCTTCACCCGCACCCTGCTGCGGGTGGCCCTGCGGGTGATCGACCCCGCCCACGCCGAGCCCCGCGACCCCGCCGCCGAGGCGCGCCAGCGCTACAAGGACTACCTGCGCCTGAGCGGCGGCCCGGCGCCGGGCCTGGACCACTACTGCGAGACGCTGTGGGTGCGCGAGCGGCGTCAGCGGCAGAAGGCCAAGTGGAAGCACGCGCAGGAGCTGAAGAAGATGAGGAACCGGCGGCACCACGCCCAGCCCGAGGCCGCGCTCACATAAGGGCACGGTGTGGGGCAGCGGCGGGATTCAATCCTCCGGCCATATAGCGGAATTCCATATCTCCGGTATTCAAACCAAACATTTAATATCCGCTAAATTATAAGAGATGCGTATTTAGCGGTGGTCTTCCCTTTCTGACTGCACCTTCAAGAGGATACAGTGTCTGATGAATGACAGGGAGGCATAAAATGAGTGGATGGCCCATTTTCACATTTTAAAACAAATTTGTTTTTTAATTATTTGCGAGGCCTTAGTGGTTCTGGTTTGAATACCGGAGAATGGAAAACCGCTATAGCGGAATGATTGAGACTTGTTCAGACGCTGCAGGTCTGCACCGGCCTGCTACATGAGACAACATGAGGCAACTGAGAATATACCTCCCTACGCCAGCTGCCCCTGCCTGCAAATGGAATGCCTTTGCTTGTGGCATTACTCCACGCATGGGGTGGCTTAATTATAACCCAGAACGACAATGCATTCATGTTGAATAAGTGTAAAAAGTCCAATGTGCTTGTACAGGAGAGCATGCGTGCTTTAGTGTTTCTGTTAATTATATGAATACTTGGAAGTCAAATTTTTGTAACCAAGCATTTTGCATAGGTCAATGAAAATACCATATTTTTGTATGAAACTTACACTTCTAGGTCTACCAATATTTTCTGTTTTGTAGGTGATGTAGCAATTAAATATTATTAAAATGTTATTTATATTTACAAATACAAATAGGTGTTTTATGTTGTTACAGTTCTGAATGGTGTGAAACCTTGGATTTCTTTCAGTTGATTTGCGTTGAATTTGAGTGAATTCTGTGGGAAACGTAGACCATGCAGGCGAGTTAACCCCTTTGCGCAGATGTCCAATCCTTGCCCATTTAGGGGGTACCCTTTTTAAAGTGTGAGCATCACAGAGATTGGTAAAATGGCTTAAAGGAAGCAAGACATTTTTACCATTTACAATACCAACTTAGATTAGTTTATATTCATAGTTTTGTACTTGTCTGTCTTTTCTCCCATACAGGTCCAGTATATTAGACTTTACTGGTTTGTTTTGGTTTGATTGACACAGTTCAATTTGGAAGAGTGAAGTCACCGTGGAAATTTGTGTAAGGGGTGGTCTGCGAATTATTGCCTATACATACGAGATCCAATGAACACATGGCCGTATGCAATGTGTCTTACGTACCACTAGAGGGTACTAAAGTTCCATAATATTACCGAATTCAAGATTTCACTTGGGTCAGTTTGCAGTGTGCTTAGCTGGAGTTTCAATCTCTGGTTTAAACCTTTAGACCACAGAAGTTCTGCATGTCAACTGGGACAGCTAATAATTTCCCACAGCTTTGGATTGCTGGTCCAGTTGGTATGCAGTTATGTAGCCTAGAGGCTTGAATCTCAGGTTTAAACTCCAGCTAAGGACACCAACATTGACAGGTAATATTTTACAGCCAGTGCGTACAGGTACAGTATTGATAATCGATGGATGTGGAAAAGCTCATACTACTAACAGTCAAATATACCTGGTAAGAAGCAAATTTGAACATGCCTACCACTGTTAAAGGGTTGTCACACAAAATTCTCCCAGAGTTTATTTAGCATTGAATCTGTCCAGCTGTCCATATTGTTGCATTTGACATGATCCTGAATTACAATGCTCCATTTCAGAAAGTCCCATCATAAAGCAAGATTCTATCTAGATGGGAGTTAAAGTTGATTTCAGTTTTGTTCCCTCTTAAATTCCATCAATTAGCTTTCCAGTTTTTTCTAATTCATGTTTCGGAGCATATCGTCATCTCCTTTAATTGCGAGGTATATAATCTGACTAGTATTCTCACTAGTCAGAATGGTAATTAGAGATATCTGCAATGACATACATACTAGTAGAAATTGTATTTCAAGATATCTATAACTTTTTCTCCTAGTCAAAATTCAATTTAAGATATGTTTAAATCCTTAAAAGTAGCTATAAGTGGCCGTTTTAACATTTAATAGCTAGACTGGATATGTATTGCAGATATCCGTAATTCAATTCTTCCTAGTCAAAAAGAACATTTCAGATATCCACAATGACATTCTTCCTAGGACAAATGACGTCACTTTTGCTATTCGTTTGTATTGGGCTTTCAATTTCAGATATCCACAACGTCATTCTTCCTATCCAAAATGAAAAAGCATTCCAGATATCCATAATGTAATTTTGAACATCCAAAATACATTGTGACTGGTCAAAATGAACATTTCAGCTATCCACAATGACATTCTTCCTATCCACGATTGTCATTTCAGATATCCACGATTGGCATTATGACTAGTAAAAATGCAATTTCAGATATCTACAATTAGAATTATGACTAGAAACGATGCAATTGCAGATATCCACAAATGTATTGTGGATATCCGTAATTCAATTCTTCCTAGTCAAAATGAACATTTCAGCTATCCGCAATTACATTCTTCCTATCCATAATAGTCGTTTCTGGTAATCGAGAAAATCACGAGAAAATGCCACGAAATTGAACGAGCCCTCAATCATGGAATTTGTGGAGAGAGAGAACGTCGTTCCATTGACAACTGTGGTAGAAATCTTGAGAGAATCGAACATTTACTATCTCCAGACACAAACAATGAACTGAAAAGCAGTTTGGCTGAACTGAGAATGCTAATAACCGCTATAGCATTTCAGACTGGATCCTGTGTGCTTGACTGCATTCACATGCCAACATTGCCGTAAAACGTCGACGTTTTCACTGGTTTGCGACCGCCGCCTGCTGATTACCGGTAAAATGGGGCAGGGCTGTCAGAGAGCCCGTCCGCTACAGCGAGGATAATTGTATACAGAAACAATTCCGCAACACACAGAAGACCCAATGGATCCTAACAGAATAATCCAGGCGCTGAAGGGGACAATAGATCCCAGTTTGAGGATAGCAGCGGAAAATGAACTCAATCAGGTGGGCAATCGTGCGAAATCTGTATAGTAACTTTGTTGTTATTGTTCTCGGGGAGCAATAGGACCCATTCACAGAAAAGAGGGTCAAGCGTGTGTGTGATTTGGGTATTAAGGCCTTGCCTGAATGAGTGGTGGTGTTGGGGGTGCTCGGTGCATTCTGATGCTGTTTGCGACTCGCATGATGCAGTTGTTTTCTGGTCCCTTTCATTTGCTGCCACGGAATTCAAAATTTCGCGACAAATCGGAGACAAGGGAGGCAGTCGCATTGACAGCGAATGAGATCCTGCATCCGTGCACTCTTGACAATTTGTTAGCCTCTGCCATTCTGAAGCGACCACGGCTATTGTTACGGGTCTTGGCATTGGGAATTTCATATATAGTTTTCGGTTCCGTACGGTATGCACTGAGGAGAGTCTAGCTACGTTACTGTGTACCGTATAGTCAACACATTTTGTTCTTGTTTTCATACGCAACTCTGCACAGACAACCTAACGTTGCAATGAGATGTAGCATGCTATCTGAATGTGGCAAAAGGGACGCAGTAACTTTAGTTAAGGGGAGATGAGGAACTTAGTGTCCCTGGCTATTTGATATGATTTAGATTTGTAGCAGATGGTATAGGGTTAGAAATCACTGGATAATTTTATCGCAGTGATGATGTTAATGACCGGTTGTTTGTGTCATTTTTATTGCATTGAATTAATTCCTACAGTGATAATTATATTGGCCTGTAATAACCTGCCACACACACACACACACACACACAATTAGAACACCCTGCATGCAGCTCATGATGCAATCAAGTGTAACCCGGGTTTCTACTCACTGTTAAAAAAGCATGTGCGCAGAAGGCTGTCCTGGTGGTAGAACAGTTTCGGGGCCAATGTGAATAGACTGCATAATCACTTTCCCACCAGTGCAAACACTTGTGCAGTTTTGTGGCGTGTTATTGCCTTGAGCCACCCCTTCAGATAGACCACCCCTCCCATTCTCCCAAGAGAATTACCTCAGTTGTTTTTCATACTTGTATATATCCACCCAAAGGCAAATTCTAGTTCTGCTTCTGATCACATTA
This sequence comes from Anguilla pacifica, assembly GCA_039654925.1. NCBI lineage: Eukaryota > Metazoa > Chordata > Actinopteri > Anguilliformes > Anguillidae > Anguilla > Anguilla pacifica. The sequence continues at coordinate 12,026,750 of CM077302.1, forward strand.
TTAACACTGCTCACGAACTAGAACTTTTATCTCCTGACTCCCCATAGTTTGTCCTTGGGGACCTCAACCATTGCTCTGTGGACCAAACTCTAAAAAGATTATCACCAATACGTTACATGTCCTACACGCTTGAACAAGGTGTTGGATATGTTTTATGGCAACATCCAAAATGCTTATGAATCAATTCCCCCCCTTCAATGCACACTCTCCTACTTGGATGGAGAGTTGGCCTGCATTTGGTCATGCTCTATTTTAAGTGTACCTTCGTAAGAAGGCGGCACGTTGCTTTGATTGGCTGTATTGTCTGGATGAGGAATAACTCCTGTTCTTTTTTTATGTTGTGTCTTTTCAGTCATATAAGATCATCAACTTTGCCCCCACCTTACTCCAGATCATTGTCTCTGACCAGGTGGAGTTCCCGGTGCGACAAGCAGGTAGGTCTTTTCTGTGAGCTTCATGTTTTTAGAGCAGTGGTCTCCAACCCTGGTCCTGGAGAGCTGCAGGGTCTGCTGGTTTTTGTTTTCACCTTAAAATCGTCACCCAGTTGAGACCCAAGACACCAGGTGAGTTGAGTTAACTGTGTAATAAACTGCTCTAATTGATTCATGAAGTGCAGTCACTATGAAAACCAGCAGACCCTGTAGCTCTCTAGGACCAGCGTTGGAGACCACTGTTTTAAAGATATATATTTTATTGTATTTTTCACAGTACATACAGAAAACTTGACAAAATACAATGAGGCAGGCCTAAGTGTGAATCAATAAAACAAATAAATCAACAAAATCAATTTAAAACATTGTGCTTTTTTGTTTCTTTATTTTTTAAAATACTTTTATCTCCATGATGTTTGTTCCTGTTATCCATTTATGTCTGGCTCTTTGTAATCTTTAGCTTTTAGGACATGTGGAAATGTATCCTTCCACTTATGCTCTGACTTGTCCCATTGAGCTGCTTGTGCAAAAATGCATCCCTGTATCCTTTGATGAAGGAGGTGAATGAGGACAGATGATATATCTTTGTTTTGTTTATTTAACTATTTTAACATTCCCTGCCAAGGCATTCAGTTCTAAGCCCAAAGGTGATGAAGGGGACAAGGAAGGAGAAATGATTAATTTGAAGTACGTGGAAGCAGCCAAAACGTGTCCCTGGGGGGCGAGCAGGTTGATCTCAGTGATGCCATCTTTGTGTGCCCAGCTGCCATCTACCTGAAGAACATGGTGAGCCAGTACTGGCAGGATCGAGAGCCCTCCCTTGGGGGGGCGGTGTTCCCCTTCAACATCCACGAGAATGACCGACAGCAGATCCGTGACAACATTGTGGAGGGCATCATCCAGAGCCCTGAGTCCATCAGGTGTGGTTCACTGCTGCCACCACAATTTTTTTATTTTATTGGCACAAAACCATGTTGTTTATGCAGTTATACATCTCAATAAATATAATAATCATGTTATTCATATATTGATGTTATATCGTAATATAAATACTAATTATTATATTAGTACAGATATACGACTGATATACAGGCAGATTCTGTTTTTTTACAACAATAGGGAGACAATAGGCAGATTCCGCACTCTCACCACCAGAGGGAGACAAAGCAGGCATATTTTATATTTTCAGAACCAGGGAAAGACAAGCCGATTCCGTATTTTCACCACCAGGGGGAGATAACAGCCAGATTCTGTATTATCACAACCAGGGGTAGACAACCACTGAACTCTATTATATATACGCTCTATGAAGACAACTGACAGCTTCCGTTGTGAGTTTTACAGTGATGGCGTCTTTTTGTAGGCTAACTTGGAAGTTTCCTCCGCCATGGGTTCCCTCAGCAGATTTCCAATGCTTTCTTCCCATAGGGAAGCGTGGTTATGAACATACGAGATAATTTACACCAATTAATATCTCAGCCGTGGATTTCGCAGCCGTTATGTGCTTGCTCAAATGCCAACTCACTTTGGTGTTTTATGACTACAACCTGTAACGCTCTATTTCACCACAAGGGGGAGATAACAGGCAGACTCAGTATTTTCACAACCGGGGAAAACAACCATAGAGCGTACATAGGACTACAAACTGTCACGCTGTATTCTCACCACCAGGGGGAGATAACGGGAAGAATCCGTATTATCACCACCAGAGGAAGACAACAGACAGATTCTCTATTACGATTCTCATCACTTGGCGTTGAGAACAAGCAAATTATGTTCTCTCACCGATAGAGGGCGACTGCACGCATTGAGTTCAATGTAACGGGGAAAAAACGTGCATAAAAATTATTTTCGGTAACGTCATTTGCGAGGTATTCACCTTGTTCGTGAGGTGTAAATTGTTATCGTTAGTTAAGCAAGGAATTCACCTTTAATTTCAGTTTAAATGAATTTAAAACGTTAACATTTATTTTCATATCCTGACTGGATTCATCTCAAATAAATTAGACTAGCTACATTCGAGGACTTGTTACTTTTTTACGTCAAAGTTAGACTTTCATGATTGCTACAGTGTTTAACCAAACTAGCGAACTATCGAGTGTTGGAAGTACAGTAACAGTTTGGGTAAATTAGCTTTGTTAGCAAAATTGGCTAGTGCGCTAACTCCTCAGTAGGCCTACAGCTAGGTAGAACTGCGGGTTAGCTACAGGCCTAGGTTGCTGGACAGTCAGGTATCGATAATTAGCATGCGGGTAAAGGTTTATATTTTTCCGAACTAGTTAATGATAGTCACAATCTATAAAATACTAAAGCTGCTACAAATAGCCAGAAAAACAGTTACCACAAGATTATTCTAACTTAAGTAGCTAGCCAGGGTGTTTGCTGGTGACATAACGTCCTCGTTTTTAGCTAAAATATAGTCAAACGTTAAAACTATAATGGCGTCTAATGAATTGCTGACTAGGCCTACACAAGGCTCTCCAGCTAGCTAACTCTAGCTTCTTAGCCTTTTGGTATAATGGTGCCTGGGGATTCAGCTATAGTTTATAATATTAACAGAAATAATTTTATTACTTTGAGGTAGCTTGCTAACGTAAACTTAAATGTATTTATGTTGCAGTTTAGCTGGGTATCTAACGTTACCATTCTTGTACTGCAAGTTAACCCTGCATGGGTAGTTAATGGTGATACTGGAAATTATCATATATGAAAGGTAATGTGTTCAGGGAATAACAATGTAGTTCTGGACAGATGTAATTATAAGACTAAGGTATTGCAATAGAGTTAGCTGTTCCTTGTCCCACAAATCATTAGTGAACAGTTACTTTTGGCTGGCTTTGCCGCTCTATGTCAGTGGATGAAAGAAGGTGTGGTCTATGTGAGAACCCTTGCTGACAGAGGCACTCGTGTGTGTGTGTGTGTGTGTGTGTGTGTGCGCGTGCGCGCACTGATTGACAGGGCCCAGCTGACCGTCTGCTTGCGCGCCATCATCAAGCACGACTTCCCCGGCCGCTGGACAGCCATCGTGGACAAGATCGGCCTGTACCTGCAGTCCCACAACACCGCCAGCTGGTACGGCAGCCTGCTGGCCCTCTACCAGCTGGTCAAGACCTACGAGTGAGTGCCCTGCGCTGTTTGTCCCTCCTGGGGACCCATTGCCAAAGGAGCTGTTGTCATCGCTGGTCCAAAACAGTCACCAGAGGAATGCTGTGTTGTGTCCACTTGCTAGCCTGTTTAAACACGCTTTCCCCCTCAGTCTGTTTAAAGTGAACATTATTAGATGCTATTGAGGGTTATTAGGACTTAAGCATCTGAAATAAGGAGCTTTTGTTATTGGAGTTTGTGTATATTGGCAGTGAAAGGACTGCAGCGTGCGTTTGAGCTGAACGCCTTCAGTGCTGATGCAAAGTGTGGTTTGGGGCCCTCCTCTGGTTCCAGGTATAAGAAGGTGGAGGAGCGGGATCCGCTCATGGCCGCCATGCAGGTCTTCCTGCCCCGGATCCAGCAGCAGGTCACCCAGCTGCTGCCCGACGCCACTGTCTTCTCCGTGCTCATCCAGAAGCAGATCCTCAAGATCTTCCACGCGCTTGTGCAGGTGAGGCACCCGCAGAGGTGATTGGCCCAGATCGAGAGAGGGGTGTGGCCAAGTGGCAGTGGAATGGCTGGGTGGGATTCCACTTCCTGTCTGGCCAGTGATGGCCTTGTGTTTCAGGGCTCTATGCTAAAAAAAAAAATGGAAAAATTTAGCAGCATATTGTTGTGTCCCAATTAGTAGACGTGCCCCAAAATTATTTTCCGGTTTGCGCACATTAGTTTTGCTGTTGTGTGGTGGGAGTAGCTTGTGCTCGCTGGTCATGTGACTCCTCTCTCTCTGCAGTACTCGCTGCCCCTGCAGCTGATTAACAACACAGTCCTGACGCAGTGGATGGAGATCCTGAGGGCTGTCGTGGATCGGGACGTCCCCCCTGTAAGAGCAATGCGCCTGTGTGGTGCCTCGGTGGCTGGTCTTTGAGCCAGTGTACCAAAGTCCTTCCCCACAGAACTCACATTACCCAGAATCCTCCTCTATCACATTCTCATTGTGTTCAGTTTACCCACAGGTCATAGAGTGTGATCATATTATCAGAACTGGAACATAACTTTTGAGTCAGCGGGGAATGGATGGGCGAGCTTGAAGGACATTTGGCTCTGTGTTTTGGTTGGTAGGAGACAATGGAGGTGGACGAGGATGACCGCCCAGAGCTGGTGTGGTGGAAGTGTAAGAAGTGGGCTCTGCACATCCTCACCAGGCTGTTTGAGAGGTGAGAGGGTCTGTGGAGGGGGGGGGGGGTACTGTATGATGGTGTGTGCACCTGTGATATATAGCAGAAGAAAGCTTGCAGGCAACCCCTGTTCTGGAAAAATCCACCCAATCAATGCTTTATTTTGTATCAACAGGAAAGTGAAACCCACTCAATGTAGTAGCGAGTCACGGGGTTAACCATAGAAGTCCGACAATGTCAGATTGCGGTTTGGTTTGGTTTCCCTGTAAAGAGTGCAGGGGGCGGGGCAGCACAGAGCCGCCTCCCCTTTTCTGCTGTCCTGACGTTTACGCTCCACACAGGTACGGAAGCCCCGGCAACGTCACCAAGGAGTACTCGGAGTTTGCAGACTTCTTCCTGAAGACCTACGCTGTGGGGATCCAGCAGGTACCTAGAGTTGGGCTGTTCTGTGTGTGTGCATGCGTGCGTGCATGCGTGTGTGTGCGCGTATGTGTGTATTAACTGTCGTACTTGCGTAAATAATATTGTTTGTTTTAGTGGAGCACTAGTTTTCTGTTAAGAGTGGCAAGAATAGTTCTACATTTAGCATTATATCTGAACATTAGGGTGGTGCATTGGAATAGAGTAATCATATTTGAGCTCTTCAAACTGAGTATGCATGTTAACATCCTTTGTGCAGTAAATGTCTGTTTCACTAACAGTCAGATGTGTTTCTTTTCTGAGCCCCTTTCAGAGCTGTAGTTGTGTAATATGCCTGTTGTAGGTTACTCTGTCCTACCACAAGGAGGCAGCATAGCACTGCAAATGATTCATTTAATTTGGAAAATGTTTCTGGAATGATCTTGATCATGTGTGCTTAATTGGTGGCTTGACCCTAATTGGTGCACAGGTGGATCCAGTAATTGGATCAGCAATTGCTTGCACCTTGAATGTGTTTCTAACTTGCTGTGTTCACTGTGGTCAGTGCTTTTTTAAAATGTATCTGTGGTAATTTATTTATATAAAGCTGTAATTAGTGCTGTTGTCTGTATTTCTGCATTTTAATTAATTGCATTTTTATTTTTCTGTGAAACTACAAGGCCATTCCTGTGATGACCACCAGCAGTATTTGTGGAATTTCCTTCTTGTACCGTTGTGAGAACGTTTTGTGCTTGCTGGACTCCTCCACTTCTTTCTGTGGCTCTCAGGTTCTGCTGAAGGTGATTCACCAGCACAGGCAGAAGCAGTATGTCACCCCCCACATCCTGCAGGAGGCACTCAACTACCTGAACCAGGGCGTGTCCCACTCCCTCACCTGGAAACAGATGAAGCCGCACATGCAGGTGGGAGATCCAGCAGAGCTTCCGCTGTCTAGCCAGCATGTAACACAAACCGCTCTTGAGTACAAATGTCACACAATAGTCTGTTTAAATCTTGCTGTCACAAATGTAGGTCACATAATGTTTATATATCCTAGTGCAAATGCTCAATTTCATTGGGAGTGATTGTTGTAAGAGGCTAAATAGGCCTCTTACAACAATAAATCAGTAGTTTGAACCAGGAAGTGTTTTATTGGTAAATGTGTGATGTGCATATCAGAGGTAGTGTTTGTATAGTGTTAATATGTTGTGGGTAATATGCAGGTCATAGATGTTGTGTTGTTTAGTGTAACGCGCGTAAGCTGGAGGTAGTGAGGGGTGATATTCATGTGTAAGACATGGGGGAATGGCCTTCTGTTGCAGTCCAGCTGGAGGCTGATCCCATACGCTCTGTGTAGTCAGCGTCTGTCCGAGCCGCGTCCCTGATGCCTGCTCCCCCTTCCCTCTCTGCTCCGCATTAGACCATCAGCCAGGACGTGATCTTCCCCCTCATGTGCTACAAGGACGAGGACGAGAAGATGTGGCAGGAGGATCCCTATGAGTACATCCGCATGAAATTCAGTGAGTAGACTGGGTGGGTGGGGCGGGACAGGACTCCACATTGCCAGCTTTACAGTTCCTGGGCTGTGGGAGCGAGGCCTAGCTTGGTGTAGCAATTAATTAACGGCTTTGTTCATATTCTGATGTTTTGTTAATAGGAGATTATGCCTGGGCATGGCCTGCCCTCTAGTGGTGCGTCTGAAATTATAGCACATTGTGGGAAATGTGGCAGATGGGAGTTTGGCTGGCACTGAAGGTAAAGAGAGAGGAGGTTAGATGTTGAGGAAAGCTCCGCCCCTTCGGTCTGATTGACAGCAGCACAGTGACGCGGTCGGTGTCTGTTTTCTTCAGACGTGTATGACGACCACGCCCTCCCCACCACGGCAGCTCAGAGTCTGCTGTGCAAAGCGGCCAGGAAGCGGAAGGAGGTGAGAGAACCGGATAGAACCGGATCATTTCGAGCCTCGCCTGTCAAAACGGCACACCTGACGTCATACTCCCACTCCCCCCCCCCCCCTCCACCCCCCTCCCCTGTAGGTTCTGCCCAAGATGATGGATTTCTGCCATCAGATCCTGATGGATCCCAACTCAGATCCCCGCAGGAAAGATGGAGCGCTGCATGTGATTGGCTCGCTGGCAGACCTCTTACTCAAGGTAACGACCCGTCTGTAGGGTGGTGAACACTGACTGGGAGGTTAAGAGTAATTGGAGGGTCAGTTATGGAAAAACGTGGATACTGTGGCCGTCTGGTAGAAGTTAATAATGCATGATGTGTTCAATCAAAAAGCTTCAGTAGTCTGAATGCAGAAATTGTACCATGTGCACCATTACCTGACAGAAGCAGCCCCACCTCCAGACAAAATTTTTTTTATTATACTGCTTTATTGTTCATCTGTCATTTTGCCACAGTACAAGCATTGATGCATGCCACTTAAATTAGATTTCTAACAAAATATGGTGAGCCACAAAGCAAATTGATTGTCTTAGCGTGGGTATGAAATGCATACAGAGCAGTTTTCTTGTTTTTAGTGACTCTGCTTTGTCCCGATTCCCACAGAAGCAGGGCTACAAGGAGCAGATGGAGCTGATGTTGCAGAACTACGTGTTTCCGCTGCTCAACTCCAGCCTGGGCTATCTGCGCGCCAGGGTGAGCCAGCTGCAAAGGATCGTGGGAACTGAGGTTCACAGACCTGTATTGTTGTTTTCATCATTGGGCCAGTTGAGAAACTGAATATGATGCCTGTTATCTGCCTTTTCTACTGTTCGCTTTTTCTTTCTCTTCCTCTATCTCCCTTTCTCTCTGCTCTAGTCCTGCTGGGTTCTTCACTCCTTCAGCTCCCTCCAGTTCCATAATGAGCTGGTGTTGCGCAATGCCGTGGAGCTGGTCAGGCAGGACCTCATCAACGACAAGGAGATGCCCGTCAAAGTGGAGGCGGCCATCGCCCTGCAGACGCTCATCAGCAACCAGGAGCAAGGTCAGTGCCCCCCAGAGCTCCTCCCCCTCTGAGCTGAGCCACGCCCACAGACAAAAGCTGTTTAAATGGGTGGCTGGGATACAGATGTCATCTGTGTCTGTGTTTCTGTGTTTGTGTGTGCGTGTGTGTGATGTCTCTACTCCAGCCAAGGTGTACATCCGGCCCTACATCCGTCCTGTGATGCAGGAGCTGCTCCATGTCGTCAAGGAGACGGAGAACGATGACCTCACCAACGTCATCCAGAAGATGATTTGCGAGTACAGCGAGGAGGTGGCCGTTATCGCCATAGAAACGACACAGAACCTGGTACGACCCCAGCCCCCAGCCCTGCTCTCAGACTCACATAAGTTCCCTGAGTGAAATAGCCACCCCTTCTGCTCTGTTCTGTGAATGCTTGGAATGACTCCATTACTGTCTGGGCCCGAGCCTGTGATTTCAGTCTACTGGTAATGATCAGGACTGCGCTGCCCCCTCCTCAGGCAGGCCAGTCCACTCACTCCTTTCCCTTAAGAACATGGCTGAGGCAGGTTTGATTTTGCCTTAAAGGTACAGATATTTCCCTTCTTCCATAGCCAGAAATTCATGGGCATGGAAGAGCAAGCATCTTTCAGAACTTCCAGCTACAGAATCTAGTTTCTCTTTTCTGTTCTCTCGCTGACAGGGAACAGTTGGAAAAATAATGAGATGCGTTTTGCTGGTTGCTGGTTTTTTTCCTGTGTCACTTTGTTGGTGCAGTGTAACAGGAAGTGTGTCAGCCTGTGAACACAGTGTAACAGGAAGTGTGTTTATTGGGTGTCTCCCTTCAGGCTGAGATCTTCACTAAGGTTCTGCAGAGTGAGGAGTATGAGGACAGTGAGGATAAGACAGTGATGGCTCTGGGCATCCTGAGCACCATCGACACCATCCTCACCGTCATGGAGGACCACAAGGAGGTGTGCAGCACCCAGTCCACCTTTCACCTCACACTCACTCACTCACTCACCCACCCACTCACTCACTCACTCACCACATGCCTCTGCACTCCCCCTCTCCCCTCTGTGTGTGTGTGTGTGTGTGTGTGTTTGTTTTTGGAGGAGATGTGAGTCTCTGTGGATTTTCTCTGTTCTGCAGATCACTCAGCAGCTGGAGGGAATCTGTCTGCAGGTGATCGGCCTGGTTCTGCAAAAGCCCATCATAGGTACAGGACCTGTGTTTGTGTGTGTGTGCTCTTCTGCGTGTGTGTGTATGTGTGTGTGTATGCGTACGTGTGTATGTTTTATAATTATATGTAATGCGTGTGGTTGTACTGTTTGCATGTGTGTGTGTGTGTGTGTGTGTGTGTGTGTGTGTGTGTGTTTGTAGGTGCGTGTGTAGCGTGGGCATGTGCTGATGTGCAGGTCTCCATGTGCACACGCTTTAGCAGGCATTCTTGCGCTAGCGCGCTGGCTAGCGCTATGAGTAGAGAGCCCAGCTCATTCACAGCCAGTCAGCGGCGGGACGGTGAAAGCAGAGCACAGCTCCGTTCCCCTCTCAGGTTTAACGGCCCTGTGCCGCAGAGTCTCACGCTCCCCAGCCCACTCGGGTCTGCACGAAGTGACCTGGTGTTCCCATGCTGCCCCACTGGCGTGAAGCAGTCTCACTGAGCCCCCCCTCCCAAAAAAGAACAGGCTTCCCCCCCTTAGGAAATGTGTCCTGTCCGGTGTTTATCATGCTTGATGTTGTTTTTAACGAGCAGCCTTTACCACTGGCCTTTATTAGGGCGAGGAGAATTCAGAACGTCCCCTTAGATCTGTTTTATGCCCTCTTTTAATATGCTTCTATTACACCGCAGGCTCGGCCAATGCCAAGGCACATCGCCTCTGTAGACCGTCCGTCTTCTGAACTAGAGTAATAGCGGCAGAGACAGCTCATTGCCTGTTTTAATGTGCGTATGTATAAACATCAGAACAGGCAATGAGCTGTGCCTCTGCGCTGTTGTAGATATTTCATTCTGTGTGCGTGTAACGGACGGCGTCAGAAGACCCGGGCGAGTTATTTTGCGGAGCGCGTCTCTCTTCCCTCAGATAAGGAGTACGCGCGCTGGTCAATGTCATCTTGAATCCCCGCTCTCTCGAAGTTATCTGCTAATGAAGGGATTCTGAGTGTAATTTGCATGCTGGTGCGAACGTCCCTAATGAGTTTCAGCGCCTTCCTGCAGGTAATAAGCTGTGAGCTCTCACGAGCTATTTACCCCCCACCCCACCTCCACGCTGCTAACGCTCTTATAAACGGAAGGCCCCGTCATCGCCGGTCCACAGCGTGCCTCTGAGTGTTAAGGCGTAATGGGTTTTGTTCCAGAGTGGAGACAGCGTGATAAGAATATCGCTGCTCCGGGGCGGATGGGCGGCTCGTGAGCCTGTGAGCCGCTGCTCCAGCGCGTGGATGGGCCCTGCGCTCCAGGGCTGAGCCCCATCTGTGCCAGTGCACTGGCCGCGGTAATTGGCGGTGGCCTTGCCCCGGGGTCAGAGAGAGTTCAATCGAGCCAGGATCCGCGTCTCGTGGCTCTCTGGCGACCCCCGCTGGTCGAATAGATGCCCGCGGCCTGCTCGGCAAGGCCGCGCGCGACGTGTCTTCCTCCGGCTGAGCTCGGCTTTAAATGCAGATTTGTAGAATTAATTTTGTCGTTCGCTGCGAGCTGAAAGTCTCGGAATCTGAATCCCTCCAGAGTTCTATGAGGAGATCCTGTCGCTGGCCTTTGGGTTGACCTGCCAGACCATCTCGCCCCAGATGTGGCAGCTGCTGGGGGTGCTGTACGATGTGTTCCAGCACGACTGCTTGGACTACTTCACAGGTACTGTGGGTTTACCTGCCTGTGCAGGTCACATGATTATGATGTCACAGGTACTGTGGGTTTACCTGCCTGTGCAGGTCACATGATTATGATGTCACAGGTACTGTGGGTTTACCTGCCTGTGCAGGCCACATGATTATGATGTCACAGGTACTGTGGGTTTACCTGCCTGTGCAGGTCACATGATTATGATGTCACAGGTACTGTGGGTTTACACACTTATGTTGGTCACGTGATTACGATCTCATTGACAGTCTGCTGGGTTCTTTTCAATACAGAGACAAAGGTTCTCAGTGACTTAATTGGTTAAATAGATAAACTGGTTTCACAAACTGGATTTTCACCTCTCATAAGGAACAATCTGTGTACTGTGTGCTGTCCTCAAACGATAATATAGGTGCAGATACTTTCAGCACTTTCAACAAAACCTTTAGCAGTGGGTCATATTAGTTCATTTCTCCAAGGCCATTTGAAGCAGACGGGTTGGAAAACTGAAATGGTCAGTACACAAAGGTGAAAAACATAACCGATAAACATAAGAAAGTTTGCAATGCCTTCAGTTTGTTCTGTGATAACTAGTTTCCATGACAACTGGCAGGATCAATAGAACGCTGTTCTAGCCGTCTCGTTGAACTGACAGACAGCACTGTGTTAATGGAAAACAGAAGGTGGGGGGATGAGCATGATGATAACACTCCCACTGGCTGTGTCCCCACAGATATGATGCCTCTCTTACACAACTATGTGACTGTGGACACGGACATGCTGCTCTCCAATCCCAAGCACTTGGAGGTTATTTACACCATGTGTAAGAAGGTGAGCGCCATCGCGGTAACCATGGCGACGCTTGCGGGACGCATTCTGGTGTGCTCTGACGCCCTCCCCACCCACCCTTCCTCCTCCTCCTCCTCCTCCTCCTCCTCCCCCCACAGGTTCTCACCAGCGACGCGGGTGAAGATGCCGAGTGCCACGCCGCCAAGCTGCTGGAGGTGATCATCCTGCAGTGTAGAGGGCGGGGCATCGACCAGGTAAAGGGCCGAGGAGTCTGGGAAACGTAGGCAAAGTTGACTTGCCGGTTTTTTTTTTTTTTGGCTGACGCTGTCTCCTGCCCCCCGCCGCCAGTGCGTCCCCCTGTTCGTGGAGGCGGTCCTGGAGCGGCTGACGCGGGCGGTGAAGTCCAGCGAGCTGCGCACCATGTGCCTGCAGGTGGCCATCGCCGCGCTCTACTACAGCCCCGCCCTGCTGCTGCACACGCTGGAGAGCATCCGCTTCCCACACAGCCCCGAGCCCATCACCGCCCAGTTCGTCAACCAGTGGATGAACGACACCGAGTTCTTCCTGGGGTGCGCCTCCCGCCGAAATCTGTCGCCCCGCGCGTCCCACTGCCCCACGTGTCACTCCTGTGTCTCGTGTTGGTGAAACGGAACCCTAAACAGGAGCTTAGTGAAAGGTAGTGGGAGGAATAGCCGGTTGGAACTGTAACGCTTCGCTGCGCCAGTTGCAGCACAGACTGCCAGAGACCGGAGACTGACAGTAGTGTGCAGGGTCAATGAAGTGCTGAAACAATGCTAACCCCCGGGAGAACTCATTAAGATGAGCAGAGCTCCCCTTTCCTGCTCCTCATTAGTGCTATATAGGGCATATTTACACTGTGGAAAAGGCTATTTGTTTTTGTTTAGAGAAGCTTTGTGCTGTTACCTGAGTACAGGTCTCTCTCTCTTACCCGTGTGCAGTTATAAGTACAGGTCTCTCTCTCTTACCCGTGTGCAGTTGTAAGTACAGGTCTCTCTTACCCTTGTGCTGTTGTGAGCGGAGGTCTCTCTCTCTCTCACCCTTGTGCTGTTGTGAGCGGAGGTCTCTCTCTCTCTCACCCTTGTGCTGTTGTGAGTGGAGGTCTCTCGCCCGCAGGCTGCATGACCGTAAGATGTGCATCATCGGGCTGAGCGTGCTGATGGAGCTGCCCAGCCGGCCGGCGGCCGTGGAGGGCGTGGCCGCCCAGATCGTGCCATCCATCCTGCTGCTCTTCCTGGGGCTCAAGCAGGTGTACGCCTCCCGGGTCACCAACAAGCCGGACGCCTTGACCCGGCGGCCCGTCTCCAAAGAGGAGGAGGACGGTGAGGAAGGACGCGTCTTCTGACCCGGTTTTGTTCATTAACTTGCTCATCCTGTGAAATGATCCTGGTTCGGTATCTTGACATTTTCAGAATACTGCTGGCTTCATTTTTAAAGTTTAAAGAAGAAAAGCGTACAAAATACACGTAGGACATTTGATTGAGGAACTACATCAGCAGGATACATCTGTAGGATTTTGTTGTGCCAAACCACAGAAAGCATCTAGCTTTTTTATCATCAGAAGCATTGTTCCTGATCCCTGATCTCTTGAATTCACTTGCTTTTTTTGCTATTTAATAGTGTTTAAAAGGCTGCGATCACTTTTGCTGTCACAGCAACTGAACAGTCTCATAAACTGTCAGTGGGCGGATTCTCATTTTGTAGCCTTTCGCCAGGAGACTCTCTCCACTTCATAAACGAGGAGTTAGATTTCATGCATAAACGGATAAACGCAGAGTCCGTTAAATTTAGGTGACGAGGCATTTATCAGTGCGGTGTCGTTTGAGGTCCGGCAAAACCACTGCCTCCAGCATTAGGCGAATTGTTTTGCTCTCCTCCCTCCGGCGTTTCCAGGGTGATGTGGGGTGGGTGCAGTGGAGTGGGACGAGCGTGTGAGCAGAATATTCTTAACTGAGTATCCTAACGCTGATGTAACCATCGCTGCTGGTAATTGCGAGCGGTGGAGTTCTAGAACACTGACGAAACGTTCCAAAAAAACCATTGAAGATTCCAAAAAATATTCAAGGGGCTAATTATCTTTTGTCTGTGCTGTGGTCTTTTTTAAAATCGGTGCCAGTTTAAGGGAAACCAGTTATGCAACACGAAAAAGGCTCAGAGCACCGCGCTGAGCTCTGTGATCTCACTCTGTGATCTCACTCTGTCTCCTGTCTCACAGAGGAGATCCCGAGCGAGGAGGACGAGGTGAAGGAGAACAGGCACGCCATGCAGGAGGCGCCCAGCACGCCGAGCGGCCAGGGAGACGAGGATGAGGACGACGACGACGACGATGATGACTACTGGGATGAAGAGGGTCTGGAGGGCACCCCTCTGGAGGAGTACAGCACCCCCCTGGACTACGACAACGGGGAGGACGAGTACCAGTTCTTCACTGCTGCCCTACTCAGTACGTCCCCCCCCCCACCAGACTACCAGACCTGCACCGCACCACACCCACTTACCAGACTACCAGACCTGCACCGCACCACACCCACTTACCAGACTACCAGAACTGCACCGCACCACACCCACTTACCAGACGACCAGAACTGCACCGCACCCACTTACCAGACTACCAGACCTGCTGTCCACCGGACCAGAGCTCTCAACTGCACCAGTGTTCCCACTGTGTACACCTGCCAGACCTGGGTCAAATACATATTTGTTTTGGATTCAAATACTTTTCTGTGCTCTACTGATCTTGCCTGGTGTAATTGAGCCTGCCAGTATGACCAGAAGGTGGGGTTTGCACTCTTTGAGAGTATTTCATTGGTCCCAATACACCAGGCAATATCAGTAAAGCTTAAAAAAATATTTGAATTCAAAACAAATACGTGGTTGACCCAGGCCTGGCACCTGCGTTAGCAGCCAGAGTCTGGGGCGGGCAGTTCCAGTTCGGCTCACTCATTGCAGCGCGTGAGTTTAAAGTGGGTCCCCGAGCTGGAAGGTGAGCGGGGAACGCAGTGTGATCGCGGGGCGCGTCTGTGCCCTGTCCTCCGCCTGCAGGGGTGCAGAGCTCGGACGCCGGCTGGTACCAGTCCCTCACCGCCCCGCTCAGCGAAGAGCAGAAGAAGCAGCTGCAGGAGATCTACAGCCTGGCCCAGCAGAGGAGGAGCACGGGGGTCAAAGGGCAGTGGTGAGTGAGGGAGGGGGAGGGGGGCGTGTGGGTGTATGCATTTTGGGGCAGTTTAGCATCTGCCCTCCTGAAGAGATGGGAGCGGGAGGAGCCCCCCCGGTGCGGGACGGCCCGGATTCAGTCGGTCGTCCCGAACTGGGGAGGGAGGAGAGCAGGAGTGGGGCGTCCCGCGCTGTGCTGGGAGAGCTGAGCCGTGCTGTCGCTTTCAGAGAGACGGAGGGGAGGAGCACCAGGAGGAGTGGAGCCGGAGAGCTGGGAGGACCTCAGGACGGATTCCACGGACTACAGACGCGCAGGAGCCCAGAGACTGCTCCTCTGTGACAATGCCAGGAAGTGGGGGAGAGGGGGAGGGAGAGGGAGGGCAGGGTTAGGGCTCTGGATCTGTGACCAGCTGATGCATCTTTGTGTGTGTGTGTGTGTGTGTGTGTGTACGAGTGTTTGCGGGTGCGTGTGGGTGTGTGTGTCCTCTGTTCCTCTTCATTCAGATTTAAAAA
The DNA here is from genome assembly GCA_039654925.1 of Anguilla pacifica. Classification (NCBI taxonomy): domain Eukaryota; kingdom Metazoa; phylum Chordata; class Actinopteri; order Anguilliformes; family Anguillidae; genus Anguilla; species Anguilla pacifica. The sequence continues at coordinate 12,042,083 of CM077302.1, forward strand.
CTGATGGATCTGGGCTGGACTAGTATCCTGTGGGTCAAAGGGTCAAGCAGTGATATCTGTCTGTCAATCTTTATGGGGTCAGTAGATGGGTCAGTATATCCTGGTGCATATTGGACTGCCCCCTTGGACTGATGTATGAACTAAGCACCCCCCCAGTCCTCTCCAGCCAGGAGCCAGGCAGGATCAATGCTGTAGGAATTTTTTTGTAACAGGTTTCATTTTTCAGGAGTAACTTAACGCATAAATTATCATATAACATATAACTGTGGGTTTCCATTTTGTGTTTGCAGAGCTGGAAGTGTGTGTGTGTGTGTGTGTGTGTGTGTGTGTGTGTGTGTGTGTGTGTGAGCATGTGTATGCAAGCAGTGTGTATGCGAGTGACATGGACGTGCGTTTCCGTTTGCGTATGCAACCCACCCAGTTACCGGGCAGGATTACGCTGTGGCTTTAAATGGACTTTAACTGCTGCTGCGCTACATTGCTGTTCTGCTGTTCGGCACCCAGCACCCCTAAATCATGCCCCTCTTTCCTGCTGCATCTATGCCATATCTCGATACACTGGTCAACACACATTTTTCTCCATTTTTCAAAAAAAGCTGTCTTCATTTTGATGCAGACTTCCCGAGGTGGGGGCCTTCGATGGTTGGGGCAGGGGGTGGGGTGGGGGGTGAGTCATTGGCCAGGTGTGGGCCTGTCCCGCTGTTCAAAGCAGCAGTTTTCTAAAATAAGATGGCCGTGTTTTCGGCGGTACCTGGCCTCACGCTCAGGCTGTTATTGCTGCGCTGGGTGCTGCGCTCCGCCTGGCCGGCCCGTTGGCCAATCAGCTCTGCGTTCAGCGCGCGTCGTTAGCGCACCTCTGCCGCGCGCCGTTAGCCTCCCGAGCGGGTGACTGCGGGCGTGAGATTAAATTAGGAGAGGCTGGCTTCCGCGGCGGGGCTGACGTCGCGCGCGTGGGGCCGGGCCGGGCCGTGTGTGTGTGCCGTCCAGGCTGCGTTATGGGGCGGTCATACCCCTGCGCAGCTCGGTGTGTGTGTGTGTGTGTGTGTGTGTGTGTGTGTGTGTGTGTGTGTGTGTGTGTGTGTGTGTGTGTGTGTGTGTGTGTGTGTGTGTGCGTGGTGCGTGGTGCGTGGTGCGTGCGTGGTGCGTGCGTGGTGCGTGGTGCGTGCGTGTGTGTGTGTGTGTGTGTGTGTGTGGTGCGTGTGAGTGAAAAGGTGGAATGACAGCATCCCGAGAGGTGAGCTCAGGACAGGGACTCGCTGTCATTGCCTCTGCTGCAGTATGTCAACAGAGTAAGCGAGCCTGATGGGATTTACTGCGTGGACTGATCTCTTATCAGACATCAATCGCAGCATCGCAACCCCCCCCCCCCCCCCCCCCTTCTGTTTTTCAGGCACTGTGTTCCAACGCTAGAAAAACATTTTGTTAGCGTATTAAAAAAATGAACGTTCATGCAAAATGCAATTGACATCGTTCAGTAGTGTCATGAGGACATGATCATTTCCTGTCGCATGTTTCGGCACGTGGAGTATCGAATCTTGCGAATTGCTTGGCCCCATTTTCACCGGGTAGCTGCGGGAGGTCAGCATCTTGTACTCGTGCCCTTTCTCAGGGCACAGTAGACGGGAACCACGAGTGATTTGAACCCGCGAACCCCTCAGCAGTGCCCTGGGGTTCTGCTCCCTTTCGCCGCGTCGTCTCCGTGTGTGAGCCAGTGCTGCGATTGTGCTAATGAAAGGCGAATCTTCTCACCAGGCTCGTGATCTGAAAGCTGTGTGAAGTCTGACATTTCAAGCTTTTCTTTTCTTTTTTTTTATTGCGTCAGTGAAAATGACTAAATGGGACTGCAGCCCCTGGAAGCACATCCTCAGAGTGCAGGTTCTGCTCCTTGTGCAGCTCTCTTGTGCTTGTGGAACCGTGCGGTTCCTCCTGTTGCGCACATCTGTGTGGAGTGGATCAGCGCTGGTTCTGCTTATCTTGATTGGTTATGACAGCTCTTCCTTCTGATGATGTCATGGAGAAGTTATCGTTAGATCTGTTTTTCAGCTTCTGAGCTGTTGGGTGTGGAATGGGCCTGTTTTGTTTTTTTTCTGCCCTGATCTTTTGGGAAGAGGTAAACCTCTCTTATAGACAAAAATAATGTGGCTTTGACGGGAGGACAAAGCTGCATTCTTGCGCCATTTGACACTTGGAAGCAGCTGATGGGAACATCTCGAGGTTTGGCAGCGCGGGTTTGTTTCTGCTGGCGTTCTGCATTCCCACAGGAGGTCAGGAATGCAGGGCTCAGATCTCAGCCTCTGGCACTCCTCTGTGTGTGTGTGTGTGTGTGTGTGTGTGTGTGTGTGTGTGTGTGTGTGTGTGTGTGTCTTGTCCCATTTCTGACCGTGCCAACTGCTGCCGCGTGTCTGAAATGTGTCTGGATATGTGTATGTGGGTGTGTGTAATTGATGTGTATGCGTGTATGCAGCCATGGCCCCGTGTCAGGCCTGTCCTTATGTCCGGCCTTGTTTTGGCGCACACACACACACACACACACACACACACACACACACACAAGCATGCGTCCGCAGCCCTACCATTATCCATGACTCACAAACCAGAGTCGACACCTAGAGGAAGTCTCAGATCCTCGCCGCCTTTCCCCCCCAGTAGCCAGAGGATTTACAATGAGGTAAACTCAGAAGACTGACGGTTAAGGTGACTTTCTAACTGCCGTTGGTCTTTGTGGGATGTCTCCTCTGAGAGCGTGTTTCTGCAGGTAGTGGAGCCGCCGTGGTATTCCAGGCCATATTTCATGCAGCACTCGAGAGCTGAAATGCACTTAGACCGTTTATTCGGCTGCTTGCAGGGCCCCTCCATTTTCATTCTTTTCATCAAGAGGGGAAATGGAACTCGTTACTCCCCATCTTTTATTGTCTATTTTGGACGGTTTCTTGGTTCCGGTGTATCCGTACGGAGCCTGGTGTGTATTTTGTATTCCCAGCGAGAGGGTTGCGTCTCTGCCCACGCAGCAAGAGAGGTTTGCTCTTCCCCCTTCGTTTAATGCTTTTTCCCTTTTTCTTTTTTCCTCTCCAATTACGCAATGTGAGGTCTCCCTGCTCACATTTGCCCCCCCCCCATCTCACACACACACACACACACACACATATATATATATATATATATATCCACCTCCCTTCCGAGCTGGCTGAGATTGGGGGGGGGGGGGACACAGCGGAGGCGCAGGTGGCGGGTCTGGACGTTTCCGCCTCCCGTTGCTGTCCTGGGAGCCGCGAGCGTCCGTCTGGCGGCGCTTCACCTCCCCGACCCGCGCGTTTCCGACGTGACCCCGCGCGTTTCCGACGTGACCCCGCGCGTTTCCGACGTGACCCCGCGCGTTTCCGACGTGACCCCGCGCGTTTCCGACGTGACCCCGCGCGTTTCCGACATGACCCCGCGCGTTTCCGACGTGACCCCGATCGTTTCCGACGTGACCCCGATCGCTCGCTCTGTGGCTTCAGGCCCGGATCACGCATGGAAGAAAACAGAGTGGCGGTGGAAGTTCTGTTAAAACTGATGTTTTGGCGGGTCTGAGGTGCCACCTGAGCGTTTGAAGCTCCAAACTGCAACTGCAGTTTTATTTTGTTTTTAGAGTGCTGCTACGATTTTTGCTTTCCGCACCAATCCGAGTTGCTGGGTTTTGGGTTTTTTCCCAACCCTGCCTTGGAGTTCTTGTTCTTTTGGCAATGTGGGGTGCCCCCTATAAGGTGGAGACCACTTGGGCATGTGTGTACACGTGTTATCAGTCAGTTAATCTCCAAACGAAAACATACCACACAACACCTTTGGTAACAAAACGTTTTGGAAAGCATCACAATGAGCTTGCCCATCTCAGGGTCTCTGAAAACATTGAGTTTATTTTATTTGTGCGGAAGGCTCAGCGTTTGTGTTCTGTCTGTGGATCTCTCTTTTTCTGGACTCTGTTTCTGTTCCTGTTTTCCGTTAAAAAATTCCAACCTTGCAGCTGTTCGTCAAGGTTACAGAGCCGCACTCAGTCTCCAGGGGAACAGGGGCCTGATTCTTTACCCATCATCCTGTGAGTCAGGAGGAATTAATCTGAAGACAAACTAAATTTAGTCATTAGGCTTCAGCTGACAGATTTGCTTGATATAAATTTGTTTGGATATCCAGGACAGCAAAGCCCTGGATAGCCTGCGCTGCTGCTAACCTTGAATCTGCATGCAAAGTTGCTCTGTGTCCTACACTTTTTCCTCACTTATTATTAGAAATGCGTTTCCACAAGGCATGCAATCAATAGTAATATATGATCAATGATCCAGTTGTAAGTAATTTGGGAGAAAATCTGACGGCAACATAAGTCCTTGTAGTGGTGTCCTTTTACAATGTTATTGTGTCGTGCTGCATTGAGACAACGGGTCTTTGTGTTGTATGGGAGAGTGTGTGTGTGTGTGTGTGTGTGTGTGTGTGTGTGCGTGTAAATAAAATGACTGGCCGTAGATGCTGCAGAAGGAAGCTTTGTTGTCCATGGTACTGTAAGGGGGTGACTCCCATCATGCAACACTGCACGCAGGCATTCAGGAGTGAGGCTGCTACCACCCCCTCGCCTTCTGAGTGCCGCACCATTCCCTTGGCAACCCTGGCCCTCGTCCCCCCTGTGTCGTCGTGCTGCCTGGAACTGCAAGGCCAGCTGAACTGAGCGAGGCTGTGAGGCCGTCTCCGTGCAGGTGAGGTGAGGGGAGACGGCGGCCATCTTTGTTTCTGCGTGGGAAGCCCTGCGGGAACCAGGTAAACGCCTCAGGATGCGAACAAGGTGAGCGAGAGCAGCACGTCCCACAGCGCTCAGCCTAAAAAAGCGCCACGGAGGCGTCTCATCCAATTAATACTAATCCCCACGTAACTCCAGTATTATTCCTAATTATAATTAGATGCCATCTAGGGGCACTGTTATCAAACAGAGAGGGAAAGATGCAGCTAATCTAAGTCCTCTTCCTGGGTACAGTTGACCACAGAGGACAGGATCAGTGAACAGTGCTTCGGCCAGGGGACTGTGGGTTTTCATGGTTATTGTCATTTGCTAAATGTAGCAACCCTGGATCTGTGGAGTGACCTTGGAAGTCACTGTGTAAATATGATGTAATGTTAGAAATGTGAGTTGTCATTGCTATCAGGAAATTAAGGTTCTTGCTTTGTTTGATGCTGAAGTGGGACGGAGGCTGCTAGAGCGGGTGCTGTAACGCAGGCGTGTCCCCAAGATACCTTTTGAGGGTGCAGTTTTCTATTGGGACCACAAGGGGGCCACCAAAAAAAAAAGTATCCGTAATTACATGGTGATGCCTGGAAACGAACGTTCGAAGATTTTGTCTGAAGGCGCACATATGGTATTTGTTATGGAATTTACCGCAGGACCAAATGTGGGGACGTTGTTGTGAGAAGAGGCTGTTGGCACGCTGTCAGGTGAACGGATGTGCGGTTGTCCCGGCAAAAAAAATTCCCTGCTAGGACTTGAGCGTTGCAAGTGTGCAATGCTGATCCAGTTAGTTTCGCCATCTGTCACCTTCAGCTGGTCAGCGATGGGGCTCTCAGGCAATAAATATAGATCATTGTATTTGGAGAAAAATTGCTTTCATGCCAATGGGGTTTGGATACATTCAACCAACCGGTCCATTTGCACTAGAAACAGATTTTTATTTGAAACGTGGAGGATGTTGATTTTCGGCTTAGGTGTACGAGAAGTAAACCCAGGATTGATGCACTACATTTTAGAGGACGCAGACCTGATTTCTGTACTCTAAACCGAAAACTGTCTCTGAAAGTGAATCGTTTGTGTCCCGCGCAGCGCGTTGGCACACAGTTGCATCACTTTGTCAGCGTTGAGTGCTTCGAGGAGCTCAGAATTAGCGTACCAGGCTAAGTAGCAGGCTGCCTGCGTCAGATTGGCCACAGTCCTGCATGCAGCATAAATATAAGTGACTAATATCTATCATGATAATAAATGTTTAGAGGGTAAATACCACGGCTCACTAGAATGACAGTGTGCCAGATTGCTGCTGGAAGGGTAATGATATTCTGCAGGCATTGTACATTACTTGGGGACGGTTATGGACACTGAAGAATATGTCAGCAACACCGCCTGGCACAACCGGTGAAAGGCTGGGCGATGCACATAAATTTTAAGGTGAAGGACAGTTGGGGTAGCATCTGCGTGGTGTGTCTGGGTGGGGCAGCAAGGCAGCTTTTTGCAGGATCAATCTGTCCCTTTCTCGTAACAAAATGGTACGGTTCCAGCATGATAAAGTAAAGATTATAGTTATTATAGTAAAGATTATAGTAAATTATAGTAGTATAGATTATAGTAAAGATTATTATCGTAGTGCGTTGAGATATTAGGAATTAACTTTTTAACTTCCACTCTATTCAATTATGAAAATGCATTTTTTTAATTATAGTTTTGTGAAATGTGTTTCATTAACCTCTGATCTGGTCTGAATGATAGTAGAGATCAAAGTTGGTTCAGGTCTGTTGCTGTTTTTTTTACTATAGCTTTTTCATGTGGTTCAAATGCGCTCGAGTGACAGACAAATTACATACACCAAACTTGTTTTTACTTGAAGTTATGTTTTAAAATTATTTCTCAGTGCTTATGGCAACAAGACTCTGATAAAGTTAGGCTAATATATATTAATAAACTACCTCGGATTGCACTCAGCCAGCTCCTTCCTTGTGGATAACACTCATGTTCATTGCTCTGTGTGTCTATTAAGCTTATTATTATTATGTCTATTAAGTCTATTAAGTTGATGCTCGTTAGATATGTCTCACATTAAGCCGTCCAATTGCAGTTCGTCCGAGCATCTGTTTTACTCATTAACACCCGAGTTTATTGGCTTTAACGTGTGCAGGTAGTAGTGAACCGTTCTCTGCCAGAGCGCATGCGCGAGTAGGCGGTTGCTCGCCGCTCGTTCTCTGACAGTGCTTTCACAGGCTGGCTACTTGTAGTCTGCCTGCATGTCCGCGAGAGAAATGGTATGTCACGGATACAGTATTTGTAACAAATATATCAAGCATGCGAGCCGAGGGGGAACATGACAGCACACCGCCGAGAGAAGATTACACCTCCTTTGTTTCTGTCCGTGCTTTTCGGACCAGGAAGAGGAGTTTTTTGCTATGTTGTACTGGTCCTCGTCTGCGCACTGTGCTACAGTAACTCTCTGCGAGGGGAGTTCGTGCACGACGATGTTTGGGCTATCATCAACAACCCCGATGTCAGGCCGGGATCCAGCCTGGCCAACATTTTCTTCAATGACTTTTGGGGAAAGAGGATGGCTGATAACACCAGCCACAAATCCTATAGACCGCTGTGTATCCTCACCTTCAAGTAAGTTCTGTTTCTGGTCTGTTGGAAGAGCTGATAAGCAAACGCATTAGCAGCTTGCCCGTGTGTCGGGTGTGCAGTGTTTCGGTTCTCTGCGCTTCACATCTGGATTAGTTGCAGTGATAAAGATGGTCGGGAAAGGTAGCTTTCGTCCAGTGAATGTTACGTTGTGATTCCCGGGCGCCTGTTGAAAGCTTGCCTTTTTGACCAGTAATATATAAACTGTAAGGAGTCAGATTTTTCTGAAGGTGTACTTTTCATGACACCACAAGTTCACAAGCGCTACTTTTGAGTAGGGGCATCTGGATCAAGTAGCCTACGGAATGTGTAGGCACATCTAGATCCCTTTACGAACGAACTTGGTGGCATGTTTTGAAAACAAATAATCATTTGTTCAACCATGGCTTCTAAAAATAATAATATGGAGAAAAGTGCAATGCGAAATAAAAGGGAAGTTATAAATGATAATATAGGGAGCTATAGCGATCGACCGTGGATCTGCAGAGTCGTTTTCGTGGGTCACTTGTTGCGTAGCAATCTTGAAATCTAGCGGTTTCACTTTTGATCAAACCGGTTTGTTTCGTAGAAGTTCACCTTCGGGTGAAGTTGTAACCGTACGTGGTAAAGTTCGTGTGTTTAACACTATTATTGAAATAAAGACGGACAAAAGCGGCAGTTTTTGATCAACATCTGGCTGCTTGCTGGAAGGCGTTTCTGGCTCTGTCACGTGGGAAACGATCGTAGTAGCGCGAGCCATTCGGTGCATTTGCCTAAAGTTACTCACATATCTTCAACGACTCCCTGCTCATTTACCAAAACCAATTATCTTGAAACGCGAGCTGCACCGCATACATCTGAGTAGTGCTCAGACGGAATAGGCCACTACAAGTAGTGCTTGTCATTTCCCACTGCTCTGGCATCGCAGTTTTGGAGCATGAATATGTATGTAACGTACAACAGTCGTAAACTAATGACAGCAAAATGGCCTGCCAAAACTGCTTCAATGAATGAATGGGGGAGAAGACGATACCAGTTTTTATTGTGTACATGTAGGTTGTCTTGCTGTTTCTCTGTGAGGAATCCTGTGAAGTGGTTCCATTGCTATCTGCTCCTTTGGTTCTTTATATTGAGACTGGCGCTGTCAGCTGTGCTGCCAGCGCAGGCTGCAGCTGTCCTGGTGCAGTGACCGTCACCAGCTTCGACCGAGGGACTGCAGTGTGTGTGGGGAAAGTGAGGAGAAGCGTCCTGCATTTTTGCAGCGAGGTCGTTCAGCGCGGGGAACGAGTGTGGGGGAAAATGGGGAGAGAAAAGCAAAGGTCTTCAGATGCGAAGTCTCTACTTCATTTAAGGAGAACGATCGACGTTTCGTGTTCGTTCACATGTGCACCATGTGGCTTGGAACTGTTGGTGACATTCTCCACCTTTACCTGGCAGCTTCACCGGCTGTTGTATCCGGTTGCTTTGCGTTGCCGTGCCGACGGATTGGCCTGGGTTGCGCGAGAGACAGTTGATACCCGTGACCTTTGGAATCGCCGGCACGCAGCTCTTTGTTCGGCACGCCGACGCTTCCGGACGAGCCTTCCTCAAGGTGAAAGGACGCAGGCCGCCTCCAGGGGACCGCAGACGCCGTCCCTCACGGAGCAGGGGAGGAGAGGGACGGAGGGAGGGAGGGAGGGAGGGGAGGAGTGACAGGGTAGAGAGGCTACGGAGAGGCGAAGAGAGATGACTTCATCAATTATAGACGGCTCATCTGGCGTGCAGAGCGGGGAAGCGGGTGAGCGCGCGGGCCGGGACGCTGTTCCTCGTGTGTCACTGTCAGCTCCAGGTCCCGTCGGCCTTTTGGGCGGGGCCGCCCGTCGCCCTCGTTCTCTCTGGGCCGGAGTGAGGGGCCCGGCGAGTGGGTGTGGCCAGATAATCTGGAATCTCAAAAACACGCTTTTCCCTCTGAATTTAATATCCATTCGCTGGGGTCTCCCCAAGCAATCTCATAATTAAAATAAGCTGCTGGAAACTACTGGCCTTGAGTTGAAAATGGAAAGCAGTTGAGAGGATTTTTCTTTTTTTTTTTTTTTAACCAGTGCAGCTGGTGGACCAAATTTCTTATTTTGAAATTCATTCCATCTGTTACAGAAAGTAATTTATACACATCACTCTGAAAGAGGCAGCGCTGTCGGCCTCCGTGGAGTCTCAGTACTTTATTCGAAAAAAGCACGCTCATTTGTTTTGTACCTTTTATTATTTCTTTGTATTAAATTCCTCCAAAACCAAAAAATGGATCAATTTTTCTGGCGGCAGCCTGGTTGAAGAGGGAATGGGGGGGGGGGGGGGGCTGAGGGCAGGAAAGCACACTGAAAAGGCTTTTTAATTAAATCCATTACTGGGGAAAAAAACCCTGTTCGGTATGTGAGCCGGATATAAAACGCTTGAGCAAAAAAAAAACGAGTGCGCTCAGGGCAGCGCGTTATTCCGGTCGCCAGGAGCCATTACGGCTCAAGAGGAGGACGCGCGGAGCTTCCTGCGCTTTTCACCTGCCCGGCGTCACCTCGTTTAATGGAAGGTGGGAACCCCTGAGCCGGCATGCAGGTGTTCCTGTCTCTCTCAATGTGGAGAGGCTAATGCAGGGAGAAATGCACTACACGCCTGGATTGCATTTTTTTTTTTCCCCCCGGGTCCAGTGACTTGGAATTCAGCCGTAATCAAATTTCTCCAGGGTCCTAATGCCTCTGGTCACTTCTGCCCCGGCTCAGTATTAACCCAAGGGCATCTTGTGTCCCCTTATTTCTCAAACCTGGGTGCTCCAGAGTAAACTGTCAGTTTAAAAAATGTATATACAGGTGGTAGCACTTCTTGATGAGCAGCACCTGGTACTAATTACCGTCGTTGATATGGAAGCAGTGCGAGTGCACCTACTCTTTCACAGAAGGCTTCTGCATATTGGCTTATTTTTGGTTGAATAAATAATGACACACAAGGCTAGATTTGTAGCCTGTTAGGATTTGTTGAAGAGTAGCGGATGGTTATTTGTGTGCTTGTATATAAAACTATGGAATTGAAAGTGTTTGTACATTCATATCACTGTACTTGTGTTTCTCCAGTGCACTCAAAGTGTCACAACGGTACTTATGTTCCTACAATTTATAAATGCCTGTTCAGTGCAAACAGTTTCCCGTGGTTTCCATCCAGGTTTGACAGGCTGTGCTTAACCCCTGCACCTGTGGGTAACAGCAGAGCCAGGCTGGCCGTATATAGTAAAGCATTTAATTTCCGTCTCATGCACACTGAGCTGGGTGTCAGAAAACTGTTCCAACACTGGCCAACTCTCCTTTCCTCCCTCCGCTACTTTTTATCTCCCTCCCTCCCTCCCTCTCTATCTTTTTTCTCCCTCTCTCTTTCTCACCTCTCTCTCTGTCTCTCCCTCATTCATTCCCTCCCTCTCTCTCTCCCCCCCTCCCCCTCTCCCCCTCTCCCCCCCCCTCAGGTTGAACATCGTGCTGGGCGGTGTGACTCCGCTGCACTTCCACCTGGTGAACGTGTGCCTGCACTGCGCGGTGACGGCGCTGCTGATGCACGCGTGCGCGCGGAGCGTGTTCGGCGACAGCCGCCCCGCCTTCCTCACCGCCCTGCTCTTCGCCGTGCACCCCATCCACACGGAGGCGGTGAGTACACACACACACGCGTGTGCGGCGTCACTAACCGCGCGTCCCCCACGCGCCTCAGGTTTCACACGCTGACTAAACTCACAGCCGCGTTTCTGTCCGACTCCGGCGAGCCGTCCATGGTGAAGGCTCCAGAGTCAGAGTTGCTTTAAAATCAAAGCGGGCTTTTTATATTTAAATTTTTTAGTCACCTGAGTAGATGTCTTGCTTGAAATGGCCTCATGTCATATTGTGTAGAGTGAGCAGGCAGTAGATGCATCGCTGTCGGTCTGAGTGCACAGGCGGGTGTGGATCGGCAGGGATTTCCCAATCTGGCCCGAGTCTGATCTTCCCCTCTGCAGAGAGTGGGGGGGTGCAGGTCCTGTTCCTGGGGCCCAGTAGTTAGAGGAGGAGGAGGACAGAGGGAGGTGTTGGGCAGCTTGATGATGTGCTTCCCTGTGGTTTATTTCATGGCCCGCTGCAGAGGGGAGGGAGGAGGGGGGGTGGCGCGTGGGGCTGTCATCCATCACCCCTGTGGGAGAGGAGCGCGGCGGCGGTAATGATGGCGGCGTTAGAGCTGCATCATTAGCGCGCGTTAGCCTGCGCGCGGGCGGGGTGAGGGATGGGGCCCTCAGTGCCCCGCAGCCCGGCTGGCTCCGGCGGGATCCAGGCGCAGAGCGGGCCCTGGCCTCTGTGTGCAGGGCCGTCGCTGTCTCTCAGCCGCGAGCCGCTCCTGCCTGTGAGCCCAACAGCTGTCTGAGCTGAGGTTTACATCACAGCTTTCATATCAGCACTGCTGCTATCTGTCACACTGCACCCGGCCCCCTGTCTATCAGCCCCACCCCTATCTGTGTGACCACACCCACTTAAGCATTAGCCACAGCCCCCTGTCTATCAGCTCCACCCCTATCTGTGACCACACCCACTTAAGCATTAACCACAGCCCCCTGTCTCTCAGCTCCACCCCTATCTGTGTGACCACACCCACTTAAACATTAGCCACACCCCTTTCCCTTTTTAGCCTGCCGGTCCCTCCCATGCTCCCATTCAGGTTGCACCTGCAGTGCAGCGGGTCCTGATACTCTGCCCTCCCTCCCTTATCCGCTGTCCCCCTCTCCTGTTCTTCTCTTTCTCTCTGCTTTCTGTACTTCTCACTCTCTCTCTCTGCTCTCTGCTGCCCCGCCCTCCCCTCCCCTGGCCCTGTCTCTGACCCTGTGGCCTTTATAGCGAGTGCTCTGCGTATTTTACGCCTGTGTTAAAGCACAGGGGGCCGGTGCCGGGGGGAACAGGCACGGCGCGTGGCCTGTGTTTACTCTGGCACTGTGCCAGCAGGGTTGAGAAGCTCAGACGCAGGGCAGGCGGGTGACATCATAACCGTTTCCTCCCCCCTCCCCCCCCCTCACCGCTGAGAGCCAGCCGCTGCTGACCCTGAACAGGGCAGGTCTCCCCAGGGATCAGCACGGAACAGCCTGTCATGCCCCACCTGGGTGATATACTCCTGCACTGAAACTGACTGAAGCTCTGAGCTGCAGTGTGTGTGTGCGTGTGTGTGTGCGTGCATGCGTGCACACCACTGCTGTTAGTTTCCTCATATGAATCCAGTCTGAAGCAGGGTGTGTGGCGGTTTTGCTGCTGATCGTCTGCCCGATTATCAGATTGGACGGAAAAGGCTGGGTACAGTAATTACCGAAGCATTCAGACTCCAGTGTGGGCACGTCTGTTTGAAATGTGCGTTCGGAGCCGTTTCTGAAAGCAGGTTTGCGGCGGCGTGTGTGCTGGCGCGGGTGCAGGCGCTGCGTAGCGAGTGTGTCAGGCCAGCCGTCCTCGCTGCGGCCTGGGAGGGGAGAGGGAGGGGCTGCTGTGACAGCTGTGTGTGAGACTAACAGCAGCCAGGGGAGCGCTGGCAGGAACACTGAGCTCTTAGACGCTGAGACTTCTCTCGCAGATTTACCGCCCCCCTCCTCCTCCTCCCTCCCTCCTTCCTCCCCTTCCCCGCCCCCCCCCTCCTCCCTGAGCAGTTTTAGGATAGCGGGCCTCCTCTGGGACTCTGGCTCGCTGTCTCTGTGTGGTAGAAGCGCTCAGCTGGGCAGGCCCGCATTCTTTCAGGGGCCTGTTCGTGTCACGGAGGTCAGCGGGATTGTGCTCGTCTCCCCGGGTCAGGTGACCTGCCGGACGGCGGCATGGTCCGCAGTGTCTGTCTCAACCGGGGGAGCGGTTTCCTCCAGATTCGTTTTCTGCCGGTTGTGCCGGCTCCGTTAGCCACGGGCAGGTGGGCTCGCTGGTGGATTGGAGCAGAGTAACGGGTCTCGCCTCAGGGCACAGGAGCATGCCCTCCGCTGTCATGCTTCAGCTTGTCTGTGGCTGGAGCTGAGCGTCAGCTCGCGCACATAGTCGGGCTAATTCAGTGACTCCAGGGAGCGGTTGGTGTGAGATTTAAAAAGCCGCTCGGCCCTGCGGAAACAGGGGCTCCCCCACCCCTGGCGCAGCAGAAAAGTGGCACAGTCCACGTGTGACGCCCTGGAGAGTGGTACAGTCCGGCGTTGTCCCGGTGATCTGATGACGGGCGCCTCTCGCCGGTTGTTTCCCTTCCGTGCGGAGTGCGTCAGTCGCGCGGCGATGGGCGGGGCTTAGGCTGCAGCAGTGCAGCGCTGGCGGGTGGTCAGGAGCCTCCTGCAGGGTGCGGGGGGGCAGAGGGCGGTCAGCGCGGCGCTAGGAGGTGCTAGCGGCCTGGGATTCCCGCGTCGGCTCGGCCGCACGCCCGGCCCACTCGGCTGGCAGGGGAACGAGGAGGCGGCCCTGCTGCTCGTTGAGGCCCGCGGGCGCGGCGGCTTGGCTGGGCCCGGCGCGGGCGCGAGCGGCCGCTGCAGCTGTCTGTGGGCTGGAGCCTCTCGAGGGCCTGTGGGGAGAGCACTGCTCTGTCTGGCCACCGCGCTACGGCTGGAGAGCAGTCTGAAAGGGCTTCAGCTGGGAGAGCTTTCAGCCTGCAGGGAGGCGTGGGTGGAATACACAAGCACACACACACACACACACACACACACTCTCACAGACCGATACACACACACACACAGACCAACACACACACACACACACACACAGACCAATACGTACACACACACACACACACACACACACACACACTCTCACAGACCAACACACACACACACACACACTCTCACAGCCCAATACACACACACACACACTCTCACCCACACACACTCTCACAGACCAATACACACACACACACAGACCAGCACACTCACCCACACACACACAGACCAACTCACACACACACACAGACCAGCACACTCACCCACACACACACACACACACACACACTCTCACAGACCAATACACACACACACAGACCAGCACACACGCACACACACTCACACACACTCTCACAGACTAACACACACACACACACAGACGTGTGTCTGTGCAGGGTTCTACGCTAACACTTTTTTTTGCGTGTGTGTGTATGAGTGCACGTGTGCGTGGGTGTGTGAGATCAAGGTGTCATGTGATCTTCAGAGCGCGGGGTCCAGAGCAGGAAGAGTGAGTGCAGAACTGAAGGTGAAGAGGGAGAGAGATAAAGGGGGGGGGAGCATTGAAAGGCAGATGAAAGGAGAGGAGAGAGGAGGCCGGAGAGAGAGGGAGATGAAAAGAGGGGAGAGAAGCAGAGGACGGGGCGCAGCGAGAGATATCTCGGAGTAGAAAGGCGGCAGAGCTTCCCTGTGTGTCCCCAGCAGCTGCAGCCGCCCGGCTCTGCTGATAAATCTCTGCTCTCAGCGTGTCTGTGGATGTGAGTCTCAGCCTCCAGTGAAATCCCTCTCTGCTCAGCCGCGTAGCAGGAAAAACAGTTAAGTCTCTGAAGACATGGGCTTTAATTCAGTGGATGCAGTCTCCTCCCCCCCCCCCCCCATAGGGGTGTCTGAATGCTTTCCTGCTTTCCACTCAATCAGCAGCCAATTTCAGCCCTGGAAACAAGGTGTGTGAGGAGTCGATCAATGGATAATTGCAGCATTTAGGTTCTGAAGCGCACAAAACCCAGCACTGGCTCACACTGGTGTTCCAGGACCGGAGCTGTGCTCACCCCAGTGCACACAGATTCATCCCCCACAGGAAGACTGTGGACACCCCCACATGAACTTAGATTTACAGTCTAAGCATACACACACACACATACACGAACACACACACACACTTTATCGCTTTCCCTCTCCTCTTTTATTGTCAGTCTTTCTAACTTTATTTATTATTTTTCCTTATTTTTCTTTGGGGGACTGTTTCTTTTTCTTATTATTAATACAGGGAAGTTTTTGCTTTCTTAATTTAAACAAGACCAGGCATAATACAATAACAAGAGCTCATATAAACTTGGCAGTGCATTAAATCCAAATTCCTGGGAAGTCAAAAGTCCCCCCTTCTCTCTCTCTCTCTCTCTCTCTCTCTCTCTCTCTGAGAGGGCTCTCCTCCCTTCCTTCGTGCTGTCATGACACTGATAAGGAAATGCTACAGTTCTCGCTGTGATGGCACACTGTAGAATACTGCAGCCCAGGTGAGGCCGTATGCTCTGCCCAGTACACACAGAGACAGCCTGGTGAACACGTGTGTGTGTCTGTGTGTGTGTCTGTGTGTGTGTGTGTGTGTGTTGACCAGGTGTCTGGGATCGTGGGGAGAGCCGACGTCCTGGCCTGCCTGCTGTTCCTCCTCACCTTTCTCTCCTACATTAGGTAAGAGCCCCCCACCCCTCTCCCTGCCTCTATGTGTGTGTGTGTGTGTGGTATTAGTCTGATCTTTCACTATACGAAAGGATTATAAATGTTTTATTTGTGTGTGTTCTAACCCTTTCTGTGTGCTACAGGAGTGTAGACAGGAGCTGTGCAGGAGAGAGGGCGCCCCCTACAGTGTCGTACTGGTCTCTGCTGCTCAGCCTGCTGCTGGGGACCTGCGCCATGCTGGTGAAGGAGACTGGCGTCACAGTGTTCGGCGTCTGCGTGCTGTACGACGGCCTGGTGCTGTGCCACAAGCCTCTGCTCTCGTAAGTGTGAGTGTGTGTGCGTGTGTGTGTGTTTGAGTCTGTCTGTGTACTGGGGGGTTTTGCATCTGTGTGTGTGTGTGTGTGCGCGTGTGTGCGTGTGCGCGTGTGTGCGTGTGTGCGTGTGTGCGTGTGTGCGTGTGTGCGCGTGTGCGCGTGCGTGCGTGCGTGCGTGCGTGTGTGTGTTTGCTCCCTCACCACATATTCGTAATGTCAGGGAGATGTGGTATCAGTGGCATTTCTACCAGGCAGGATGTGTGGATCTGTGTGGAGGAGGCGTGAGAGCAGAGCCTTCGGCAGATACTCGGAAGAACAGCACATTTCTCAGCTTTCCCATGTGCTGAGGGGTGAGGTGTGAGGGAGGGAGGGAGAGAGGGTGAGAGAGAGGGAGGGAGAGGGTGAGAGAGAGGGAGAGAATGTTTTCGATTTAATTTTGTTACCATATGTTAATCAGTCACAGTTTTGTGCACTTTGTTGAAAATCAAAAGTCATGATTAAATTAAATGCCAATAAAGCATTTGGAGTGGAACCGGGTGAGAGAGAGAGAGAGAGAGAGGCTGAGGGAGGGAGTGACTGACACAGTGAGGGTCCCGCCCACCCCTCGTCCCTCATCCTATCAGCTTCCCCGAATCGGTGCAGTGGAAAGTGCTGTTTACCTCAGCTGGTGTGAAGGTAAGGCTCTCAGACTGAAAGATGCTCCGGCAGCCGGGGTGACCTTTGTAAATGCCACAGAGAGGAAAACGCAGGAGGGCTCGGCTCAGCTCAGCTCAGAGGGCCGCTTCTGTAACCGCTACCTGCGTTTAAAAACCAGGGTGTCACATCTCACTGTTCATTTCCGTATTTGGAAAATAAATAAAACGAATAAATGCTGCGGTCTCTGCGGCGGGCAGGCTGGGGATCGGCCGGGCCGGCGGTGCAGAGCCAACGATGGGAGAGCTGGCTCTGCAGGTTCTGCCTGCCCCCAGGTTAGAGCCCTCTGTCCTCTGTGTGCCCCCGGGTTAGAGCCCTCTGTCCTCTGGGTGCCCCCGGGTTAGAGCCCTCTGTCCTCTGCGTGCCCCCGGGTTAGAGCCCTCTGTCCTCTGGGTGCCCCCGGGTTAGAGCCCTCTGTCCTCTGCGTGCCCCCGGGTTAGAGCCCTCTGTCCTCTGTGTGCCCCCGGGTTAGAGCCCTCTGTCCTCTGCGTGCCCCCAGGGTTAGAGCCCTCTGTCCTCTGTGTGCCCCCGGGGTTAGAGCCCTCTGTCCTCTGGGTGCCCCCGGGTTAGAGCCCTCTGTCCTCTGGGTGCCCCCGGGTTAGAGCCCTCTGTCCTCTGCGTGCCCCCGGGTTAGAGCCCTCTGTCCTCTGCGTGCCCCCGGGTTAGAGCCCTCTGTCCTCTGGGTGCCCCCGGGTTAGAGCCCTCTGTCCTCTGCCTGCCCCCGGGTTAGAGCCCTCTGTCCTCTGCGTGCCCCCGGGTTAGAGCCCTCTGTCCTCTGCGTGCCCCCGGGTTAGAGCCCTCTGTCCTCTGGGTGCCCCCGGGTTAGAGCCCTCTGTCCTCTGCCTGCCCCCGGGTTAGAGCCCTCTGTCCTCTGTGTGCCCCCGGGTTAGAGCCCTCTGTCCTCTGGGTGCCCCCGGGTTAGAGCCCTCTGTCCTCTGCGTGCCCCCGGGTTAGAGCCCTCTGTCCTCTGCGTGCCCCCGGGTTAGAGCCCTCTGTCCTCTGTGTGCCCCCGGGTTAGAGCCCTCTGTCCTCTGCCTGCCCCCGGGTTAGAGCCCTCTGTCCTCTGCGTGCCCCCGGGTTAGAGCCCTCTGTCCTCTGCCTGCCCCCGGGTTAGAGCCCTCTGTCCTCTGCCTGCCCCCGGGTTAGAGCCCTCTGTCCTCTGCCTGCCCCCGGGTTAGAGCCCTCTGTCCTCTGGGTGCCCCCGGGTTAGAGCCCTCTGTCCTCTGGGTGCCCCTGGGTTAGAGCCCTCTGTCCTCTGGGTGTTCACAGTGCCGGTAAGGCTCCGTTTCTTTAGCGAGGGGAACGAGCAGCCGAAGCGCGGCTTCGCTAATATTAGCGCTCCTTTTCGCGCCGCGTTCTCACCCGCCGACCGCGAGGACAGACGGGCGACGAGTTTCCCGTCTTCACGTCAACACATCCAGCTCCTTCCCCAGCTCCAGCTCCGAGAGGTGTTCTCTGGAGAAGAAAACGGAGAACAGCGTTTTTTTTTATTTTTTATGTCTGTCTCTTGTGGGTGTGTAGAGATGTTGGAGCTCTCCTTACGTGTGTAAAGTTTGCACAATCTCGAATGTTGGTTACAAAAGTATAGATTTCATTTACTGTAGCTCTGCAGGGAAAGTAGAGAGTTCCTGTGCTGTGTGCATTTACTGTAGCTCTGCAGGGAAAGTAGAGAGTTCCTGTGCTGTGTGCATTAACTGTAGCTCTGCAGGGAAAGTAGAGAGTTCCTGTGCTGTGTGCATTTACTGTAGCTCTGCAGGGAAAGTAGAGAGTTCCTGTGCTGTGTGCATTTACTGTAGCTCTGCAGGGAAAGTAGAGAGTTCCTGTGCTGTGTGCATTTACTGTAGCTCTGCAGGGAAAGTAGAGAGTTCCTGTGCTGTGTGCATTTACTGTAGCTCTGCAGGGAAAGTAGAGAGTTCCTGTGCTGTGTGCATTTACTGTAGTGGTGCATTGTAAGCTGGGGTCTCTTGTGCACAAATGTGAATGTATGTGAGGAAGCTGAGGGACCCCGCTGTGTGTGTGTGTGTGTGTGTGTGTGAGGAAGCTGAGAGACCCCGCTGTGCATTTTTGTGTGTGTGTGTGTGCGCGTGCGTGTGTGTGTGAGAGGACCGGTAAAAACCCAAGCTCGGGCGGTCCCTGCGGGACGTGGTGGGAGCAGCCTGCTGAAATCCCTGTTTTACAGGCTGATGAGATCCCTTGTGGGCCGGGCCGAGTTTTCACACATATCCTCACAGTCGCGCGCTCCGCTGTCTGTTGCGTACGTGCCGTTGGAAGCAGACTCCCTCCTCCTCCTCCTCCTCCTCCTCCTCCTCCTCCTCCGTGTGCTCCCACAGGGGCGGGCGGCGTGGGAACGCTGGGGAGGCGCTGGGGAGGCGCTGGAGCACCAGGCCGGTGGCTGTCTGAGGCTCTCTGCTCTGGAGCGCGTGGCTGCTGCCCGTCGCCACCGCGCTGTTCCGTCCGGCTTATCACAGGCGGCTCGGTCGCGTCCGCTCACGCTCAGCTAAAGGGTCTCTGTGTCTGTGTGTGTCTGTGTGTGTCTGTGTGTGTCTGTGTGTCTGTGTGTCTGTGTGGCGCGGCCTTGTCCCAGAGCTCACCCGAACACGGTCAGCAACGCGATCCGATTGGCTGGCCGACAAAAAGTGCCCCGGTAGCGTCCTTCGCACGGCGCTGCGACGTGCTCCAGCCTCGTAACTGAGCGCATGAGAGCCGTTCGCACAGCGCAGGGCTTCCTGAACGACGCTGGGGCTCGCTGTCCGCGGGGTGCAGCCTGCGCCTCGTCCCCTTTCAGCTGTGCAGCTCTGAAGCCCAGCGTCTGGCACACAGCAATCTGCCGCCCCCTCACTGCACAGAGCAGCTTTAACCTCTCTGCTAACCGTGCGACTCAGCCTGCCAGAGTGTTTGTAAACATCTGAGAGAGAGAGAGAGAGAGAGAGAGAGAGAGAGGGGGGGGTAGAGAGAGAGAGGGAGGGGTAGAGAGAGAGGGAGAGAGAGGGGGGGAGAGAGAGAGGGAGGGGGAGAGGGAGAGAGAGAGAGAGGGGAGTGGAGGGGGAGAGAGGGAGGAAGTGAGAGGCAGAGGGGGATGAGTAGGAGTGAGGGTGGGAGAGGGCGAGAATAGAGAGGGAGTGGGGAGAGGGAGATAGAGGAAGTGAGAGATAGAGGAAGAAAGGAAAGGAGAGTGAAGGAGAGAACAGTGAAAACAAGATGAGGGCCGATGAGTGTGTAGAGAGAGCCTTTCAGCCACATGTCATCCACTGAAAGCATTTATGAACATTTCCTCTATTTTCACCCAGAGACAAATGAACAATCAGTGACGCACTCAACATTTTTCTAACAGCTCCTGTGTCTTTTAAAGCACAGAGCTGCTGTGTCCTTTAGTTTGACAGCATATTCAGATTCTGCGTTCGCTAGCGGGCGGCTCTGGCTTGTTTCTCGGGTAACCAGCTCTGGCAGCGTGAAGCTCGGGTTCCAGGCTTCCTGTGTTAAGTTTGCATTGTTCAGTCATGCTTGCGAGCGCTTGGCACTGGCTGCTTCTTGGGGAAAAACGCTTTCTGATTTTGGGTTTTTCCCAGATGCTGATGTCAGATGGAGGCGGGGCGTGTCTGCTGACCACACCCCTGCCCTGCGGGGGGGAAGTTCGGTCCCGGGGCGTTACGGCAGCGCTGACGCTTTTTGGGTTTACCTCAGGAGTGTCCTTTTTGCGAATGCGAGCCGACGGGCCTCTGCACTGGGTTTGCGGTGCCTGCAGTCTCCATGCTAATCCAGAGTAACTGAGGGGCTGCCTGTGTTAAAAGTGCGCCTGTGTGAATGGGGGCTGTTGGCCTCTTGGGTGGGGAAGGGGGGGGGGGGGTGAGCCAGCAGTTTGACGGCCTGTTTTATTTTGGCGGGGAGAGGAGGGCAGGGAGAATCCTCTTTGCAGCGGTTCGGTTCTTTAGCCTGAGCGAGCGGCGGCGGCGGCGGCGGCGGCGGCGGGAGCCGAGGCTCCGGCAGGGCAGGGGCAGTGTGCCGTCTCTGTGTGCCGTCTCTGTTAGCGTTCTTTCTTCCCGGCAACGCCCGGTAACCTCTCTCACCTTCCCAGTGTGCCTCAGCTGGGGAATTCCCCATATTTTTGAGTTGCCGGCCAGGTGAGAACAGCACCCAGTTTGCGATGTTTACAGCGGGGAGACAGGTGGTTCTGATGACATCATTTTTGCAGAATTCATCGAGAGACCTTAAATATATGTGTAAAATTAGCTGGCCAAATAGCGGTCTGTAGCCGACCATTTAGCTGACATGCAGCGCTGGGGGACCTCCTTGCCTGTGGGGGGCGCTGCTGGGCTTGGGCATGTGTAAATACTGTACCCTAAATAACCCTGCCTTGGTTATCACGCACAGGACTCTGGAGGTGTCCGTCTGCAGGGGCTTTCCAGGTGGGGAAATCCTTTTGATTTTGCCTTCGTTCTTTTTTCCCTCCTCCTCCTCTCCTGTCTCCTCTCTTTCGCTCTGCTGTCATTGCCATGGCAGGCCTCTCCTAAGCCTGGCTGTCCCAGTCCTTTGATAGTTGGGAAATATATAATTGTTGCTGATTTAATTGGGAGCTTAATTAAATACTGACATCTGCTTGTCGGGACTTTGGCTCCGGTTCTCCCCCCCCCCCCCCCCCTCCCGCATACGGTGGGGAAGGGGGAGGGAGACGGGGCAGGCGGAGGGGGGGGTGTCTGTTAAACAGCCTGGCTGAGTATTAGGGGTGTTTGACTGTGAACCTCCTGCCTTCCCCCAGGAACAGGAGCTGGTGAGAGGCCGTCCCTTCACAGCGCCGATCGCCGTTCGTTATCGAGCCGCGTTAAAGTGAAGAGAAGCTGCTCAGCGATCGCGGGATTGTTCGCCAAATTGCCCTCCAACACAACCTTTTTGTCTGCTTTTTTTTAGTCTGGGCGATTTCAGTTTTTATTTTAATTTTACACGCTGCGTTCGTCGCTCTAAGCGGCGAACAAAAGGAGCCAGTGTTCCAGCCTGCAGCGCCCCCCCCTCCCTGACTGCTGTCTGGAGGGCGGCTGCGTACGGACTGGCAGAGGAAGCGAGAGGCCTGGCCTGCCCCCACGCTTGTGTAGAATTTAGCAGCGGAAACGGAGCCTTTGAAACATCAGCTCTCTGAGTCTCCAGTCTCATAATCTGCTTGCTGTAACGGCGTGGGTAGAATAAAGGCAGAGTTTAGTGAGAGGTGCGTGTGTGTGCGACAGAGAGAGGGGTGTGTGTGTGCGTGGGTGTGTGTGTGTGTGTGTGTGTGTGTGTGTGTGTGTTTGCGCCAGAGAGAGTGTGTGTGTGTGTGTGTGTGTGTGTGTGTGTGTGTGCGTGCACCAGAGAGTGTGTGTGTGTGTGTGTGTGTGTGTGTGTGTTTGCACCAGAGTGTGTGTGTGTGTGTGTGTGTGTGTGTGTGTGTGTGCACCAGAGAGTGTGTGTGTGTGTGTGTGTGTGTGTGTGTGTGTGTTCCCCAGCGCTGCGCGTCTCTTGCCAGCTGGAGCGAGCGGCTGAAAACAAAGCCCAACCCGTTTCACCGCCAAGAAACCCTGGCGGGGGAGAGAGCGTTCCGCGCTGCGACCGGGGGCCGAGCGGGGCGGCGGGCGGGAGGCCGCGCTCGCGCACACAGAGCCGCGCTCGCGCACACAGAGCCGCGCTCGCGCACACAGAGCCGCCGCTCCGCCGCTCCCAGACTCCCCGCGAGCCGCGGGCCTCCGTCGCTGCACCTGAGCGCACGCGCTAGCCGCGTCTGACCGGCGCTGCTTTCTGTGAGCGAGGCGCTGGAGCGAAGCCCGGGGAGCCTTTAGGGAGTTCAGGCCTTCCTGTTTTAGGGAGGTCAGGCCTTCCTGTTTTAGGGAGGTCAGCCCTTCCTGTTTCCGGCTGGTCTCCTTAGGAGATGCGCAGTTCCTGTCTCTGTGCTCAGGTGCTGGCGGTGCGACATGCAGTCGTAAAAGTGCTCGGTATACGGCCTGTTGGCCCCTTCTCAGCTGCAGGCTCGTGCCTGGGCCCTGACCGGCTTTGTCTGATGCTGCTCCCGTGTAGTGAATGGTGGTGTGATGTCATTTTTGAAGGCGTGTGGAATGGCAGGACTCACATGTGTGTGGACATTCTCCTGTGTGCCTGAGATGAACAGACTCTTCTGTTCTTTCCTGAGAAAGGGCTCTTTGCTGTGTGTGTGTGTGTGCGTATGTGCATGTCCATGTGTTAGTGTGTATGTGTGTGTGTGTGTGTGTGTGAGAGGGTCAGCATGCAGGGGGCCACTGTGGAGTAAACCAAGCATGCTGTGAGTGACTCTGGGCATCGGGAGATGTGAACACTTTCGATTTTTACAAATTGCTCATTGGCAGAGGCACACGCCAAGGCTTCCCCCTGGGCTACATGCTCTACTGTGTGTGTGCGTGTGTGTGTGTGTGTGTGTGTGTGTGTGTGTGGTGCGTGTGTGTGCGTGTGCGTGCTGGGACTTCATATTTTAATTCCCAGGAAATCTCGGTCCAGATCTGAAAGTGCTTTTTTAATGGAGAAATTGTGCGAGGAAATCTGAACGGCATATCAGAAACGGCATTTCATCGTTTGCTAATTAGCCTCCATAAATGTAGCTTCAATTAGCCCAGACTATAATATGATACGACCAGTGCAATAATATGAACGGAGCAAGTGTGTATAATTCTTGCTGAATGTAATTAAACAGTAGGGTGAGACCGCTGTAGCCTAAATCAATTGTAAGCTGTACATTTCCAACAAAACGTTTAGCATAAATGAACAGCCTGTCCCCTTCAGCAAAAAAATGGCCATATAACTATATATATAAGCCATATAACTGTATAAGCCATTTAAATAAAACTGAAGTTGTGAAATACTGGAAATTACAGACAGATCAGGTCATTTTTTTTTCTGAAATAACATTTTTCTCTCAATATAAAGACGTCCTGCTTACAGAATGGCGTGTGTGATTTCACGGTACATTTCACCATTATTCTCTCTGTTTTTTATTTCTGAGAACGCCAGGATTTCCCTGCTGGACGGACGGGTGATTTATGGAAGGCTTGCGGTTTTATTTGCAGTGCGCTGCGCTGCTCTGGAGCCCACGGGAGGGGCTGAGGTCATGAGTGAAGGCTGAGCTGAATTAATGAAGAGATGGATGTGGGATTATGAGTTATCGTTTCTAACGGTGTGCGTCCACTCAGGGCCCTGTGCTGCCGCAGTGCCCTGTGCACCTGGCCGCCTGGCCGTGCTCACTGTGGTGGTTCAGCCATCACGCAACCTTTAACATCAAGACATTAACGTCGAGAGCTACAGTCTCTACTCTTCTGGGATTGGATGCTCAGTTCAGAACCTTTATGTGAGGTGGGAAAATGGCAGTAGATAAGTGTAAGGGATTTTTTAAAAGGAATTTTTATGAAGTGTTGTTGTATGTTTTACACTGGGCCAGAATGTTTCTTTGGCCTGTGGGTTGTAGGGGGCGGATTTTGGCAGGGTTGGGTCTGGCGTTGAGTGTGTGACGCTGGGCGTGCATCTTTAAGTGACAGGGTGTTGGGTGTGGGGTCAGTGTGTTGGGAATGCTGTTTGAGCTGCAAGCCCCTCCCCTCAGAGCACACAGCATCTGTCCTCTAAACCTGATAGGTGCCCATTTCCTGCCATTACATGTCTTACCCTGGGACGTGTTTCTGTCAATACTGCGCCTGCCTGTACGTTTCAGCAGGAGGGAAGTCCTAAACTCCTCCGGCGGCGTTGTTCTGAAGAGAAGCGCCCGCGCTTCATAGTTTATTCTTTAAAGCTGCTTAAGTCCCAGTCCCTGCTGCACGGTGGGAGGGAGGCTTGTTTGACGGCTTGTTTTTTGCGCGTGGGGGGTGGGGGGTGGGGGGTGATCCTCAGGGGACTGGCGGGATGCTTATGGCACCATGTTCTCACGTCGGAAACAAACAAAAAAAAAAGGCGCACTCATCTTAGCCAGAAATAGCCTCATTAGCATTTCCTCATCCGTCTTCATGCGCATCCTGGCGGGCCCGAGCACCAGCCCCCGCCATTAGCTCTCATTACTGTAGCTGTAGCTGTGTGATCTGGTACCACGGCGCGGACACAGAGGACCACAAAGAGGCAGACGCTGCCCTGTGATCATAAGGTATGTCACCGTGAGCTATCGGGAGTCATCATGGCCTAACGTTGCCTCGTTCTTCAGAGCTCGCCCGTCTTGTCTTTTTTTAATTTTGGGGATTTGTGCTTCGCCTCTTGCCACAAAGCGAGGCGGTTAAAAAGGCAGAAGCTCAGCAGGTTCTACTCTGGCCTGCTAGGTCAGGGTCGCATTCTCACAGAAACACCAGGCCCCTGAATTTCTCCCCCCCCCCTCACCCGGCATGGCCCGGGGGTGACTGCGGCACTGTCTCCATTTTCTAAATTTCTGATACAACCCCGCTGGCATTGGAATGGTGTAGCGGGTGTCCTTGTTCCTCTCAGCGAGCCCCTCCCTGCTGCAGTGGGGTTAGAGGTGTCTGTGTGTGGAGAGGGGTCCTGTGTGGACTCTCTATCAGACCTTCCCATCTAACAGGGGGAGGAGCCATCTTGCTGATTAGCCCCACCCCCCATGGCTTGATTGAGGTGGACCCTGGGACAGTCCCCCCTCCCCTCCCCTCCCCTCCCTTTCGGCGCTGAGGGGGTCGCCCGAGGACGGGCCGTTTCGGGAGGATCAGACCCAGTCAGCCGGGTGCTCTGACAGCCTCGCATTAGCATTCCCCGTCTCCGCCGCTCTTATCCGCGTCCCCAGGTCCCGCGCGTCCGCTGCCGCCCGTCTGCTTCCCCTTTCTGCTCCTTTTTTATCTCTCCCCTTGGCGCAGGAAGCTATTTCAAACTGCGGAATTAAAGCAGTGACAGACGTCATTAAATCACACTGGGGGCCGTGGGGGTCAGGCAAGGCCAGCGCAAGTGCCGTGCGTCCCCACACCGTAAGTGTGTTGTCACTGCGATGTGTGCGATGGCAGGTTACGTGTGAGGTCCTCACAGTGTTGGTGCAGCTCTATTGCAGCGTTTCTTCACTAGAGAGGTTATCACTGGGAAAGATCGACATTTGGGAATGGTAGTTCCTGTGTTGGGCAACTCTTCTTGTCTGTCCTACTTAGGATTTGTTTGTGCTTGTGTGTGTGTGTGTTGTGTGTGTGGGAATGCCTGTGTGTGCGTGTGTGTGTGCGCGTATACGTGTGTGTGTGTGTGTGTGTGTGTGTGTGTGTGCGCATGTGTACATTCAAGCAAATCCAGTAGCTGCCTTGGAAGCTCCCATAATGTAACTGAAACAGTGTGGTCTGTCTGATGACATCACACAGAGCCTCTCAGCATCCTCCCCCTGCCAGTGTCCCCTGCTAGATCCTCACTCTCCCTTATTCACTGGGCTGGAGCCTGTACGTTGGACGGGCCTCTCGGTGGATCTGCGCAGTGATCAGACCCGCCGCTGACGGGCGCTCTCTGTTCACACAGCGGCGCTTCTGTAATTAAGACGAGTTTAATTTCGGATAATCGGCGCGTGCGGGAATGCGCTCCGTTCGCTCTTAACGCAGTGGATTAGCGCGGGTTCGGTGCGCCGCGTCAGGTATTCTTTTCCCCGAGGAGATGCCCTGCGTTCCTTCGCTCGCTCACTCACTCGCTCGCTCGTCGGCACGGCGACCCCCCCCCCCCATGGCGGAGTGGGAGCTGAGGAACAAACAGGCATTGGGCTCCCTCGCCTCCCTTTGAAGACGCGCTGCTGCTGTTGTATATGACGGCGAGCGAGAGAGAGAGAGAGAGAGAGAGAGATAAGGCCTCGCTCGTGATGAGTTTCTCCTCCGGGTCTTGGCTCTGGGTCCTTGTTTACGCGCAGAAGGGACGCGGCAGGGTGGCGGTTGGAGGGAATGTAAATGTGCGGGGCTGAAGCTGGCCCGAGCCTTCCTCTCCTCCCTCTGCAGTCCGGTGTGTGGTTCAGACACACGCAGCCGGGGCCGAGAGAGAGGAAGGGCTGATTAACACCGGCTCCCTCCTCACCAGCTGCCCCTCATATCTGTGTGTCTGCGCTCATTATAGTCTGTTCTTCTTTTCTCTTTCTCTCTCCCACCCTTTCTCTCTGTCTCGCTCCCTCTCTGTCCTTCTCTATCGCTCTTCTTCGTCTCTCCCTCTCTATCTCTCTGTCTCAGACCTTTCTCTCTCTTCCCCATCTCTTCTCTCTGTCTCCTCCTCTCTGTGGCTCTGTGTTCTCTCTTCTGTCAGTTTAATTCCAAATTTCATTGCCATGATAGATGTGGTTTTATATATTTAAAAAACTACAATATCACACATTAGAAGAATATTGATCTCACACTCCAAGAGTGGTAATGGTTCAATTGGTGTCAGTTTACATTGTCTTTCAGCCGTCCGTCTAACTTGGGCTTGATTCTTTCGAGAAAAGTTTCTCCTGAATTTCACCGGCTCAAGACCCAGTAACTTTTAAAGAAGTGTTCTGTTTTGACTGGGGGGAATATAAGGCAAAGCATTACCAGGTCAAGCGTGCAGAACTCAGGAGGACACCTGTCAGTTTGCATTCTGTCTTACCGCTGCACCAACTAAACGAAAGCCTGCTTGCACTCTGCCACCGTCTCACCCAATTCCCATGGGTGTGCGTGCACATTAAAGTATGGCTGGATGTTAGCAGTTATGATTGCACTTTTTCTTCATTTGCTAGCTGCTTAACATTAGCTAGCGTCTCTGGCTAGTAAGCCGTAGTTATATTCATAACTAGCCAGACTGTGAACGTCTTGGTTATGGGCTTGACCTACTTCCATCCTGTCATTAGCATATGACTGTGCTTGTGATGTTGAGCATGTAGCACAACAGTTACTGACGTTGTAGTGTGAAGGCTATCAGCCTGTTGAAATCTGGGATGGTTGTTGGTTGAAAGAGCAGGAGAAGCCACTGGGCTTGTGGTAAAGATGATATCGCGCTGTTTCGTGTTCCATGTGCGAAAGCAGCCGCTGTCTGTGTCGCCTCTGCCGGGCCCCCACCCCCCAAATCCCCCCCCATCGCACACTCCCCCAGCGGGGCTGGAAAAGGGCCAAACACAGCTGAAGGGGCCACCCCTGGTGTTTTCGTTGGCCGTGGGCCCTGAGCAGCAGAGGGGCCCCCGGGTCCCAGAGAAAAGAGATGGAGAGATGCCTCGGGGGAAGGAGGAGATGAGGATGGATAGGCCTGGCGGCGGAAAACACCTGGAATTCCACAGGAAGTGAGGTCACTGAGGGCCCTTGTCTTACAGGCTCAGCAGGAACTAATCAAACAGCCGTCCGCGGTCTGGAGCTGCGGCGGAAACGCAGGCTCGTGTGGTCAATGAGGCAGCAGCAGATCGCATTTTAACACGGAGGCAGCGTCCTCTCCGCCTGCGGTTTGTGATGAACTGCGCCGCGCGGCGTAAGCGCTAGCAGACGTCTGCAGCAGGATGATAATCCTGAGGTATTTCGCCTCTCGGAGGGGGCGGTAACACAATTAAAAATGACATGGACGAGCACGTAAAACTCCATGTTTTTTTTCTCTTTCTTTTTTCTAATGAAGCTAATGGCCGCTTTTAGGAGGAAGTGCAGTAATGAAGCCTTTCAGCTGGCCGTGCGCCGCGGCGTCCCGCGCGCCTTAAATCACTCTGCGAAGTGGAGCGTTTGTCTTAAAAACACACGCCGGCGCTCCTCCCCCTCTGGCACGGGCGGGGAGCGCTGGCGCGGTTTCGGCGGGGAGACGAGCCCCCCCCCGCCCCTCGGATCTGCTCGGAGGTGCCTGTGCTGACTGAGCTGCGCGTGCTTAATGAGAAACAGATGGCGGCCTGACCCTCTGCTCCCCCCTAACAAACTGTGTAATTGAAATGTCTCTGTGACTCCGGGGGGCTGGCTATGGGAGGGGGCGACCGGGGGTGCGCGCTGGGTTTTTTGGGAGCGTCCCGTGTGCATTTACACTAGAGCCGGGCGGAAGAGGCTGGGGGCTGGGGTCTGCAAATATCACGGGTTGGAACGGACAGTTGAGTCCCGAGAATGAACTAAAGAAGGAAAGCTGATATAAACATGTGGGAGGGCCACGAACAGAATTTTGATTTAGGTTTGACCACGTGATTATTATCTGAAGGGAGGTTACTGTACAACTGACTGTGTGTGTGCTAGAGAGTGTGTGTGTGAGTGTGTGCGTATGCAGTAATGCAGGTCGCGCCAAGTCATTATCCTTGTATTACTGAAGACTGTTGGCGAAACCTTTTGTAACTGCATGCAGCTTTTTATTAACGTGTAATGGTGGCACCATCTCAGAACTTCACACCACTGCCCCAGTTTTGTGGTTTTTACAACAAACAAAGAAAAGAGTAGTGGAAAGATGGCGTCCTGCCAGTACAGAGTATTGAGTGGGGGGGTCACAGTGGGGTTGAGGGGCGTGGGTCAGGCCGAGCCGGTGCGCTCTGTGATTCGCGTTCAGTAATGAGGCGTTCAGTCTGGCAGGGGGCTCCGCAGCGCTGCCTCTGTACCGACGCCAAATCATAATCCTTACATACCCGCCCCGCACCCCCATGCCGGGCTCCCTGTTCTCATATTTGAGCAGGGCGGGGCGTTCATGTGGTCGATTACGCACGCATAAGCAGTTCAGTTTAAAAAAGGGCTCTTTGAAAAGACACTGATAGAGGATTGCATTTCCACTGATTATTAGGACAGTTTTTATTCGCCTGTTTTAGATTTGCCTTTAGCTGTGTGCTGCAGGTTTGTGCTCGCAAAACCCTGTCGTGCAGTTGGCCGGTAAACGGGCTTGGTGCCACTGGCAGTGTGAGGGGGTACAGGGAAAGACCGGAGTCTGCAGTCTGTTTTTTTGGGTATGCATGGCGGTACGCTTATGTCCGGCAGCCGTTCCTCAGTTCCTCAGACGTTCCTCTCAGCCGCTCTGCACTGTGAGCAAACAGCGAGGGACTGAATGGCGGTGTCCTGCCCGGGAATCGAACCTGCAGCCCTTTTAGGTTACGTTATGCTGCGCTGCTGCTCCGATTCAGTCGTCACAGCTGCGTCTGCCTCTGGGGCGTGCCCGTGCGCCGGCTCTGCGGGGCTTCCTGTGTATCGCTGCGTTCTCCAGAACCTGAACACCCTCCCCGGGTTAATGATGCAGCCTTACAGTCCAGCATGCAGCTCTTGGAGCTTCGCTGTCTGATCTCGCTTTCTGCTTGAACACGGTGAGCACGGTGGAGCAAAACCCGACATCATTTATTTACACAGATTCTGCAGCCGCGCCGGCCGTGTTGAGTTATGGTAATGATTATGTAACTAGGGTACCGCTTCAGCCAATCATTGGCGCTTTAGTATGGGGGGGGGGAGAGTCTCCGTTATGGTTTGAAACGGGGCCCTGCAGGCGGGGGGGAGGCGACAGTGAAACCCGGAGCGGTTTACATTCCAACAGGAAGCAGGAAGCGCTGCTCTGGTCTCATCTCCGCAGAAGCGTTGAGCACGGAGGTGTTGAGGGCCCTTGTGGGTCTGGCCTCGGCTCTGCCCGTGCGTCAGGACTTCTCCTGAGCCAGGTGCCGGGTCCGTGCTCAGAGACGGCTTTGTGAGCCTTGGTGTTTTTTTTCTGGGGGGGGGGGATTAGCGGAGGGCTCAGGGGGCCCTGAGAGCTGATCTCTGGCATAGCGGAGTGTCTTTGAGGGGTGCAGACGCTGGGGCTTAGCTGCTGAGATTTCACACCGGATTAGGGGACAAAGCTAGTCGAGCTCCAGGCCTCCTCTTCCCTCCCTCATTCTGAAGAGCTCCCTGCGTCCCTCCTGACTGGCTCATCGCACCCCCTCCTGCCCCCCCCCCCCCCCCCAAACCCCCCCTCAACACTGTCTGGGGCCTTTTTTTAAAGGAATAAAGGACCCGCTGTCCACCGCAGGTTCCCACAGGTCAAGCCCCCCCCCCCCCCCCCCCCCCCCCATTCATCCACACCACAGGCCCCTGTCATAGGCGCTGGCTGGTGATGTCACACCTCCCCGGTGCTGCGTGGGCCCTGCGCCCTCCAGCAGGCTGTTTCCCTGGTTACCATACGGACGGCCTGCAGACAGTGTGATGCTGTAAGTGTTGCTTTGAGTTGCCGCTGGGCTAGACTGTCTACTGAACCGAATGAATAAATAGTACAGCACACAGCATCAGCATAGTTGTTTGTATAGATTTCTTTTTATACTTGCAGTATTTGTGGGTATCTCAGTTTGGTGCTGAAGCTGTATCCCTCCCCCGTGTTCCCCGGCTGTGCTGTTGCGTCAGGGGGAGACGCTGGTTCTCAAAGCCGGCCGCGGGCTGCTCTTGTTTGAGGACGGCAGGAGCGCGCTCAGTCACTGCCCCTGTTAGCCTGTTTGTTATGGGCCGGGCCTTTTAGGGGACATTAGGAAACGTGTAAAAATCGATGGGAAGGCTTGTAAAAACGGAAGTGGGCCATTTCTCAGCCGCCCACGCCTCCTCCGTTTCCCCCGTCCCGCTGCAGCCGGCCCTGTGTGTGCCTTTCCACCGGGCTGAGGGTGCCTGAGACAGGGCAGGTTTTTAGGGTTCTGACAACACGAACGAGGCACAGATTTAGTCCTGAAGCGTGTTATATGCAGGGAACGGTGTTTGCGAAAATGGAAGCTTTTAATATGCATAATACAGGGGGGAGAAACACGGACTTCAATAAATAACTTCCGTTTACTGTTCCCGCGTGATTGACTAGGGCCATAAGTACAGCTGTGAATGTACAGCACTGCGCCACTCTGCAGAGAGTATGAGAATATGAGCGCTGGGTCTGTGGGTGAGTGGGTGCTGGGACAGGGTAACCCCGAAGGGGCCTGCGGTGGGACAGGGTAACCCCGAAGGGGCTGGTGCTGGGACAGGGTAATCCCGAAGGGGCTGGTGCTGGGACAGGGTAACCCCGAAGGGGCCTGTGCTGGGACAGGGTAACCCCAAAGGGGCCTGCGGTGGGACAGGGTAACCCCAAAGGGCAGTGTGTCCCAGCCTCAGGCCTCATTCACCCAGACTCCTCTCTGATTTCTGTAGCGCTCTCTCTCTCTGTCCCTCCCCCTCTCTCTGGCTCTCTCTCTCTCTGGCTCTCTCTCTCTCTCTCTCTCTCTCTCTCTCTCAGCTCAGCTCAGCTCAGTTCAGTTCAGCGGTGCCTTATTGGCAGGAGAACGGGAGCAGCGTTGCCAGGGCAGTCGTATAAAGAAAAAAAAAAAAAGGAAACGGGTAAAACATGAAATATAATCCATTTAATCACGCCGTGTTTGCGTAAGCAGCGCGCGCAGATAGACATGACAGTGGAGGTAGTGAGCGTTTGGCATCGGGGGCTCGGTCCCTGTATCACTGGGGGAGGGGGGGGGGTTTGATGACGGGCTGTAATGAAATGGCGGGGAAAGGGACAACTGCATCATGTCTGTGTGCCTGGGACGGGAACGCACCTGCCTCAGCAGGACCCAGCTGGGAAATGCCAGGTGAAGCCCAGTCCTCTTTACCTGTGATGGGTGTGAGATTCGGGCAGAGCCTGCTTATCCTTTGGGGCAGGGGAATCACTTAAAAGGCTGCGGGCGCTTCCAGAGCTGCTCGCTGGCCCATGTACAAATGACTGATTTATGACTCATCAAGTTAAGCAGTTGAGAGTGTAAACGTCGATGTACAAATACTTTTTATATTACATGGGAGCAGTTCCCTCCACCAGCGGCACGGCTTGTCTGGAGTTTAGGCTGTATAGTAATATTTGAAAATGTATGGAGTGCTGCCTTATCAGGCAAGCTATTGCGCGTGTCTTAGTGTGTGTGTGTGTGCTGTAGTCTGCAGGCAATAAAACCGAAGCGTGTGAGTGGATGTGCTGTCTCACACGAGAGAGAGAGAGAGCCACAGGAGTGCTTCTACAAGCCGTTCTACAACGGCTGCAGAAGCAAATTCTAAAGGACAAAATCCTAAAAGTGAAACTTTTACAAAGTGTGACATTTGATCCGGCGTATTTGCCGTGAGTAGAATGGATATTGAAAGCGTCCCTTTTTCCTGTTTTTCATGAGCTCTACGGATCCGCTCCGTTACCATGACGCCCCCGCCTCGAAAGAAAAAGGCCAGGGTTTTAAAATAAAGTCCTTGTCCAATAGCGAGATGTCATGGATTTATAAGATTGAGCTGAAGAGCCAGCGGATAAAGGACTTCTTTTTTCTTTCTTTCTCTTTTAAACCAACAACCAAAACGCTATTTCCTTTATGAAGCTGCAATTATACAGAGCACTTTCCTAGTGCAGTGAAAGCACCACTCTTTCTTTCCATTGACTTAATTATCTATACAGGTTACAGCTACTACATCCGTGATCGTGTCTGCATTACAACAGCAGGTATTTGACTGTCTGTGGAGGGTCAAAGAGTACAAAAAGACTGCATAGTGTATGTATTACCGGTGGTGAAGCTGGTAGGATCTGCGGTCAGCTTTGAAGGGAAGGAGAGGCTTCTTTTATGCTTCTGTGTGAAAGTAACTGAGGGGCCTTGGACTGCAGCTGCTGCACAGTCTGTATTTGCTTCTGGCCTGCAGCTGAACCAGGTGACGGGGGGAACATCCTGTTTCATACCCCGCACATCCAGTTCATAACCCCCCCCCCCCCCCCGAAAGGAAACGCGAAGCCCCAGTGTAAACGGCAGAGGGATTTCCCCCGTGCCTGAAGAAGAAAAACCAGAACAATGAGCCCAGAGGTTACTCCAGTTCGCGTCCAGTTCTGCCGCTGGGTTAACCTTTGGTCCCATTGGAAAGTCTCACTCGTGTGAAACGGCTGAATTTGGGCTCCTGGATTCGTGACCATTGCCGGTGTAAGCGCGGCCAAACTTTACTTCGCTGGTTTTGCTCCTCCAGACAGCCTCTCTCAGACGGGCCCCTTCCCCGCCAGGCCTCCCCCCGTGCATTCGCTGAGCTTAACGAAGCAGGATTTAATTTGCACTGAGAAAAAAAAACGGACCTTCCGTGGCAAACGCTGGCGGAAGCCTGCTCGGTTTCAGACGGCTCTGCAGCGAATGGCGGGAAGGCCTGCAGACGGCTGGAGCCGTTATAATTGCCCCCCCTCCCGTCTCCCCCCCGTCCCCCGTCCCCCCTTAATAATTAACCAGTGTGTTTCTCTAAATGGGCTCTATTCACATGCCTGAATGGATGTGAGTCTGTATCGAGCGGCAGGCCGGGAGGAGCAGAGAGGACCCTGTGTGAGACGGCTCTTCTGTCCAGACGTCGTGGACACGGCGGGGAAAGGGGGATGGTTTATAATAACGCGGGACTGAAGGTCTGATCTGTGCGGAGGATGGGATCTCAGGGGGGATGTTGTGCTCATCCGGGACCGGAGAGCGCAGTCTGGAGGGCAGGGGGGGTGGGGGGGGTTGTTCTTAGTGCTTTCGGTCACACATGAGTCAGGTCATCGCTGAACTCAAGACCCTTCTTCCCAGTGTGTTTTACCTCACACGTCCCTCTCTGCTTGTTTTCTCTAGTTAATCTCTGTGAATTAAGTTCTTATTACTGTAACGGTTTCATAAATAAAGTGAAGTTATGAAGGTGATGTTGATGATTATTATTAATATAACTATGATAATAATAGTAATTATGACAATATTAATAGTAGATATTACTGTTGTGACTGAAAGGAAGAACCTGCATGCATAGCATGAAGTTACGAGCAGGGCAAATCAGAGAGGCAATGATTCAGCAAGGAAAGGAGAGGTGGAGGCTTGCAGAGGAGGAAGAAGTGAAACAGAGAAGCATAGAGGATGGAGAAGGAGAAGGGAGAGACTGTAAGGAAAAGAAACAGAAGAAAGGGAGAGAGGGAGCAGGTGAGTGAGGCTGGGGAGCAGAGTGTGTGTGTGTGTGTGTGTGTGTGTGTGTGTGGATGTGTGTGTGTGTGTGTGTGTGTGTGTGTGTGTGTGGATGTGTGTGTGTGTGTGTGTGTGTGTGTGTGTGCGCGCCTGTGTGCATATTTTTATTAGAGGGTAGAGGTGTGGTTATTGTGCTATAAAACTGGCCTCCCCGCTGTGTTCAGTGAAACAGTGATTTATACCCATATGAGCGTGAAAGGAGTCTGACAGCAGAGCTGCATCTTCTCTGAAGTGTGCGCATATTAATGAGCCCGCGGTGCTGCTAGCTGTAATGAGAGCTATCCTGTCCCAGGCACTTTGCATACTTCCACTTTTCCAACAAACTTTCCTCACAGAACTCGGGAAAATATTCACTGCTGAGTGGCAAAAAAAAAAAAAAAACCTCAAAAAAACGAACCCCAAAAAACGAAAATGGAAGCGTGGCGGGATCTCTTCTGTGCCGTTTTTGGAGTGCTGGCAGGTTCTGTCTCGCTCTGTGCTCCGCTGCTTCTCCCTCAGCGGTTGTTTCTGGGAAAGTGGAACCGTTTTGGCACCGCGTGGGGAACCCCGCCCCGCTCCAAACGAGCGCCCCTCCCCCTTCTGCGGCTCTCTGCGCCACTCCTCTGCGCCGCTTCAAAAGAGAGAGAGAGAGAGAGAGAGAGAGAGGGGTTTGAGCTTCCTGCTACCACTGCCCCCTGACTGAGCCCTGACTTAGGCCCAGACCGTCCGTGACCTCATTCTATAAGCCTTTTCGGAAAGGACGGCTTTGTGCTCTCTCTGAAAAGGGGGGGACTGTCGTGTGAATATCGGCCTGCCTTTCTTTTCCCCCTCTCTTATCAGATTCCCCAGGTTCCTTCGTTCGTGGGATTCATTTCCAGCGAGAAATCGAATCTTCGCCCGGATTTTTTTTGCCATCTTAAATGTCCAGAAATGCACACCAAGCCCGCTTCAGGAAATGGTTTCCATAGTATATTAAACACACAGACTGTATTTTGTCCTGTACCACGTGTTATGGGACCTGTTCTCAGCCACCAAATTGTTTCCTGTTCCCTGTGTTTCAGGCACCTGTCCTGTGCCAGGATGAGGGACATGCCAAAAGCCTGCTGGCCCTTCATCAAGCGCACCTGTGTGGTTACTGTCTACGTGAGTCACCAGACACCTGTGATATCTAGCACCGGGGTTGCCGTACTGTGGAATCCCCTGGATGGGCTGTAGGGTTTATTTAGGCCTTAGAGACAAGCTGTGGTCTTTTTAGCCAATCGGTGACTTGAAGGCAGACGCTGTGGCCCAACAGAACTGGAGTCTGACACACCCCTAATTCCTGTTCTCATCACTATGACCAAGCAGGCTGTTCCACGCGCTAAAACTCGCTGAGCTTTTAGAAAAGACCTTCCTGATACCAGAGTGGGTTTTCCGCTTTATCCGCTGAGAGCTGAGCCTGAATAATCTTTTGCAGTTCAATTTGTTAATCCCCTTTATGAATTTAGAAAGCTCTATTACCCCTTCTCTCATTTTGTTGAGCCTGATTAGACTGTGTCTTAAGTTCTCAACCAGGAATCTATTTAGTTGCCCTTCTTTGTCTCAAATATTTACTCCCTGCATGCAGAACTTGTGTGTAGCTGTAGCTGTAGATCTAATTTGCCAAGTTTCTGCCAACTTGTTGAAGTCCAAATGTACAGCAACAGAAATGCAAGTCCTGAAGTTGTCTTATCCATGACCTCCCCTGAAAAAATGGAGTTGGCCTTCATTAAAAAGTGATATTTTGTGCAGCAGTAATTCGAATACATCTCCTAATCGATTCCAGGTTTGAGATTATTGGCTGGGGAAAGATTTAAGCTTTCATGCATGAATCGGTCCTGGTAACATTTACTTTTAACATTTATTCATAAAGAAAGAAGCCATTTTGTTTCTTGGAGCTGTATCAGAGGCTTTGGAAGTATTCATGCTTTCCAGCTGACGGTCTCTTTAAATCAGTGGTCTTAGTCGTCTTATCGCACGGGCCGGGGCGGTGCATTTTCCCTCTGGTATCTGGGTAAAAACAAAGGTGGCACCGTCTTCTGCAAGGTTATGTCTTATGGAATATTGCTGCAGAAATAACCCATAGGATGTGATTTTATCTCTGGCAGGCAGATGGGTGGGTGCGGTCCTCCGAGGGTCAGATAAAAAGAAGATTACATTTCTGAAGGAGTACAATGGAGTCCTGCTTTATTGAGCCCATACATTCTGCGAACAAAGATCTGCAGCATTTAATTTTCCCAGACTCCCAGCTCTGTGTGTGCCTCTAGTGTTCTGTGGGATTAAAAGCACAGCTGCAGTGTTAAGCATAAAGTTCTTCAGAAGTTTTTTATGGATTGAGGAAAGTATATCCAATTAATTATACACTTCAATGGACTGAACACTGATACAGGTCAGGTGACCTCTGGCCCTGCGCAAGGCTGTGCCTGCTGTTCACTGGTCTCTCCTGCAGGTGGCGCTCATCATGTCCTTCCGCCTGTGGGTCATGGGCGGCTCCATGCCCCTGTTTTCCGAGCAGGACAACCCAGCATCGTTCTCCCCACACCTGCTCACCAGGTACCGTGCAGCCGCTGGGCAGATCTGCTCTGTCTCCCTCACACACACACACAGGCGCACGCACACACAGGCACATGCACACACACACAGGCGCACGCACACACACACACACACACACACACACAGGCACACGCACACACAGGCACACACACACACAGCATCTGTGTTACATCACATTCACATGCATCCATTTCCACGCTTGCTGCTGTGACAAACTCCAGCCAGTGAAGACGGCGGGAGTAGCTGAGCAGCGGAACCGAGCGGCCGCTAACGCTACGGAAGCGTAAAGCAAAGCCGCTGTAAGCGTGAGGCATTAAGCACGCGAGCCGAGCCGAGCCGAGCCGAGCCGAGCCGAGCCGAGCCGAGCGCTGCCGCGGGGCTCTCAGCACTGATCACCGCTGTGGCTCTTATGAAGCCGGGCGATTGATGTGGCGTTGCGCGGGGCGATGAGCTGACCGTAATCACGCCCTCGGTCTCGGCAGCTCGGCCGCGCTGGCCAAACATCGGCCCGTCGGCCCGCCGGGCTCGTGTGAAATACGGCCGTGCTCCGGGCCGGTCCCGGGGGAAATTTACTCTGCATCCTCCCCCCCCCTCCTGCCCCCGTCCTCTGACACTGCTAGAGAGAGATGTGCCTGTGTGCTGCTCTCTCTAGCCATGCAGGGGGCACACCCACTGCGCCCCTCCTGTACACACCCGGGTCCCTCCTGCTACTTCCTGCTCTGTGGCAGAATGAATTCTGGACTTCCTTATTTATTTTAAATTTCAGGGACGGTACAGCTTCCCCAAACATGTTCAAAAGGGACACTTATCACCCCAAACCAGACCAACGTGTTCATGTAATAATGTATCTTGGGTAGGAAAATCGAAACAAACACGAAGGCATAATTTGCCCAGCTACAACCTTTTGCAAATTAATTGAATAACTGACTGATTACATTTTTTTCA
Organism: Anguilla pacifica; assembly: GCA_039654925.1. Lineage (NCBI taxonomy): Eukaryota > Metazoa > Chordata > Actinopteri > Anguilliformes > Anguillidae > Anguilla > Anguilla pacifica. Next base: position 12,080,116 of record CM077302.1, read on the forward strand.
TTTGATGAGTTTCAGTGTCCGCCATTTGTTCTTATTCTTTTCCGAAATCCTATAAATCCCCTCCGAAAACATTGCGCCTGGTTATTTTTCATTCTCCAGGCATTAATCAGTGGCTTTCTGGGAAATTTGCCTCCCGGTGGACGGATTATGCCTTATTGCATCATCCCAATGTAGCGCAGAAAACATTAATAAGTGTCAAATCGAAGCAGAGGAAATGGAGGAATCCAACAGTACACTAATCTAATACACGAAAACAACCAATAAGAGGGGGGGTGGGGGGTGGGGGGTGGGGGGGAGTGACCAGAATGATAATGAGCTAGAACAAAAGAATATGAGGTGCGAAGGTGGAATGCATGAGCACACAGCGAACAGAACGGTTTGAAAACTACGCAGATGTGTAACGTGTGGATGGAACGGTAAAGGAAAAGATGGCTCCAAATGAACATACGAGTGTATGCGTGATTCAGCTCATTTGCACAAGGATGTATCATCAGACAGCCCAGAAGGAAAAGGGGTAGGAGCGAATGAGTGTTTGGGGAACATTGCTTATTACCCATAAGGCTGTACTGTCACATCCTGTAGCTGTTATGAATAGATACAATGGCACCATTAAATAAGCTACTATATTCCAGTAAACATATGCAGAATATCCATACAAATAGAGAAATGTGTCAAATGGAACCCATGTGTCACGCATAAATAACAAATCATATTAATAATGCGATGAAATCAGGTCTATTAATTTTAATTTGAAAGGATATTTAATAAGGCTTGAACCCTGTAGCTGCATGTGGTTGGTCAATAAAAGCAGTTTACATGGTGTTGTTGGGCGATGATATTCCTGGATAAATCAATGCAGTTTCTGTCACTTATATTTATGGTACCTTGGTAAATGAATACGTGGTCCTGGCCTATTGGTGGTGTCTCTGTGGAAATCAATGCTCAGTCTCTTTCTGCTCATTGGTGTCCGTGTCTGACAGATCAATACACAATCTGGCCCTGTCTGTATTGTGGTATTCATTGACAGTCTGTGTGTGTATCTCTCTTTCCATCTCTTTCTCTCTTTCTCTCACGTATTCTCAGTGTGTCTCTCTCTCTCTCTTTCTCTCTCTCATGTATTCTCGGGCTGTCTCTCTCTCTCTCTCTCTCTCTATATGCCTGCACAAATGAACATCATCATTAGCCACAACCCCAGAATCTATTTTCTAATCAGCCCTTCTCAGTTCCAGAGTGAGCAGGATGCACTGCACTGGCTGCACCCTTTGTTCTAACGATTCGGCAGGGGGTGGGGAGGGGTGGTGAACCACTTGCCTCCGTCCCGTGCCAGTCTTGAAGGCGTCGTGAAACAGGCCTTAAGCCGCTTCCGTCGTACGATGACAAGTCGTCATCATCTGCCACGATCCGTCACGATCCGCCAGCGTCCCGTCCTGCCGTCCTCTGTCACGGTGTGTCCTGCGCCGGCTGTCTCTGGGGCTCCGGAGAGTCAGACGCTACGTGGCTGGATAAGTCACCCAGTGAAACTGCCCCCAGCAGAAACGTTGTGTCTCCTGTTCGCGGGCGGAGAGTCGCTGGAGACAGCGGGCCGCTGTGGCCGCTGCTGTGAGAGATGAGCAAACTTTCAGGATCAGGATCAGCTTAAACTTCACGTTTTTAATGCGAAAAAGCTTTCATCCCCTCACAGGAGGCCTGTACTTTATCAATGCGCACTTCCTAATTCACCATACTATGGAACCAGTGCTTTTATAAGGGAAGCCACCCAACAGCCACAAATTACTGCCTACCTTTTAAGGATAAGGACCTTTCCACTAACTCACTGTAATGGAAAGTATTTTGGTCCTTTTACAGAGTTGGCAGAGATTCCTTTTGTGTTTATTTTCGGAAAACATATGTACCTCTGTTTCCCATGCGGACTTAAGTCCACATCGTCAGTGAATAAATCCAGTAGTCTTGGATCGATATTTATGTTGATGTTCTTTTCCCGTCCCAAACTAACAGCTGTTGTTAACGTTAATGGACCCTGGCCAAATGGAACAAGGTCTGAGTGAATCCCAAATATGAATCCCAAATCCTCCTCACGGAGTGAATCCCAAATCTGAATCCCGAATCCTCCTCGCAGGCCTTACTCGACGCAGTTAATCTCGTGTTATTGTTGACCCTTTTGCTCCGGAATAGAGATGTTTTTGTCATTATGGTTTAGGGGGAGTGGACTCTAAGGCTATTCCTCAGTAACAGTCGTGCCTCACTAGCCCTGCCATTCTGCCATATTACAGATTTCTCTTGGCCGCTGGGACAGGGACGTATGCTTAATTAGGCCTATCAAAACTGTGCATAAGATATTAAGGTGGGCTTTTTTTTGCATTGTTTCCATTTTTGGGTTTGTTTTCAAGTGGCCCAGACTTCATGTGCAATTGGACTATGCAGTTTAAAGCAGGGAAATAAGCCCTATGTTGCAGCTCCAAAAAACATTCATGTTTAAAGAGGACTTCAGTTCATTAGGTTGGCAGTTTATTATGTTTTAAGAGGGCTCCAGTTTATTATGTTAAATGAGGAGCCCAGTTTATTAGGCTGTTAAAGAGAAATTCTATGGCTTTTTTGATTTGGCTCTTTTTTTTCCTCTGAATATAAAGAACTGAAATTTTGGAGGTAGTTCATAGTATGGTCATTTAATGTCACATTATACACATTTTTATGTTCTTGATGACTCACGAGCAGGGGTGTATCCTGAGAGCAAGTAAGCCATCGTCCTTCTCTTCCTGTTGTGAGAGCAAGCAAGCAAGAAATTCTGACTGGCTGTAGGTCAAGTGCCAGGTCTGCAGGAACAGCCTCCCCAGGCCAGTTCTGCACTGGATCCGGCTTTACCACCAGAGCGTGAACAGGAGTACGGCGAAGGACGCCTAGTCCTCCAGCTGGGGGAGGACACCTTTCCCACATTGCACTGCACATCGCAGCTCGGTCATGTAGCAGCATTTACTGATGTTAGCTAAACTGCTAGCTAAGCTGCTGCTTATTTCCCTTTGAATGGTCTACCTTGCTTTTGGCTTCAGGGGGTACCGAACTGAAGCCCCACAGCTTCTGTAAACCGTGAGAGGAGAAGGGGGAACCCTGCGGTGGTTCCGGGGGCAAGCGCCTGGGTGTGATTGGTGCTGATGCTCTCTGTACCCCCTCCAGGTTCCTGACCTACTGCTACCTGCTGGCCTTCAACGCCTGGCTGCTGCTGGCCCCAGCCGTGCTCTGCTACGACTGGCAGGTGGGCAGCATCCCGCTGGTGGAGTCCGTGTGGGACGTGCGCAACGTCGCCACCTTGCTGCTCGGGGTGGCACTGCTCTCCCTCTGCCTGCACTGCCTCACGTCGCTGCGGGTGAGTGGCGGCCGTCTCGCCCGCGGGCACGCCCCTTAGGCCCCGCCCACTGCCTTTAAGTACACACAAACTCCAGGGATAGGAAGGGACGAGACAGCTGTGACATCATCTAATCGGTAGAAAACAAAGAGGGGCTCCCCCAATCATAGAGTATGTTGGAAACGGCCAGTAGAAAGATGCTGATTTGTGATTGGTGGATACCTCACAGGGGTGCAGGAGTGTGAATGTAAAATGTCTGTCTGAGCTGCAGATGGAAGACTCAGAAACTCCCCATGAGTAAACCAAGGTCTGGATTCAGTCTGTGAAATTAATTGCACCTTTTCTTTTTCTTTTTCCTTCTCAAGTTCAGCAATCTACAGAATTAACTCACTAAACAATGTTTGTGAATAAAAACTTGTATTGCACCTTTCATGAATTTGAATTGCGGCCGGAAGTTTGATGCTTCACAAAATAGGTTGGATAGAACATTTCAGAGAAGACACTTCAGATCAAACAAACATGCAAATTAAAAATGCATAAATAAATGCCTGAGAAATGAAATGATAAAAGAAAACAATAATCAGTGAAAATCCGGCTGGTACATTATCTTGCATTTATTTGCAATTCAGATGTAGGTAGTAGTGCTGGGTGAGCTGAGGCCACTGGCAGCTCTGTCCTGGGGGGCGGTGGGGGTGACGCATTGCAGCATCCCTCCCCAGGCTGTCTGCAGGGCTGCTGGGAGAGGGTCACTGAGGGCACTTTACCCAGCATGCTCTGGGGTTTTCTCCCTTTGCAGTGCAGCACAGTTATCTCAGAGGAGCCTCCGCTGCCTCACTTGCGAGTCAGCTTTTTGCACTTCTCTCTCTTTCCCTCTCTCTCTCTCTCTCCCCCCCTCTCCCTCTCCCTATCCCTCTCTGTCTCTCCCTCTCCCTCCGGGGGGGGGGTTTGCTGATGTGCCCCTTCGGCTCCCGTTGCGTCTGTCAAAATTCGGAGACGTGAGCGCCTTGGATCGTAAAATTCTGACCCAAAGACCGCCTCTGTCTGTCGGATGCAGTGTTCGACGTAAAAGTCAAAGCTCTGTATAGGTTGGAAATTGTCAGTCTTGTGACTGGGTGCTTTTGTGGGCTCACCTATGCGAGTGAAAGACCTCTCCCTGTGCTTCCTCTTAACGCGCTCTGAAGAGGGAATTTAAGTGCAGCTCAGCTTGCCGTCCCTGCCCAATTACTGCAGGCTGTGACTGGAGCGTATTATGGGCAAAATGGGATTTAGTAAATGGGCTCGCTTGGCTCGTACTGTTTTCAATAAAATTTAATGTCACAGAAGTTTTGCGATAAAGCACTGATTTGGCCTAATCGTTTTAAAGCATACCTCTGTATGAATTTGCGTTTGAGGCTAAAATTCACGGTTGCCATCGATGTGGCCTACCCCAGCGTCCCAGCCGCGGGGTTTGAATAAAGTTGCTAAGTAGGCCCTCTTTCCCCTTCTTCTCACTACTTCCTGTGCCTGCCTTGCTGGTCGTGCTTGTCCATGTCCTGTTTCCTCTGGGTTTCCCTGAGCGTGAGGACAGGAAGTGCACTCCTCATACAGGTGAGAGCCCCAGGTGAGCGTGATGACGCGTGGAGCCGCTGAGGTGGGCTCACAGGCACACTGACTCACCGTCCACTTCCTGAGCCGTCTGTCAATCACTCAATCGATCAGTCACCCGGGAGCAGAGCAGACGTGCAGCCCGGCTGGTGTTTGCACAGCTGGACCAGGGCGAATGACTCCCTAAATGCCAGAGTGATCGCACGGCCTGAGAAAATAACAGCGCTGCTGTTTCAGGTCACTGAAGCTGGTTTTTTTGGGGGGGTTTTTTTTGAAAGTGTTGATAACTAAAGTTTAATTTGTCTCAGGCAAAAAAGTGTGACAGGTTTACACCACTGTAGCCATAGCAACAGCAGGCTTGATCATTGGCGCAGTTTCACTCTGCAGAGATGGATTGCTTGTCTTGGAGTTGTCATAGTAACCTAACCCTCTTAACATCTCTGTGACTGGGGCGTGACCAAAACCCTACTGTAACTGGGGATGTGACCCGAACCCCACTGTGACTGAGGTGCAGGCGTGCGGCTGGATGGCATGTAATCAACGCGAGTCAAAGAAGGACTGCTGCCTTGACTGTGTGGGCTGCGACTGAACGGAGATTATCTCTTCCTAAGACTGATCTGAGGTCAGGTGAACACCAGCAGTCCCAGTTCTGCAGCGGTACAGACGGACCCCCCTGTACCAGACTGCAGCTGCACGCGCAGCCGGGCTCCATAAGCCCCGCCCCCCTGCCGCAGGCCGCACCCCTGGGGAACGCGGTGAAGTGATGCGGAACGCGCGCTTTGTAAACACCGTGTCGCCGTGCGATGCTCGCTAACCCCGAGAAGCAGACCAGAGGAATTACAGCAGACAGCATAATTAAAGGGATCAGCCGGCCGGATGCACGCACGCGGGCGGGGAACGTAACAGGCAGTGGCCGCTGATTAAAGGGGAAATGGCTTAGGCTGGACAGAGATGTTCAGTGAATCAAGAGGGTTTTGTTTTTCATGACTTCATGACTTCACACTTTGAGCTTGTTTTCATTTTCAGACGCATTAATCTCCGCACGCATTTTTTGCAGACGTCAGGAGCACGGGGTGTATAAACGGCCGGACACATGACACCGGCCATGAAAGGCGATCGGATGGGAGAGCCTGTGAAGCGTGTTTGGCTTCTGCGTGGACGGTGTCGGGTTTAATGCGTCTGCTGCGGCGGTGTGGAGGGCGGGAGGAGGTGCTGAGGGTGCTGATGATGTCCGTGTGGCTCTCCTCTCCTCCTCTAGAGGCAGGAGGAGAAGGAGGCGCTGGTGGGGCTGCTGTTCCTGGTGTTCCCCTTCATCCCCGCCTCCAACCTCTTCTTCCGCGTGGGCTTCGTGGTGGCCGAGCGCGTCCTCTACATGCCCAGGTGAGCAGGCGCTGATGATGATGATGATGAGGAGGAGGAGGAGGAGCAGGTGAGCCCATGTGTGTCTCAGGTCAATCTGAAGCTCCGGAGGTAAGATAGGAGGAGGTATGGCAGTCAGGTAGGGGGGCAGTTGGAAGTGTAATGTTTAGACTGTTTTTTTGGGGTAGGGTTTGTCAGATTTCTTCCAGTTCTCCACCCCATTTGTCCTTCTTATATCACCCACCACTGAGCCTCCTGCACCCGTGGAGAGACCTGTCACTGACTGACGGCAGCTGGTGACCTGTACATGCCCAGTGCATCCTGGGACAGGGCTCAGGCAGTGGTAACCTGTGGAGAGATGAGCTGACGTTGTCAGACCCCTGGCAGGGTGGAGCCCGTTATGTCCTGCTGCTGTGGAGTCCCGTAGTCTCTGCTCTGGCTGGCTGATACTGCACAACCCCGGAGTCTGTCTGAGGGCCTCTGACATGGGGTATCCGCTCAGCGGGTGGGGAGGTGGGCGAGGGTACTGTTTTTGGGGTGGACAGCCAGGTGTGGAGTGATGGTGTCAGTGTCCTTCCCCTTGGTCCAGTTTCGCCCCGCTCTGTGAGAGAGAACACGCAGGAGGGTGCTCTCCCTGCCACTCTCAGCTCTCAGTTTTTGCGCTGAAGCGTTCAGTGACAGGGTTTCTCTGTCGTTTCTTTGCTTGCTGTGAGGAGGTGTCACCTCTCGCTTTCACAGTCGTCGGCAGTGAGATGCTCTGGAGTGGCGGCTGTCTGGGATCTGTTAGGATGCTCAATGAAATGGGCTCTTTTACGCACAAAGCGCTGTTTTTAAATGCTTTCCTCACACACGGGTGTGTGTGTGTGTGTGTGTGTGTGTGTGTGTGTGTGTGTGTCTGTGTGTGTACTGTTTTCAAACTCGTTCCCCACAAACAGTTGTGTGTGTGTACTGTTTTTAAATGTGTTCCACATACACAAGTGTGTGTGTGTGTGTGTGCGTGTGCGTGTGTGTGTGTGTGCCGTTTTTTTAAAGCTGTATGACAGCGTATGGGAAAGTTCCCATGGCGGTACAGATACAGCGCTCTGTCCGGTCCCATTTGGGCCCGCCGTCCTGCGGTACGTCCGCAGGGCTCCCTGTGCTCCTGCATCCCCGCTGCAGGCGGATTCGTCCCCCGGCTCAGCTCCTGCTGTCTTCCTGGCGAAGATGTGTTTTGTTATTCTCTGTTATTCCTGCGGTCGGGCCTCATAATGATGCGGATATAAATGAGCAAGCCTGCAAGGCTGTATTAGGATAGATCTCCGCGCGTTCCGACCCGAGGGAAGGCTCAGCTTTCGCTTTCTCGCCGTAATGCGATTCTGAATTTCTTTATTCTCCTTCGGTCGGCGGCGAAGGGCACGGCGTCGTTACCGTTCCGTTGCGCCCGGGCGAGCGGCGCCATTATCCGCGTGCAGCGCCTGAAATGCTCTGCGTCACGCTGCGCGCGGCGCTTAGCGTCTCCCTGGAAACGTTATCATAGCGCTCTGACATCACATCCTGACGTCTGGGAAGCGTAGCAGGTGTTTATGTATTCAGATAGGTGTGCAAAGAGGCCTCTGATTTGTTGTTGTTGTTGTATTTGTCATGGTTTCCCAAGAGCTCTTGCAGGGACAGGGAATCATTTTCCAGTTTCATTTCCTCCTGAAAACACAATTTGTTCAGCAATTTGTGAGAAATTCAAATGATATCGATGTGTCATGGCAAATATAGATAGATTGACAATAATAGATTTGATTATGTTGACGGCGCTTGAAATAATACAATTGCCAGAACCGCTGTTTAATATGACTAGCAGCTCCTCGCCTGTGATTGGCTGAGCGCTGCGGCGTGTCGGCGATGGGCGCAGCGCGCATGCTGATGAGGTGCAGGTGTGAACCCCTCGCTGCGCAGGTGATGCAGTCCCTTTGTGTGTCAGAGCTGGCCTGCGATGGAGGAGATCCGGCGGAGCTCTTGAGCTTTTGAGATCCCAGCGGGAGCTGATCCGGCACAGCCAGCGCTGCGCTCAGAGTCTGCCTCAGAGTCTCTGTGACACCCGCTCCTTTATTTCAGCTGCTCTCTGTGCCGAGGGAAGGAGCTGCGCTGCTCTCACCCCCGCCAGCCGCAGGACAGCGCGTTCAGCGCAGCTTCAGACCGCTTGAGACGGGTTTAGAGATGTCGTAATAACGCGGCTGTGCGTGGGAGCCCATGGTTTTGGCACCGCGGGCGCGGCTGAGCGTCCTGCCGGGGGACTACAGGCTGTTCCCCGGCAGCTCCTGGTCCTGGTCCTCCCGGCACTGCTGGCTGCACCTTGGTGACCTCCGTTGGTGGGGCTGGTAATGGAATACCGATAAGGCCTTTGCCGTCTGTGTTAGTCTCATCTGCTGCAGGTCAGGATAAGATGTCACACTGTGTGAGTGTGCGGAATGCGTTCCTGTAGCCATGGGGACACTTCTCTGTTACAGAGCAGCTCGCCATGGCGACGCTTCTGTACTGCAGAGCAGCGTCGTCGAGGGGACGTTGCCGCGGGGACATTTCTCTACTGCAGAGTGGCGCATCACTGTGGGGACGTTTCTGTGGAGACACTTCTGTACTGCAGAGCAGCGTTGCCGTGGGGACACTTCTGTGCTGCAGAGCAGCGTTGCTGTGGGGACGTTACCATGGGGACACTTCTCTGCTGCAGAGCAGCGTTGCCGTGGGGACACTTCTGTGATGCAGAGCTGCTCTGTATGCGTGAGGGAAGGAGGGCATGCTGGGATGGGGCAAAGGCTTTGTGAGCGGAATCATGACATGTTTACTTACCGAACCTCTGGGAGACAGAAGCAGCAAGGTGAGAAATGAAAGTGAGATGTCTGTTTTACTTCTGTGTCAGAGAGAGAGAGAGATAGAGAGACAGAGAGAGCATTTGGCAGCTTGAGAAGGATAGGGTAGATGTTGTGTCTCTCTCTCAGACACACACACACACACACGTCTTGGCCACTGGTTCCAGTTTCTAGCAGTCCACAATTCTTGTTTGTTAAGCAGTAAGTCCGATTTTTCCCCCTCCCCACTCAGCGCATCTCTTCACAATTCATTTTCTTAACCTTTCTCTCCTCAGTTCTCCTGCCAGGTTTCTCACACAGAGCCGTCTGCATTGCAGAACGTGGGATCTGCATCTGTTTCCGCCAACAGGGAGGCAGGCAGACAGGCAGACAGGGAGGCAGACAGGCGGGCAGACAGGCAGACAGGCAGACAGGCAGACAGGGAGGCAGACAGACAGGCAGACAGGGAGGCAGGCAGACAGGCAGACAGGGAGGCAGGGAGGCAGGCAGACAGGGAGGCAGGCAGACAGGCAGACAGGCGGGCAGACAGGCAGGCAGGCAGGCAGGCAGGCGGGCAGACAGGCAGACAGGCAGGCAGACAGACAGACAGACAGACAGGTAGGTAGGCAGGTAGGTAGGCAGGCAGGCAGACACGTGCTGTTTTCACCCATACAGTAAGTTTTTTTTTTTTTGTCAAATGAGAATTATCTACAAATATTCTCGCTTACTTAAAGGCGGTATGAACACATCACAGGAAACCGAGAAATCCTGCAAAGTTGGTAAATAAACTTTTTTTTGTGGGCGGAGGGTTTTGGTCCTCAGAGGATTAATTTTAGCGAGGAGAGAACAGGTGGGCGTCTTAATGCTGGAGGCTCTAATCGCTAACGGGCCGTAGCGCGGCTTCACCAGGCCCGCCGTCATCCCGCGCGCCCTCCCACCTCCCCCGCACTCACCCCCCCACCCCCCCCCCACCTCCCCCGCACTCACCCCCCCACCCCCCCCCACGCGCCCCTCCGCCGCGTTCTCTCGCTGAGCCGTTAGCGGCCGTTAGCAGTCGGCTTTCCACCGCTCCGCTCGCGACTCGGCCTGCGCGCAGCAGAGAAATGGGCCTGAACTAATCCAGTCAGACAGCTGATTAATTCAATTAGCTTGATTCGCCGCCGCCGTAGAACCCGAAGCAGGAGTGATCCGCCAGCCGGGGACTCCCTCTCCTCCACTGCAGCTTAATGTCGCACGCCCTGCGTGAGGTCAGGCAAGGCCCCGCTCACCGGTTGAACAGGTGGGCAGGTTTAGATACTACCGGCTGTGTCTGTCGGTTTTTTTTTTGCTATTTAAATTCTCATTCAGAGTTAAGGGGGCGGAAGTGTGAGTGCGGAGCTTCGGCGGGCGAAGCCTGGTCTGGCCCGCGCTGCCCCGGCGCCATTAGCGAAGCCGTTTCCTGCGCGGTTAATTTAACGGCTGACGGAAGGGGCTGAGAGGTTCCCGTGGGGATTTACGGCTGCGGTCGATGCCGCGGGCCTTAATGCTGTGGGACGCCGCCGCGCAGCGGAGGTGAGGTTAGCGTGAGCGGCGGCGGCGGCGGAGGTTCTGGCGGGCCTGTTCGGCGCGCTTGCTAGCGTAGCGGACATCAGTGGGTTTTTTACACGGCTAGCGCTGGCATCCTGTTCACCCGCTCCTCTCTCTGCCTTGCTCCTTCTCTCTCTCTCTTGTGTGCGCTCCCTCTCTCTCTCTCTCTCTCTCTCCCGCGCTCCTTCTCTCTCTCTCTCTCTCCCGCGCTCCTTCTCTCTCTCTCTCTCTCTCTCTCTCTCTCTTGCGCTCGTAACCCAGCTGTACGAGGTTCTGATGGAGCTCTCGGAGCAGGGGATGTAAATGGGCCGTTTCACAGCGCTAATAGCCAATAGCGCGCTCGCGGGTTCAGGAAGCTGCGTGTTTGCCACTCTTGCTGCCTGCTGTTTAGACTCAGCTGAATAACACTTAAATAATGCATTCCCTCCCAAAGCGTGTCATCAGCTTTAGGGAAGTGTGTGTCTGTGTGTGCGTGTGTGTGTGCATGCTTGTGTACATGACTGTGTGTGTGTGTGTGTGCTGTGCATGCACACGTATGCGTGAGTCAGTGTTAATGGCTGTGTGTGTGTGTGTGTGTGCGTGTGTGTGAGTCTGTCTGTGTGTGTGTGTGTGCGTGTGTGCGTGTGTGTGTGTGCTGTGCATGCACACGTATGCGTGAGTCAGTGTTAATGGTTGTGTGTGTGTGTGTGTGTGTGTGTGTGCGCGTGTGTGAATCTGCTGTGCATGCACACGTATGCGTGAGTCAGTGTTAATGGCTGTGACTGGCCGCTGCTCTGAGAGGGAGGGTGAAGCGGAGCGTGGGGGTGCTGTGGTGTGAGCGCGCTCTGTTTACAGAGCTGACCGCATTCTCAGTCTGCGCAGATGGGCGTGAGGTCACAGCGGGACCCGGCGGGCTGTGCGGGTCAGGGGAGAGAGAGGCCTGCATGAAAGGGAGCCTGCCTTTTGTTTTCCCAGTCTGAAGGAGCGTGGTGCTAATATTAAAGGAAGGGTGTCTGCTCTGGCACAGATTTAAGTATCCTGTAAAACAAAACAAAAAAGTGGAAGGGGCTAGCCGAATTCCGACCGGACAGCACTCCCCATCCCGTCCCGCCCCAGCACTGTGCTACACTGGCTGTGTGCGCTGTAAACACACCCTGTTACGGTTACGACACGCAGCCTCTCTCTCTCTCCAGAGCACAGTAGCGCTCTTAAAAAGTCGCTCTGGTGAAAGCTCTTCCCCGCTCGGGCGTTAATGTTATGAGACTGAAGTGATCCATCCTGTAAAAATCCTCTCCGCTCGGAAGCACAGCACTGTTAAAATAAGTAGGGTGGAGGGGACCCCTCCCGCTGCAGTGGCCACAGACCCCCCCAGTTTGTGCTTCATGCACCCCAGGTTAAACCCCCATCAGCACCCACAGAGTGCGCCCTGCAGTTGTGAGTGTCACCGATCATATATTTAACCAAGACGCCCCACTGAGAGTAGCGTGGATCACTGGGTCTCAACACTCTCGCCCTTACAGAGCGCATCTGGCCAGTCCACCACTATTATGGTTTATTTTTTGGATGAGCGTGGATTAAAGAGGGGGGCCAGTGTAACCATCTGTGTTTGAACAGCGCTGTCCCGAAACGCAGTGTTGTAGGATTAGAGAGCCCCGCGGGGTAAAGCCATGTTCTGCGGCTGCACGCTCACGGCAGATCTGGCAGAGGATGGGTCTCGCGTCGTTCCCGTTTCAGGCTGTATTGTGCATTTACTCCATACTTTAGAAACTCTCCTCATTTGTATTCCGTTTGCCACCGTTACTAACGCTGCAATTTCCATTGTTGGCACCAGAGAAGCTGTGCGTGTATTTGTCTCAGGACACACACACACACACGCATACACACACACACACACACACACACACACACACACACACACAAAGGCTTGTCTGTTTTTCATATAGCTCGTTTGAAGTGCTGGGCTTGCTCTCTGAACGCACCGAGGCATTGAGAGCACGCTGCCCCCGGTGGCGGGGTCGAGCGGAGCCGCCGCTTCATCGCACGCGAGGCCCGTCCGGGAGCAGAGCACTTGGCTAATGAACCTGCGGGGCGTGACTCCGCCCGCGCCGCTGCCCTGTCCCCTCTCCGCACACGGGGAGAAGCTCTGGGGCCATTTCAGCGCGGCGCGGCGCCAGGGCCCTTAAAGCTTAAAGCGCTCTAAATCAGCGCCGGCTTTGTAAACACCTGCCATATTTCTGCACCTTGTTGGAAGGTGGCACAGCTTAATGGGAGGTGTGGGGGGGGGGTTGATTCATTCATGGCCATTAATGTCCGCGTCCTGCGTGCCGCGCGGTGTTTTACGAGCGGGAGGGAGGGAGGGAGGGAGGGGGAGAGAGAGAGAGACGGCGCAGTTCGGCTGCGGCGCTTCGCGGCGGGAAGGGGGAGGGGCGAGGGGGACGGCCGCGCGGCGGAGGGCTTTACCGCTAAAGCCGGCCGCTCGGGCCGGAGGACGAGCAGGGCGATGTGCCACGCCCATTTTATATCAGTGTGAGCCCTGCTGCCTGCATGTTACCTGTGCGCGTGGGGCGCGTAGCTGCTGATCCCGCTGCTGGCGTGGGTGTCAGGGCAAGCGGAGCTGCAGTCTCAGGTACAGGCCGACGGGACACCTGCTCAGTCTAAACAGCAGCTGGGCCATCGCCATGGAGACTCTGTCGTCCTGTCGTTAGTCACAGCTCCTCTTTGGCAGCGTGTGAAACGCTCGCAGCATCAGCACGAGCTCATTAACGGGAGCCTCGTGCCTGTGGGTGTGAGGTGTGAGGTGTGGGCTTCTGCTCCTGCAGCAAGAACAGAGCTGTGGGGCGAGGATGGGTTGCATATGAAAAGGCTCCTAATTCTCAGAGACTCCTACTCTGTCACCCCCCCTCGGTGTTCTGTGGGCTAATTGCTCATTAGGCTGATTGTGCGCTACAGTTGTCCAGTGGTAATCATTCCTCTATCACCCCCTCTCTCTCAGCGTGGGGTACTGCAGCCTAATTGTTCATTAGACTGATTGTGCGCTACGGTTGTCCAGTGGTAATCGCTCCTCTGTCGCCCCCTCTCTGCCAGCATGGGGTACTGCATCCTGGTGGTGCACGGGCTGAACCGGCTGTGCTCCCTGGCGGGGAGGTGGGGCTGCACGGCGCTCACCGTCTCCATGCCCCTGCTGCTCCTGCTCTTCTCCTGGAAGACCGTCCAGCAGAACGAGATCTGGCTGTCCCGCGAGGCCCTGTTCAGGTCAGGCTCTGCTCTCTTGCTCCGCGTGTCCGCTCATATATACACACAGACATATCATATATATAAGTTTTTCAGCCCTGACCTAGGGCGCCGCCATTTTTCCTTTTTTTTGTGTGAGGTAGGCACATAACTTCCAGCTCTAAACTCCCATGGCGTCAGACACAGGTAAACAGCACACGGCTAACATCAGCTGCCGAGCTATCTTCGATATATAACATTAGTTATAGCAAGTGGCCGTCATATTTTAGGACTTGAAACAGGTGCATTTGGGGAGTTGTCAGTTGACATTGTCAGTTAACGTTAGCTAGTCAGCTAAAACATTTTGGTTAACCAGCTTATGCCATGATACAAAATCTCCTGTTTTGGACAAGATAACGTGTGTGATGAACAATCAGTGACAAGTGATGTCTCAGTGGACCTTCACTTGTGGTCCGGTGTCAATACTAACTAGACAATACCGATACCTGTAAAACCCAGTGGTGACACGTCACTTTTTAAACTGAGCGTGTGCATGTGAGTCCAGCGGCCCTTTTTAACTCCTTCGCTCTCCGAGCGTCTCCTGTCCGCCCTCCGGACGCCATTCTTCCAGGACTGGGCACCCAGAATCCTCTGTGTGTGCCCTGGCCCCAGCCCTGCTGCATCACAGCCCAAGTTAAACGCTGGGAGCAGAACTCTGTTATTAATCTGTGCTGCTGCCGTGCTGAGTTTACAGTGATAAATTACAGACCTTATCACCGCCTCTGTCTGGGCTGCATGTTCCCTATCGATCTATTTATTCCTCCTCTGCTTCCCTCTGTCTCTGGTGTAGATAAGCACTCAGCATTAGAGCTTTCTGGAGGAACTGCGCCTCACAGTCAAGACTATTTCTTCCTGTGTGTCATTATTTTTTTTCTTCTTGTTTTCGTCGCATAATTTTTTTATTGGAACATTTTGTTTTGTGAGCCCTGGTTCTGCTGGACTAGATGCTGTTTGTTTTTTTTTCTTTTTCATTCTAGAAAGAGTGTTATTATAATTTTGTCTCGCACAAAACCTCGGAGTGTTTTCAAAGCGAAAAAGGCAAGCGCTAATTAAATTTGCAAATGTTCTTTCTCATCCTGTCTCTGTCATCCTCCCCTCTCTCTCTCTCTGTGTCTCTCTCCCTCCCGTCCCACCTCTCTCTGTGTCTCTCTCCCTCTCCTCGGATCTCTATTCTTTTCTCTCTGTCTCTCTCCCTCTGCTTCCATCTCTTTCCCTCTCTCTGTCTCTCTCCCTCCCCTCCCATCTCTCTCCCTCTCTTTGTCTCTCTGTCTCACTGAGGCTCTCATCCCTTCTCTCCGTCTCTCTGTGTCTCCATCTCTCTGTTCTGTGCAGGAGAGCTTGTGTGTGTGTGTGTGTGTGTGTGTGTGTGTTTCAGTTAGCGTTCCGCTTGGCTGATACTGAGCCCCTCTCCCCTCCCGTCCCTCCGTTCGCAGATCTGGGATCCAGACTCTGCCCCACAATGCCAAGGTGCACTATAACTACGCCAACTTCCTGAAGGATCGCGGGCGCCACCAGGAGGCCATTCACCATTACAAAACCGCTCTGAGGTGAGTCTGGCCCGGGTGTGTGTGTGTGTGCGTGTGTGTGCGTATGTGCGTGTGCGTCTGTGTGTGTGTGTGTGTGTGTGTGTGTGTGTGTGTGTGTGGGTTCTTGTTATTCTGAGGGATCTTGGCTGGAGCCCTCTGGAGTTGGGCGGTAAGCTGGCGGTGGCCAAAGTGAACATTGGGGGCCGCATGTCATGGCACTGTGGTCCAGGTTCCCATGGCAACCCCCTCAGCAATGAGTGGCTGCTGTGTGTGGTGCTTTGCCAGGACCCAAGTGCCCCTGACAGCTGCAGCCAGTGTGTGTGTGTGTGTGTGTGTATAAGGGGGAGTGTATTATAGCCTGTGTGTGTGTGTGTGTGTGTGTGTGTGTGTGTGTGAGAGGTTAGAGCTGTATGCGCTATTGGGCATCATGAGAGTGCTAACACAGGCACTGAAGAGGGCTGTCCAAACCCTCCCCTTAGGACCTCCAAATAACTCACTGGTGTGCCAGGACTTCCTGCTTATCCCTGTCCTCTGTCTCTCTGTTGAACTTCCTCCTCTCTTTCTCTCTCTCTCTCTGCGGTCAGCTAAGATGACCGTTCACGGTCCCGTCCTCACTGCAGTGAGGAGCAGCAACTGCTCGTCTGCTTTAGTCTGGAAGGAGCCCAGCCTGCTGATGATCTGTCATCTGTTATGATTCCTTGCCGTTTGTGCATATATTATGCACGGTTTAGACAGGAGCTGTCATGACTGTCATATCAGGAATCAGATCTTCTGTCAAAACACTTGCTGGCGATGGAGACTTACCCAGATCCACTGTCAGCAGCTCAACCCCAAAAAGAGGAATGTTAGATTTGTGCGGCGCGTCTCTGCAGCAGACTCTCGGGGTGCTGCTTTCGGAAGGCGACGGGTGGGGTGCGTCTCTCCGGCCGGTTGGGGACATGGCCCACCCCTCCGTCCCCTCACCCCCTCCCTCCCCTCGCTGCGCTGCGGTCAGCTGGGGGCAGCGGTGGGGTAACGGATGGGGGGGGGTGAGCCGCTCGTTGCGCAGAGAGAGAGAGAGAGAGAGAGAGAGAGAGAGGGAGACAGAGAGAGGGAGAGAGGGGGAGAGAGGGGGGGAGAGAGAGAGAGAGAGGGAGAGAGAGGGAGAGAGAGGGGGCGGGCTTTCTGCAGCTCTCCCGCCGCGGGGAGGATTGATTGGCTGTCCCTCCCCGGGGTTAACGCGGCTTATCGCCGGGGGTCACCCGGGGCTAACAGATTGGATGCTGTCACTGAGAAGAGGAAGCGGAGGGACAATTATGTAGAGATACCCTGCAGTTCCCACCGGTCTGCCCCCCCCGCCACTCACTCGAGCGGGCCCAAGAGCGCCGAGATTCAGCTCAGTATCTCATATTGGAAGTGTGTGTGAGTGTGAGTGTGCGTGTGCGTGTTAAAGTGAGAGTGTGTATGTGCGTTTTCCCTGCATAGAAATGTCTTATGTGTGGGTTGCCTAAGTGTTTTTTCAAGCTTCGTAAGCCGCCATAAAACCATATAGCAATTATAAATGTTCTTTGCATTTACTGGTACAAATTGGTCAAGAATGAGTTTCAAGTTAAAATTTTGAGTGCTTTATGTGTACCCTTAGACAGGCTTAATGAACTTTGGTAGAATCCGCTTAATTGCATAAGACAATGAAACGGTAAACAGAGAGTGCCAACCATGCCGTCCACTTTGGCATCTGCTGTCGATGTGATTTTCAACTGAAACTGCCTACCTTTGTGCATTCTGGGGATTTTTTTGATCATTATGCGATGTTATTGCACATAATTCCATGAAAACGTCCGCACTGTGCGATAATGGTTTATGCAAATATTCAAGCTCTTTACAGTGGAACGACAATTCTATGGCAGATATCCAAATTATGTGAATAATTCAGTGAATCCTGCCCTCCGACCCGATGCAGGACTCGAGCAGCGCAGCACCGAGGTCACGCTCCCGGTGATCCCAGACTGTCCCTCTGCCAGCAGAACAAAAATATAACTGTGATCCCTCTTGCCCTGGTGCAGAGAAAGCTTTTGCTTTGACAGTAATTGCCTGCCTGTGAATGGTGGGAATGCAGCCCATTTATTTTTCTCTTTTCTTTCTTTATTTTTTTTTTTCAAAAATAGTGGTCAACCCTGAAATCTCATTAAATGTCAGTTTTGCACATTTTCTAATGGGTGGTTTTGAGACATTGGAATTCCACTCTTCAGCTCAGTCGTTTGACTTCTCTACTCTAGTCCAGTGGCTTCCAGTGACGAAGAAAGCTACATAACAGCCCTGTGCTTTCCTTCCCTCTGCTGGAGAGACATGATAAGGGAGGGGGGGGGGCATTTCTGATTGGCTGAGTCCAGAGCTTTAGTAGGAGATTGAACTGATTGGTTGATAGTTTTGGTTAAAAGATCACAGTGCCAATTTGGATTTTGTCATGATAAGTTGGTTCATTTGGAGATTCAAGTGATTGGTTGAGAGGTATGATTGGACACTGCTGTGATGGATTGAGAAAATGGGTTGGATATTATCCTGATAGGTTGAGAGGTTCCGGTTGAAGATTGAAGTGATCGGTGATTGGCGGTAACATAATTTCTGAAAGAGAAAATTGCAATCAGATCTCTGAAAAGCTGCAGGTAAGATGAGAAGAAGTAGCCAAGCAGATACGTGGGAGACATGCTGAGAGTTTGGACCTCTGTTTACTCTTTCCTGTTCTCTCCTCTCCTCCTCTCCTCTCCTCCCTTCTTCCACGCCCTCCTGCAGGCTGTACCCCCGGCACGCCAGCGCCATGAATAACCTGGGCACCCTGACACGCCACCCGGAGGAGGCCGAGCGCTACTACAGGCGGGCGCTGGAGATAAACCCCCTGCACAACAGAGCACTCTTTAACCTGGGAAACCTGCTCAAGTAGGCGCACACACTCACTCACACACACATACACACACACTCTCACCTCTCATACACACACACACACACACACACACTCTCACCTCTCACACACACACACACACACACTCTCACCTCTCATACACACACACACACACACTCTCACTCACACACACACTCTCACTCACACACACTTACACACACACACACACACACTCTCACCTCTCACACACACACACACATACACACACACACACACACTCTCACCTCTCATACACACACACACACACACATACACTCTCACTCACACACACACACACACACACACTCACACACGTTCATGTCCTACAGTACATGCTGGTAATAATAACTTTTTCATCACTTCTCTTCATAGCACACTTGTACAAGCACAGCAGACGCACAGCAGCACGCGCTACCTGCACTGAAATGAAAGGCTTATGAGCAGCCTGCTGTGCTTGTCGCTCATTTAGCCTGTAGCCGCTTCTGTAGCAGCCTCCTGGCCACTCCCCCCCGCCCCCCGCCTGCAGCCTCCTACACACAGAGCATTAATAAGGCAGATGTGCTCCTGGTCCGCAGTTAATTATGAGCCTGATGCAGGATGGCATATAGGAGAAGGGGATATAACACTCATGCACAAAAGAGAAGGGATTAGATAAAGTGACACTCCGGACACTGTTGGATTTGAATACTTGGCACGGATGTGTAGCTGCATGCATTGTCTTCCAGCAGGGCTTTTCTTTTCAGATGAGGTTATCTGTCTCTTTGTGACATCACAGGGCAGTGCAGGCAGGGGCAGATCTGTGCAGATGCACAGAGAGCGCCAAATAATGGACTTTTTTTCCCAGCGCAGGCTTCTAATGAGCATACCGCCACAATCTGAGAGGCCCGCACATCGATGTCTCTCGATTTCCGATGTCGAGCAAGACTGATTGCCCCTCCCCACTATCCTCCACGGTGAGGCTGGGGCGATTGTGATGTCAGCGTGATTGACAGCGGAATCTTGGTCCCCGCGGTGCTGGCAGTTCGGCGGCTTGTCATCTTCCCCTCTGCTACTCAGCCGCCGCCGCCGCCGCCGCGTTAGGGCTTTGATAGCCGCCTTCGGCGCGCGTGTCTGAACCAGTCTCGTGCCGTCGCAGGTCCCAGGGGAAGGAGGAGGAGGCCGAGCGCATGCTGAGGAACTCCATCCTCTTCGGGCCGCACTTCGCCGACGCCTACTCCAGCCTCGCCTCCCTATTCGCTGAGCAGGTGAAAGCCCCGCCCGTCGCAGCGTGACATCACGCACACAGCTTTTGCAGCAGCGTGAATGCTGGATTGTTATGACTTGTTGTTAAAGTATTGATTTTATCTGTTCAAAACTGCAGTGCACTGTCAACAGTGGGGCACAAAGCTGTTTCACAATAATCCCGTGCTTTCTGGGAGATTCGTATCTGGTGCAGTTTTATCTATTTGGCTCTAACTCCTGTGTTGGACTCCCCCATTTAAAAACATTGGAGGAGCCTTACATGAATATAGATGATGTTCTATGGCTAGCTGAAACTGCAGAGGAGTCTGTATGGTGTACCGTGTGTTTCTCATGGAGGGTCAGGTGGCCAAACGGCATAATTGAGAGAGCGGAGCCGTGCTTCTTACTTCCTGAACTTCAGCAGGTTGTTCCCATGGTTACCCGGCGGGGAACGGTTTGGCGATGCACCGAGAGGCTGGCAAACGTTAGATTAATTGCCACCGCGTATGAGAAGTTTTAAGAATTCAATTTGCTCACGAAAAATGGGTTTAATGAAGCAAAAAGGAAGATTTCTTAATGCGCCTGTTATGAAAAAACGTCCAAGTTTAAATGCATAAGCATTTGTCATAGTTCAATCCTTACGTCCGTTTCATTTTTGGCTTATGTTTGGTATATTCCCTTAAGTTCACACTGCTGTTTGGATGTTCTCTTCCTTCTCCAGAGGATCTCAGCATGCAGTGTCCATTTTTTTCAAATTTTATCTTGTTCTCTTGTGTGTGTGTGTGTGTGTGTGTGTGTGTGTGTGTGTGAGTATTTTCTTGACATATTTCAAGGTGATGAAAGCCTTAAAATTGGCTTGAATGTTCTCCCTCTCTCTCTCCTTTTCTCTTTCACTCTACCTTTCTCTCGCTTCTGCGCTGTCAATGAGCAGAAGCGGTTTCCTGAAGCCGATGAGATCTACCTGCAGGGCATTGAGAACTGCCCCGACAGCTCAGACCTGCACAACAATTACGGAGTTTTTCTGGTGGACACAGGTCAGTGTGCCAATCGGGGGTTTCAAACTCAAATCCTGCTGGGCCGCTGTGTCTGCTGGTTTAAGTGCTTAGTTTAAGTCACTGATTGGCTGCAGAGTCTGCGCACCTTGTTTCCAAGGCATAAATTGGCTGCTGATTGAAAGGAAATCACAAAAACCAGCAGAGACCGCGGCCCTCCAGGACTGGAGTTTGAAACCTGTGGTGTGAGTGGTAATGTTACTGTGAGTGCAGCTGCCGGTGTGTTCAGTGTGAACTGCATGTGTCCTGCTGTTTGTGAAGTGTTCAGGCAGCCTGTCATACACTGTGTGCGTTTCACCCGCTCAGGCGACAGCGAAAGAGCAGCCGTCCATTACCAGCATGCCGTGCGGCTCAAGCCCGCTCACTACGTCGCCATGGTGAACTTGGGCCGGCTGCTGCGATCGTCCAATGAGAACAAGGAGGCGGAAGCCTGGTATAAGAGGTGAGGAGGAAGGCGGTGTCACGTAGCGGGGCCTGGTCTGATTTGAGCCCCTAAATGAATTCATCAAGGGATGACTGAGCCAGTGCTAATTAGTGAACTATGGAATTATGGGAGAAACTCTGCCGTGGCTATGAACCTGGGCCGGCAAGAGACTGTAGGTTTAGATTCCATGTGGGGAACTGCCATTGTGCACTTGAGCAAGCTGCTTAACCTGAATTGCTTCAGTAAAATATTGAGCTGTTATGCCACTGAGTTATTTTGCATCTGCTGAGCAAATAAGTAATAAAAAAAACTCACCAACTGGGTAATAAAACAATTGATGAATACTTTTATGAATGCTAGTGGTTGTAGTTGTAAATATGATAAGCACGGGATAAATCAGAGAGCAAGAGCCATGTTTCACCTTCTCGTGACCCCTGACCCCTGACCCCCTGACCTGTGTGTCCCAGGGCGCTGCAGGTGGCGCGGAAGGTGGAGATCCTGACCCCGCTGGGGGCGCTGTACTACAACACAGGGCGGTACGAGGAGGCCCTGCAGGTGTACCGCGAGGCCGCCGCCCTGCAGCCCGACAGCGCCGACATCTGGCTGGCCCTGGTGAGCGCCCTGGCCCGGCCACTCAGCATTCCACCAATCAGAACACTCTTAATCGTCCATCAAACTCATGCGGTCAAGCTGGAGCCAAAACCAGAGACGTCCCTGGCACTCCAGGACCGGGGTTTCCTACCCCTGTTATAGAACAGCATGTTACAGACCCTGAAGGGGTTTGTGTTCTTTATGTTTCTGTTAGTGTGTTATATAATTATATCTGTGATGTTTTATGATTTTTGAGAATCTTTGGCACAACTTTCCCACAATGTTCTGGGAGCCACCGTTCTAAACGGGCGCTCTTGCTGTGGTTCTGCTTTTGTGGCGGCTGGTGGCGGTTGATGGCTGTTGGTGGCGGTTGGCACGGCGATCGGCTCGCAGGCCCAAGTGCTCGCCATGGCGGGGCGCTCCAAGGAGGCGGAGAAGATGACCTTCGGGATCATCTCCAGAAACGCGGGCTGCGTGGAGTGCTACCGCCTCCTGTCCGCCATCTACAGCAAGCGGGGGAGCCACGAGGAGGTGAGCCCTCCACGCGGTCGTCCCCGGATACCGTACACAGACCTGCACTTTACCCCAGGGGTACTCACACCTGCCCCTCCAG
This sequence comes from Anguilla pacifica, assembly GCA_039654925.1. Classification (NCBI taxonomy): domain Eukaryota; kingdom Metazoa; phylum Chordata; class Actinopteri; order Anguilliformes; family Anguillidae; genus Anguilla; species Anguilla pacifica. The sequence continues at coordinate 12,102,365 of CM077302.1, forward strand.
GCCTGTAGGGCTGCTGCTTCTCCCTTCTGCCGGGTAGTTACCTGATTGGTTAATGCCCCTGAGTGGCCTGACATATAACTCGGCTGGTGTCTCAGGTTTAAATTAGTCCTGATAGGAGGGGAAGACTTTTTTTCCCCTCCAGATTTCCATCTCTCTGTCAATGTCAGGGTAGCTGCCTGTAGCTATAGCTGCTTTGCTCAATCCCGGCCAAAACGGAATTTAAAAAAAAGGGTTTGAGGCTGTGGAAATAAGAGGAGGATTTGAAAGGCCGGTTTGTCTTTGCTCCTCTGAAGTGCGGAGTGTAATTAAACAGCAGGGTCTTCCTGTCTTCTCCTTTATTTCATCCTGCGCTTGTCTGCTGACTCTCTGGCTGGGTGCTGCCCTGCTTAGAGACCCGTAAAGGGGAATCTTCCCCGTACGCTAGCTCTCCCACTGTACGCCCGCTAAGAGAGAGATTGATTGCTTTTCTGAAACGGTTTCTCCCCGCCTGCTCCTCAAACCGGCCGCAGGTCTCTCTCTCTCCCTCTCTCTTTCTCTCTCTCTCTCTTGTCAGCGGGCGAATGAGACAAGGTTATAAATGAATTTGGGGAGGGGGAGAGGAGGGAGATAATTTAATGTCGGGTTTAAGATTGGCGCTAAATCAATAGGGATTAACTGTGTACCTGGGCGACATAGGAATGGTAAATAGCCCCTCTCTCTCTCTCTCTCTCTCTCTCTCGGAGCTCTGAGCGCTGCTGAGTGCTGAGTGTGGTGTGACTGCAGTCCAGCAGAGACAGGACTGAGCAGCCCACAGGCCAGCCTCAGACTGTGTGCTTATGCGCATGACTGTGTAATAAGGTCTGTGCGTGCGTGTGTGTGCGTGTGTGTGCGTGTGTGTGTGCGTGTGTGCGTGCGTGTGCGTGTGCGTGTATGTGTGCGTGCGTGTGTGCGTGCGTGCGTGTGTGCATGTGTGTGTGTGTGTGTGTGTGTGTGTGTGTGTGTGTGTTTCAGGCTCTGGACGCTCTAGAGAAGGCCCTGCAGCAGAACCCCAGTGAGGCAGGCATTCGGGCGGAGCTGCACTTCTCCAAGGGGAACCAGCTGAGGGAGATGAACATGCTGGACAGTGCCTTTGAGGTGGGAGCCTCCCTCTCTTTCCCATCATCCCCCTCTCTCATCCTCCATTTGCTCTTATTGCCTCAGAGCCTCATCCCTCCCTCCCTCCCCGTGCCCCATCATTTCAATTCTCTGTCTGTACTGAGCCACTGTCTCTTTCATTTTCTAACTCTCCTATTCCTCCTTTCTCTCTTCCCTTTCTCCCATCTCCTCTGTCCTCTCTCCGTTTTCTGACCCGTGTGTGTGTGTACAGTGGTGAATCTCACATGAGTTCTGTCAGTGCCTTAGAGCCATCTAATGGTGCAGTGAGGGTACTGCGTCATGTGGATTTTCTTCTCTTGAGCATGTGGCGGCGCCTCCTTCTCTCGTACTGACGCGCTCCATCCTGGTTCTCTCCAACACTAGAGCTACAGGTTGGCTGTGGAACTCAATCCCGACCAATCACAGGCCTGGATGAATATGGGAGGTATACAGCACATCAAGGTAAACGCAGATACAGGAAATGCAAAAAACGGAGCCTGTTTCCGAATCGCATGTTAACCACATGTCATCGGGGAGCCCTGACTCACTCCCCTTGGCAAAGTGAGCTGTATTCGTTGGGCTTCTGGGTGGCCCGTCCTGTTTAAGCACTACTCCAGGCTGTGAATGGGCTCCACGGTCCGCTATCACATCCAGATCAGGATCAGGGCATAATTAGCCGTAGCGTAGCGTCAGCAGTGACTGACAGCTCAGATCACGTGTTTCAGGGGTGAACACACACACTAGTCGTCTACTCCTGGGTTGATAGCGGAGGTCGCGCCAATGAGCGAAGCACACTAATACAGTTGGGTATTCCGAATTGAGAGAGAGAGGGGGGAAAGCTTAATATAAAAATGACTATGAAATACTATTTAAAAATAAATAAATAAATAGATAAATAAAAGGCCAGCCGGATGCTGACGGTTTTCCTGCGTTTCCAGGGAGACTACGCTTTGGCTCGGCAGTACTACCAGAGAGCCCTGCAGCTGTCTCCCGGCTCCAAGCTGCTGAAGGAGAACCTGGCGAAACTCGACAGGCTGGAGAAGAGACACAACGGGGCGTAGGGCGGAGGAGAAGAGCCGGAACGGAGCGCATGGGGGAGGAGAAGAGAAGAACAGAGCGTAGGGTGGAGGAGAGGAGGCAGAACTGAGTGTAGGACGACGTGAGGAGAACAGGCGTGTGGAGTAGGGCAGCTGCTGCAAAGGTGATGTGGCAGGACGTGGCGCAGGGGCTGAGGGGTCTAGTGCAGCACGCAGGCGCCCCCTGGGGGCCGGCACTGTGCTCTGCGTGTGTATGTGTGTGGGCCAGGGGTGGGGAACGGGCACTGAACCAAAAGGGACCAGATCCTTTCAGAGGGGTTGTAACCAGGCCAGACAATCCCCTCTCCCACTCCAACACTGATCAGCTTTAAACATCAGACAAAAATGTGCTTTTATACAATACCTGTCTTTAATCTTCACCTCATTTAATTCTGCGCACAAAAAATCAAATATGCCATACTTTCATCTCACCTTTACATAACCGTGGTCTTTAAAAAAACAGAGAACTTTGCTCATTAGAGATGTCTTCGTTCCACAAAGGCAGGAGAGAGGCTGTGGTGTGACAGGAGCGCTGTGATCAGGAGCGGTGCGTGTGTGTGAGCTAGTCAGCAGGCCCAGAGGAGAATAGAGCTGACGCACACACACACAGGTGAGTGTGACACCCTCCTGTAGCAGAGTCAGGTGCCTTCCTCACACTGTCGAGTGCTATGCAGTCCAGTGAAGGAGGGACGTAGATATCGCACGCAGATCTGTGCGAGACAGATGCGTTTCTGCTCGCAGGTGTTCCCGCGAGAGCAGCCTGGTCCCGCCGTGTCCCTGCACGGGTGTGGGACAGCGCCCCGCATCGTCCCAGCAGTCATTCTGTGAGAGGCACAGCTCATATCTGCAGGTAGTGTGTGTAAGGATTCTCTCTTCGGTCCATACATTTAACCTTAAAGAACATACAGTCAGTGAATTCTGCTCTGCTCACCACAGATAAGAGAGAACCTATTATTGTTATTAATAATTATAATAATAATTATAATAATAATAACATTATTAGGAGTATTATTTTACACTTAATTTATATTTTTGTGTTCCTCCAGTTAAGTATGGAAGCTGGACTTTCACGTTAAATATTGCGAGTGAAAGTTACATGTAATCTAGAATCCAGAAAAAAACGACCAATGCATTGTAACCATCTTTCGGTGAAAGGAAGTACACCGGTTTTAATATTTGGGGTATGATATTTTGAGAGTAATGGTTCCAGGTGAACCGCACCTTTAATAACAGGATTCCGGAATGTTGGCGTGTCACGTCACCGCACCCGCTGCTCTGGAGTTGTAGCGGTGTGGTGACGGTGCGTCAGCTTCACAGGCGTGCTGTGCTGAAGCTCCCGCTCGGGTCTCCAGGTGCAATTTCAAGTTTTGTTTTGTTACGGTATGAAATGACGAGCACTACTTATCCCTCATCGATTAATCAGGCCGATCATAACATTCTAAATTATGCTAAAATTCCGGAGATGAACCAGACTGGCTTCATCTCATTTGAAGGAGGCGAAATGTAAGCGAGTGAGTGAGTTAGTTAGTTGCTTAGTTACAAATCGGGTCCGTGAGGTGCTTCGCATCTAAAAATCACATTTGTCATCGACAATCAGTAATGGAATGAAAACCGCCCTGAAACGATGGAGGTTTGTGATTCAGAAATCGAGGATGAGCAACACAGTGTCCATCTGTGCTTATCAAGCAGGTCGTCTTATTGATCAGCCATCTAATACACGTTTAACTTGGGTTGATGGTGGTTGCAATACAGAAGGATTACAGATGCAATTAAAAAGGAATCAGCTGATGGATGGCCTTACTGTACTTCGATTGGAGCACTTATTAATTATGTAAAACAATTGATGGAAATGGTTTAAGACAAATAGCATGGAAAGGGTGAGTTTTTTGCCTCCCCTACTCCAAGTTGATTTTGAACCATAGCTCAGGCCATTTCATCAGAATGTAACTGGCGAGAAAGGAAAATGTATTTTGTCACAAAATAAAAATTGGACACCCCTAAAAGCCCATTTTACTTTAATTGCTGTTAATGTAATGCTTAGAATTATATTCTTAAGACATCATCATGACCAAGCACGTATTTGGTACTGAGTACCCACTGGTACATCTTTTGTTTGGCCGAATCTAAATATTTTCCGTATCTCCTATGCTGAATACCACTTTGAATGTTCTAGAGAAACTAAAAGAGAGTATATGATTGTTACGACCATTTAAATTGTTGAATTGTGCATAATTTATCATAATTTATGGAACTATTGTATCTTTGTTTTAGTAATTATTTTGTATGTGCATGCAAGATTTTGATGAATATCTTAAATATATTATGTAAAATATGTTATTTATTTTATGCAAATGAATGGTTTATTTGTACCCTGAATGTGTGAATGTTTACCTGAAACAAGATTTCTATTAATGTCTTACAATTCAAATTTTCAAATTTCCTGCTTTTAAAAGCTAAATATATTGTACTTTGGCAGAAGGATATATAATTTAGAAGTTACGCAAAACGTAAAGCTTAGCCAAAGAACTGTAAAAGGAAATATATATTTAATTCCTTGTTCATTATCAGTAATGAATAGTAAATACGTTCAGGTTTTTAAAGATTGATTTTTTCATTTGACAAATATTTGACCCCATACTATATTATGTTTAAACACATCTAGAGAAAGCTGTCAAGAAGGCATGCTTTAAAATATAAGATAGAAGATATATATTGCAATGTCCAAACAGTAAGCTATATCATTTTATTTTTCCACGTTGTAACAAATAAATGTGTGTCAGTTTCATTATTTTGTGTTCGGAATAAAATTATATTTTGGCAGTAAAATGTGTTTATTTTTGGGTGTAGGGGTTTACCGTTTTTGTTTCTCTGGGAAATAAATATTTTAATGTAAATGTTAAATATCCTTATCTAAAAATACTTATCACTTTGGATGTCAGATGGCATCAAATTTATCTGTCCATGTTGCGCTAAAAGTGTCCTTTCGATTAGTCTTTCGGTCATTTCACCTGCTGACACAAATGCGGCCTGTTTTTTTAAATTTCAATTTTATTGACGTCCGGAATTGATCAGCAGTAGCGTCGCTCTGACCGTCACCAGACAACAGGTGTGGCCCATCAATTTCCCACGGTGTTTTGGGCCGTTGCTCTTTTCTCCTGAAGCCAGAAAGTTACTAGCCTTGTCTTTTAAGCCGTTTGGATGTTCGAGTTCGAGGGCAAAATGTTTGTTTCATGGTGTCGGTAAAACATTTATGTTTTTTTCATAATTGGTTTGGGTCCTCGTGTAAGGATGTTTGCCGTTTTTATTGCGATCTACGGTTTGCTGTGGCAGTGGATCCATCCAGGTAATACAGCCGTATAATTTTAGCCGATTGAAAAATGTTGGGTTATGGCTGAAATTGCAATGGGCTATTTGGTGTAGTTTTGTACCTTGCGGATACAAACAATAACGGCCAAATAATTGATACAATCTTGATACCGTTTGTATAGCAGTCGATACAAGTTTAACGCATTGAAACAATGTAGCTAGCTTGTTAATTGGTTCCACCTGGTTCGATTCGCTTAATAACGAACCTAATAACCGCATTTTGGACACTACAAACTGACAATTGCGCAGTGTTCAATAATATGGTGAATCTGCTTTATGTCCAGATACCACTTATGTGCTTTGTAAGTTGGGAAAATTGTGTTAAACCGTTAATGGTACATGCAAAAACGTTTTGCAATTATCAGTGTATGCTTACTGCGCATGCCCCTCCATTAAGTGCAGCCTGTGTGTGTTCTCAAAATAAATACCATGAAAAAATAGGCTACATATCACATTACATGTGCAATTTGGAGTCTTTCCTTGTGTGAGTCACCAGTTGATCAGCTGATGTGCCTGAAGTGATGTAGGGATCAGTGATTCTGCTCTTGGCCTTTTTGTATTGATCCATTGTGCCAATTTCTGTTGTGTGATTACATGCATCTAGGACATTCTTCTTCAGACTCCTCAGAAGTGGAGTTGGTCCCCAGGCGCTGCACTGTGGCTGCCCACTGCTCCTGAGTAACTAAGATGGGTTAAATGCGGAGGACAAATGGGGTTCAATAAAGTATATCTACCTAAAGTGCAGCAGTGACTGCAGTAAAGGATATTTTATACTTGTTCCAGAATCAGCTGTACGTTTAGCATAATAAACTATACTGGCAAACATTAATAAGTGTTACAGTTTGGAGAAGTGCTGAGAAATGGTGTGTGTTGTGTTTGTAATGCTTTGAGCTCTTTGCCGGCTCAAGCACGTTGGCTGGTGTGCAGTAGCTGAGTTTAAAACTGAGTTTACTGGATAATAACTGCCACGGAATGTGATGTCAGCCCCGAAGGAAGCCATTGGAGTCTGATTGGTTCCCTCGGGGACCAGTGTGTTTCTATTGGCTGATTGTATATCAGTGTAAAATGGTGGTGTTCTCTCCCCAGCTGTGGCAGACTCCATCAGCGCCTCCCAGCAGAAGTCAGCCCAGCCTCAGGGTAGCAGTGTAAACGGCAGTGTAGAGATCCTCTCCTGCGAGTCTATCCGTGCTAGTTATGAAGGTAAGAAGGACGAGGCTTCCCTCACTGTGCTGGTGATTATTAGCGTTCAGTATCACAGTTTCCACTTTTCAGACTGTCCGTGGTTCCATCAGTGCGATGTGAGCATAGTACCCAGTGATCACCTGCAGGCCTGATGGCCCAGTAAGCTTGTTTTTGAAGCTGTTCTTAAGGGTATCTTCATTGTATTAACTGAACGGCACATGCCAGCTAATTCTACACACTGGTCCTTTGCATGGTCACATGATTTTTGTTCTATCACACTGCCTGTAACCTGGCAGCTAAGTATAGTGAGGTTTACATCGGACTCTTTCATTTTTCCGGGGCTGCTCAGCATTGTGCTCACACATTCCTTCATGCTGTGTGCGCATGTCTGTTAAACTCTGACAGTTACAGTTGACACATTCAGCTTCTGGGATTCCCTTAAGTGAGCTCATCTACCAGCAGGGGAGCTCTCTGGCTGAGGGCCCCCACCTCAGTGAAACGGTTTACACCTTCATACCACTGCCCATTACAGACAGTAATGCACGGCAGTTTAACACTAGCAATATAGGAGCACTTTATGAAAATGGGGCTTGAAAAAAAAAAATGGGACTACAGTGATGGTTTTAACCGCAAACGCTAAACGCAGCTGAGAGGAGTGTCCTGAGTTTCCCAGCGTACGGCTTCTGTCCGGCCTTCTTTTTACAGCCCTGGCTGAGCAGAATCCAGACGACAGCGATGCCGGCGCAGGGAATGCGTCGTGCGAGTCAATCCGTGCTGTTTATGAAGGTAAGGAGCATCGCACAACCGGCCGAGATCCCTCACGTCGAATACCAGCGTTCACATTCATCAGGCACGTGTGACACGTTTCATCAAGCGGATCACAGGTCGATCAGCGCAGTGTAATGAGACCACGCTGCAATCAGAAGGCTAGCACACAGCAGCAACAGATTATTTATTTAGTTTCCTGGAGGCTAATTTCACGAATGCCTGGCTGATAGCCAGCTCGGTCTGTGAGTCACGACCAGGACTGTTCTTTAGCCTTTGAGTCACTGGGCACTTTGTGCCTGTGAGCTGGTGTGTGTGTGTGTGTGTGTGTGTGTGTGTGTGTGTGTGTGTGTGTGTGTGTGTGTGTGTGTGTGTGTGTGTGTGGGGGTATCTGTATGTGTAGTGTGTGGGGGTATCTGTATGTACAGTGTGTGTGTGTGTGTGTGTGTGTGTGTGTGTGTGTGTGTGTGTGTGTGTGGGGGTATCTGTATGTACAGTGTGTGTGTAGTGTGTGGGGGTATCTGTATGTACAGTGTGTGTGTGTGTGTGTGTGTGTGTGTGTGTGTGTGTGTGTGTGTGTGTGGGGGTATCTGTATGTACAGTGTGTGTGTAGTGTGTGGGGGTATCTATATGTAGTGTGTGTGTGTGTGTGTGTGCAGCCCGTTGGGGTCTGTGTATGTAGTGTGTGTGCAGAGGGGAACAGGCCTCTCCTGGCTGTCTCAGGGCTGGCGGGAAAGCGGGCGTCCCTGCTGGACGAGACGGGCAGGACGCGCATCCTGGGAGGCCGCGAGGCGCAGGCCCACTCCTGGCCCTGGCAGGTCACCCTGACGGTCATCACCATGCCCGCCTGCGGGGGCGCTGTTCTCACCCCCAGCTGGGTCATCAGCGCCCGGCACTGCTTCCTCAGGTGAGCAGCCCGACCCATCACGCGCAGTGACTGGAGTTACCGTACGCGGTAAGTGCAGTTATTGAAGTCTGGAGCCTGTCGGATCGCATTTAATGCACGCTCTCGCCCCCTCGCTGGGTCCGGGCCAGACCCCGTTTCTGAAGACGAGTTGCATTAAATGCAGGTTGATCATTTATGTGTTGCACGTTCCCCAAAAAAAAGACTTCCGCAAAGGATGTGCTCATGTATCGTCACTGAAACATTCTCTGGGAGCGTCCTTGCTCCTAGCTGCTCCAAGGAGAATTTAACAGATTGGAACGTCCTCCAAGATGCCGGACCTCGATCGATTTTTCGGGTCTGGCGAGGATGAAATGAGATTGGAATGAGCCTGTCTCGTCACACAAGAGTTACTGGATAGGACACCAGAGCCAACTGCTCAGTCCCACCCTCCTTTAGCATTCATTCTGCGCTGTGTCCCCTGCAGTCAAACCAAAGTGAACTAGTGAAAAACAGAGCTAATGCTAAATAGCACCTTATCTTAGCTGAACAGCACCTACATTTTCGCCCTCATCAGCGGCATCTCTGTTTCTGCTTTTCCCCTGCGCTGTACACTGGAAATTACTTACTCTTCTGACGCATCACATCAACAAATACAACAACAAATCTTTATTTTACCTCATTCAACAGCCAGAGATCTCACTGAGCTGCTAATTAGTAGAGTCAGGTGTGCCTAATTAGGACTGAAATGGAAACCTGCTGGACAGCAGATCTCCTGGAACAGGGCTGGGCAGCCCTGGTGTAGAGCAACAGAATACTTTAATCCCTTTTATGTGCAGTTATGAACGTGCTTGTGTGTAAGCCTTGACCTTGCATTGACATTTCAGTTTTTACTTATTAAACTTATTAAAGTCTGTAAAGCCCAGGAAGAAAAGCACTGAAAAAATGATTTTCTTGATAACCATGCAGATTTCTCAAAAGAACGTGTAACTCTGAGGTCTTTTTAAACTGCAGTTACAGTAATATCCGTCTGTGGAAGGTGATGGCAGGAAAGCATGACCTTCAGAACAAAGAAGAGGCCTGTCAGCAGGTGAGGGATTTTAGCACTGCTGCGGAATGAAGCCTTTTATCTGTGTGCAGGTTTGACATCGGTTTAACAATGTCTGGGCACACTGCAATGTGACTTATGATTTGGGACTATTAGATTTTCCTTTTTTAAAATTATTATTGTTATTATTATTATTATTATTAGCCTTGGTAGTTGTAAAAAAATATATAAAATTAAAACTCCCCCCTCCTTTTTCTGTCACCTTAGGCTTGCTCTATACATACATGGTACAATAGAACTGTGATATTTGTGTGTGCTTCTGGGCTGCGAAAGTCTCTGTACAGATGTGGGGTTTTTAGATTTGAAATGCTGCTGGCTGTTTGCACATGCTGGTAGTACTCAGGCCATTGCTGGGGGAATCCTTTCTGTGTACGGCAAGGGTTTTGCCCCAGTAAGCAGGTCTTCTCCATTGAGTTCAGATATCCAAGATCTCCAAAATCATCCCCCACGAAGACTACAACAGGAGCAAGAAGACCAATGACGTGGTCCTGGTGAAGCTGGAGACGCCCCTGCGTTTCACCGACTGCGTCCGGCCCATCACCATAGTTACCGAGCCCGTGAAGCCCCCTGGGATGTGCACGGTGACAGGCTGGGGCTCGACCACAGAGTGTGCGTATGTCTCCCCCCCCCCCCCCCCCCCCCCCCCCTCAGCCTGGCCTGTGCCCCCCCCCCTTCTTCAGCATTTCTCTCTTCCCAGCTTTGATCTTTCACTACTTTCTCCTTTCTCTGCTTTTTGTAGGTTTGCTGAAGTAGATGCATTTATTCATTTAGTCTTTGTCAGGATATAGTTTATTCTGGAGGGGGGGGGCTTATGAACTGGTGTGAGTGGAGGTGTTTTAGGTGCACTGACAGACCCTGTCCTGAGTAAAGTGCCCCCCCCCCCCCCCCCCCCACCCCCTCTCTGCTCCTCAGACGGGCCCCGCGTGGCCAGACTGCAGGAGGTCAACGTCACCATCCTGAGCCGCGGCACCTGCAGCCGCCTGTACGGGCCCCGGGTCACCGAGACCATGCTCTGCGCCGGGGACGTGGAGGGCGGGGTGGACGCCTGCCAGGTGGGGCGGGGCGGGGCGCCCCCGCTTGTGCAAAACGGGGGGTTTTCTCCGCACCCCTGTGCCATACCTGTGATCAACCGCCACGATTTTAGCCCAATTCCTCACAGCTACGCAAGTAGAGCGGTGTTACCTTGATGAGCACCGCTCGGCGTTTTGAGCCATGTAATAAAGGTCTTAATTCCTGCATTCAAACGTTTGATATTCCACCCCAAAGTGGTTAGTCTTATGTGTCAAGGCAGAATACAGACAGTGCACACACGGGTGGAGCCGGCTGTCCCTGTTGTGTGAAGTGTTTAGGTGGAGTTTTGACTCTTGTTGGTGTTTTTGTTTTTTGTTTTGACATGCAGGGGGACTCAGGGGGCCCCCTGTCCTGTTACATTGGGGACCGATACAAGCTGGCGGGCATAGTGAGCTGGGGGGTGGGGTGTGGGCGTGCCGGAAAGCCGGGGGTCTACACCAACCTGCAGCACTACGCCAGCTGGGTGGAGTCCACCATCAAGGGTAAGAGACGGCTTTTTTGCTCCCGTTGTTTTTTTTTTTCCTACTTAAAATGAGTAAAATGCATTGGGTGGGAACCCGTGTGGTTTCACTGAAGAAGCAGAACAGAAGCACATGTCCTCGCTTGCACAGCAATTGCAAACAGTTCTGTGTTTTCACTTGCAGAAAGCGTCTGGCTGAAAGCTTGACTGGGGCGATATGAGCGCCGATGTTTGGGAGCGTTTGCTTTAAATGCCTTTTTCTCTCTTCACAGCTGAGGCCTCACCTGGGCCTGATGAGTCCAGTGACAGGATGGCAGGTAGGAGCGGGAGAAACAAAACTGCACCTCCCCTGATAACAATCAAACAATCAAACGATGTAGTTCTCAGCACATTGCGTATTAAATGTGTCCTGCTTCAAGGTCGCTAGGAACTTTGCCGCAACGGCCTTGAAACGCTTTAAAGGTTTTAGGATTGGATTTGGATTCAAGCAGAAAAAAATTTCAGTTGTGGGTGGGCCGCGTGGTCTGCTATTGGCCGACGCCGGGGTGACACACGACCTCAGCTTACACGCTAGCGTTCCTCAGGCACAGCCGCTGACTGACTGGCGCCCTCTCCTGGCCTGCAGGTGTGTGCGGGCTGGCGGCGGTGCCCCCGTGGGGGCTGGGCGCAGACTTTGCGCGGGTGCGGCGGGTGGAGGGGGAGGCGCGGGTGGAGCCCGTGTCGGAGGCGAGCGCTCACTCCTGGCCCTGGCAGGTCAGCCTGCAGGCCGGGGGCCGGCACTGCTGCAGCGGCAGCCTCGTCCGCCGCCGCTGGGTCCTAGCGTCCAGCCGCTGCCACTGCAGGGCCGGGTGAGTGTGTGTGTGTGTGTGTGTGTGTGTGTGTGTGTGTGTGTGTGTGTGTGTGTGTGTGTGTGTGTGTGTGTGTGTGTGTGTGTGTGTGTGTGTGTGTGTATGTATGCGCGCGTGTCCCTCATACACTCCTCTCCTGCCATACTCACTCTTCCCTCGCTCCTCAACCCGCATGTACACTCCTCTCTCTGCCACTCTCACTCCTCCGTTCTTCCCTAACACTCATACACTCATTCCCCCCTGTCTCTACCTCTCAAACAGTGCTCCTCAACTAAAAACTCAGTGGAAAAACATAAAGGTATTATTTGCTGCTCAGCCCTGGTCCTGGAGACCTGCTGTGCTGTAGGTTTTCATTTCAGCCCTAATTTGGCATACCCGATTCTACTAATTAGCATTAAACAGCTCTCCAGCTGTTTAATGAGGTGAGCTTTGTTAGGGTTGGTCATGCGTCTCTCTGCAGTGGGAAGGTGGACTCGGTGCTGCTCGGGGCTCACAGGCTCTGGCTCAGCACCTCGCAGGCCTTCGGGATACAGGCCGTCAACACCTCCCACGCCAATCAAACGGGGGCCCCGCCCTCCAGCGACCTCATGCTGATCAGGATCCTGGGAGCAGTCGAGTTCGGTACGGAGCTGCTTCTCGCCTGCTGAGTGTGGTCTCATCTTTTTCGATTTTTGGTTTTCCCAAACTCGCTTCTCCCAACTGCCATTATGCTGATTTTTGTTCCATAGAAAGTGATTTAAAAAAAAATATTTTTATTGTTTTTTTAAAATCAGGTTCTTAGCATTGTTCAATAGTCGAACCTCGTTATCTGGATTCAGACAAATGCATGTAAAATTCCTGCATTTTATGACATGTTTGTTAATATCAAATATTGACTAAACAGACCCTGGGACACTATTGCTTTAAATCTTCTCCTTGTACCTTTGCCAGGACTGACCATTACCCCAGTCTGCTTACCGGACCAGGGCAGCAAGCTGGATGGGAGCTGGTCCTGTGTGACCACTGGCTGGGAAATGGGAAAATTTTCCGGTAAGTTCTAACAAATTTTGTGAGCCTCTCCCTACTAGAATTCTGTGAAGCCCGTTTTGCCAGAATGTGGGACATGTACCCTGCTGTTGCAGCCATAGTACTTGCCCCTACCCATATCACCTTTAGCCTTCTCGCGTCAAGCCGTTGAAGCCAAGCAGAGATGGTCTTTGTTAGAATTTGACTGAGACCTCCTGTGGCCAGTAGGGGGTATCCTTATTTCTGATATCCAGTGCCCCAGCACTGCAATGGGGCTGCCCCTCTTGAGTTTCTAAACGGAGATCCTCACACATTGTGGTCATTAAAGACACCTATCGCACAAAAAGTAGGGGCGTTAACCTCAGTGTTCCAGTCCGCTTCACATTCCAAACTGCCATCTTCGTTTTGCTCTACGGCTAGTCCCCTAATCTCCCTCCTTTCATCTGGCTGCCGGTCCCCCTGCATGCCCCACACACTTTAATTTCCTGTGCTATCGCTGTAACACTAATGTTTATTTATGTCTTTGACCTCTACCTGGCTGGCTGTGTTCAGGCATTCTGATGCATTACTGAGCAGCAGCTGTTTCCCCTTAACGCAGCGTTCATCAGCCCAAACGTCCTCCACCAGGCCCGGCTGCAGCTGCTCAATGCCAGCGCGTGCCAGAGCAGGTGGGGGGAGGAGTTCTCTGACGAGGTTCACCTCTGCGCAGACGCTGCTGGATCCGTGGGCTGCATGGTACGTTCCGCACAGACGCCCCCCACACCCCCACACACACACCAAGCACCAAACACAGCTACTGTGTTCCAAATTACAACCTTTTCTGTTCCCTGGACCTTACTCGGTGCACAGTGCAGTTTGCTTTAAGAAAACGCATTAAAATCTGATGTAATGATTGCAAAAAAATAAGTATTTGGCATAAACTGCACAAACCAGTGTAGCATGAATTCATCATTTTTATAAGGTACATGGTGCACCTTTGTATTTGGTGGAGCCTTACTAATAGCATTTCAAATAAACTCTCTGCATTCAAACACTTCCTCATCACACCCATGTTCAACAGCGGAACGCACAATTTTCACATTGTCACATTGCCAAGATTCTGCACTTTCTGTGAGACCTCCTGGAAGGAGTGTTTCAGGTAATGTCAGTATAACGGCTGTCAGCAGTGTGTCACTCACGTCATGCTCCGTCTCTCTGACTCCGCCTCCCCCCCCACCCTCGAAACCCCGCCCCCGCAGGGTAACGCCGGAGGCCCCCTGCTGTGCAGCAGCGGCGATGATGTGTATTACCTCTTTGGCCTGATGACCTGGAGCGGCAGCCAGTGCGACGCCAGCAGCCCTGCGGTTTTCGCGCGGGTGTCGGCATTCCGCTCGTGGATAAGGCAGATAACTGGGGAGAGCTGAGAGCAACGCCGTGCTGTTTTACACTGCTCATGAACAATACTGTTTACGGAGCTGCCAGTAAACCTTAATGTCGCGCTAATCGCTGCGCCGACAGGGCTGCTTCTGTGTTAAAACTAAAGGATGGGAATGTGGGCTCATGCATTTAAATAAAATCCGGGAACAATATTTTTGACATCATTTTGAACATCCTTGACAGGGAAGGGGGGGGTGTTCCTTGTATCCTGGCCCAATTGCCCCGCCTGGCTCCTCTCTGTCAGTCCATGTTACCCCACAGCATAGTTGGTTAAATTCTTCTGGTGCAAAATGGCTACCGTGCATTTCCCAGGTGAGTGCTTCTCAGTGGTGGTGGGTTGAGGTGAGTTCATCCTTCACTGTGAACCACTTTAAAGATTGAGAGATGATCCCTGTTAATTAACGCAATCCATTATTATTACACAATGAACAAGGTGAGTAGTTGCACGTGCCTATCTTTCTTTATATTGACAAATGTACTTCAGCTGAGTGCACCTGAACTTGCTTTGTGTTTGGAATTGAGGCCACCTTTGAAAGCCAGGTTTCTGCCAAAACTGGTGTTGCGACTCTAGCTTCCGGATCAAGTGCAATCGATACAGCAGCTTTTAGGTCATCATTACTGGTGTTCTGGATGAATTCCTCATCAGGCCAATTCCTCAGCTGGGTATAGAAGTACTGGCCTCAGCTGATATGTGCATGTGGTGAGTTTTCTGCAGAGAAATGGCCATCAGGTGGGTGTGATTTTGGTAATTTGAGGTACGTTACTTCCTCCTTCGTCACAGCAAAGCTTTTTGAGTACAGTGAAAGGCAATGGAAGATTGTATATTAGTCCAACATTATTTTTATCTAGACTTGTAGTCACATTGCGTTTCTCATGTGTTTTGTGGCGTTATACTCCCTCCTCTGTTCCGTCTCCTCAGGGCCTCACTGACTTTGGATGGGACGGGGTTTGGTACAGCCCCAGAACTGCTCCACACTGATTTAAGAATGTCGGGTCCCATGGCGGGTTTTGTGCATGAATGTAATGTGAACATTCACCGTTGCACGTGTGACAATGGTAAGTGATGTGATATGTGCTCGTTAAAGCTTTAATCTTTTAATTGTGGTTAGCTGTTTTGACTCTTAGTCATAGTCAATCATAGCTCCAGAGCTCAAAATGGAGGATACGGAAACCTTCATTTTAAACGGTCATTACTGTTAACCTGTTTCATTGTAATGTTCTTGATTAAGTAACTGATTTTTTATTTTATTTTATTTTTGCATTATTTTTCCTTACCATCATGTTTCATAAAGCCTGGCCAATGTGTGGTTACCAGCGGGTATCGAGCCAATTGCAACCCACTTACTGAAAAGGTCAGCTGGCAACATCTGCATAGTACCACAATGAATTTCAATGATTTCCTTTGGCAGGAGAGCAGCACATGGATGCTCTCAGACTATAATCTAATCAATTATGGCAGTGATACAAAATGGTCTGCTATGCGACTGATGAAATCTATTGAAGTTGGGAAACGTCTTCAATTACAGGATAGCGTGTTGTGATGGTATGTTCTGATACTTTTACTTTTATTCCAGTAACGAAAGCTAATAAGAGGAGCAATTCCGGCTTTTACTTAGGAGGTTTTCGCCCTTTTCGCCACCGGAAGTCGATTCCTTATTGCGGGTTCACAGTAACACTCGCTAGCTGGTTAGCGATAAACATTTTGAAATTGCAACGCTTTATTTTGCGAAATCATTACAGTCACGTTTCCAAAACGTTAACGTTGTCGTCGTAGTAATAAGTTAGCCATCGCACTTTTATGTTTGACGTTGGTTAGCTGCTATTGTAAGTATAAAGTTGACTTGTGTTGCTACCGGCCAAACGATGTAAACATTTACTACGTCGGATGCTGACTTCATCGCGATCTTAACAGTGGCGAAAACTAATTTGTCATTTTTTTAAAACGATGAACGCTAGCTTCACCTCACGTTGTAGAATGGTTTGATCAAGCAAGTGCATTAATTCTGTTGAATAAAAATTAATAAGGGACGATTGACGTAACCCCATCAAACTTGACAGTGATCCCTGGTGTCAGTCGTGGCCAGATTTCTGTTGCACAGCCATTCTTAGATACAGTTTGATTGGTAACCCTTTTTATATTATTTCAAAATGTGTTCACTAATGTGTTGAGGCTAGATAAGGAAATAATGTGTAAAATGCTCCATACATATTTGCTAGCATTTAATTGGAATTGTAAATGTAAAATATAGTTGTCTGATTTTGCATATTGGAGTAGGCAAGCACACAATCCTAAATACTGTTGTGAAACTGCTCCTCAGTCTCAAGATTCAACTGCCACATCCTTTTCTAAAAGCATAAAAGAAAGACTCGTGGATATAAAACGAGTTCTATTGATCTGGCATTACTTTGGTATATATATGACCGTATTGAGACATTTTGAATATGGCAGAAGAGTAGTCATTTTAAAGTGTGGTCTAGTGTGCAAGCATCATGTGTTGCTGTATGGTCAGTATTATGCTCTAATCAGTGTGTGTGTTCTTGCTTTTTCAGTCTGTACCATGGAGCCCACTGCTTCTGGAATGTTCTGTGACAGAATGCTCAGTATGGTCAATTCCGAGGATGTGAATGCAATTATCCAAGCTCAGAGACACATGTGAGTGACTGAAAGTAATGCTGTGTTGAGTGGTGGCATAAGTACACTATTGCAGTGCATCTACACAAAATAGTATGTTTGAGGTACGTCTACCCATTTTGAATAGGATCACGTTGCTTTTCTTCTATGGGTATTAATACATTAGGGAATTACTGATTTGAAGAACAATAATCCTGTGTCATAATTGACAATGAAATATGGGTTTGTCTCCCACTTGACATTTTTTAAATGAGTAGTATTATGAATGTTATGTTTAAAATGCACAACCTTGAAGTTATGAAGTAACGGTTTGTCTGCGCTGCCGCCAGGCTGGACCGCTTTGAGAAGACGAACGAGATGCTCCTGAACTTCAACGGCCTCTCCAACGTGCGGCTCCAGCAGATGAATGAGCGCTTCCTGCACCACACGCGCACGCTGGTGGAGATGAAGAAGGACCTGGACAGCGTCTTCAGGAGAATCAGGTGCTGCCCCCTGCGGGACACGGACAGCTCTGCATCCTCCGGTCTTTTTCACCTTGTTTTGTACCTCATAACCCTGCCCAGGACTTTGTCTGGCCCTCAATCCACCTCCTGCTGTAGGATTTCAGACAGCTGTCACCCTATTGATTGCAGCTTGAATGTCTCCTGTGGATTTTTGTTAATCGACTTGGTTTTGCAGTTCCTATATTATAATGTATATTTTTGGCTGATAAACCAATAACACAACCAGGGGACATGTCTGTCAAGAAGGCATTGAACCTCTGTAGCTCCATTTCTTTCTTTTTTTTCCATATAGTGTGAACAGGGCATTGCAGTTCAGTACTGTGCTGCGGGGAGATAAATATTGTTGGGCTATGCAGTTATGTCATATTTAGATGTAAAGTACAAACGATTCATAGATCAAACTACTTTCTTTAAGGAACTCGTTGTGCAAAGAAGAAACCTAAACATCAAAAATAGAGACACATCAGTGAAATTTTATAAAACATTTTATGAAAAAGATTTGTACATCTTCCAGCAATGAGTCTGCTAGGACTGTTATAACTCTATTAACAAAAAGGATATATACGTGTCCATGTCATTTTCATGCACTACAGGACTCTGAAAAGCAAGATTGCAAAGCAGTATCCAGATGCTTTCAGCAGTAAGTGGTGCTTTTTTTGTTGTTTATGTTGATTATCTTGTGAGGACAAAACCAGGGAAACTCATACATTGCTAACATTCAGGAAGTGCAGTACCCCCCCAGAAACCTAATGTTACCCCTGGATCTGTCAATAGTGAGTAAGTAGAGCAGATGGAAGGAACCCTGGAGCTGACTATCTGGGTTTTAGGGAGAGTCTGTGATCGCTCCCTCTTTGTGTGGCTCTCTTTACACAGACGTCCACGAATCTCCCGTCCTGGAGGACGAGGACGACGAGTTCGACCCCGTCCCGCCCAGCGCGGCCACCACGACCGCCACCTCTGAGCAGAGCACCGAGTCGTGCGACTCCAGCCCCGACGTCGTCTCCCCCGCCGCCAGCCGCTGCTCGGAGGAGCCCTCCCAGGAGCAGCTGGACACGCCCACCTCAGACGGCCCGTGTGGCGGGGCGGTGCTGCAGGATGAGGGCCCCGACTAGGCCCCCGACTTGGGTTGTGTGGAGGGGCGGGACTTAACCTGCTGCTCTGTATGACTGATGTTCCGATTGGCTGTTTTTTTTGCCCCCCCCCCCCCCCCCCCCTTTTTTTTTTTGCCTTTTTTTGTTCTGCACTCTTTAAGCCATTCAGCACTAACTGCCGCAAGAAGAAAATACTTGAATTTTCCTTGTATATTAATTTAATCCTTACAAATGCAATGCCGAAACTGCTATTAGTGTGCTATTTACGGTTGGCAGCTTTTTAATACTTTTGTCTCGGTTGTATTTTCCATTTCCGGCGCTGGGGGAAAAATAGGTAGCCCATTGTACCTTTATGGGATTATGTTTTTAAAGGGTAAATCTGTTGGCGACCTACATTTCCCCATTTAATTTTTCATTCCCCATGAGATAGGTCATGGTTGGTATTTGTTTTTATCTAGCATTTTGAATCTATCCATTTCCCAGATGGCTGCATCCTGTACAGCATAGAGAGCACAGTTTTTACACTATGGTTCCTGCAGTTGGATGTATGTGGTAGCAATTCCGGTAACAGTACTTTACTCTACAGAATGACAACAGCGCCCCCTCTGGGCCTGATATGACACTGCCACTCATAAGGATCTGTTGCCTCATTATTGATGCTCAACAGAAAATTATGGTACTCATGTTTTGACCCCAAAGACACAAAATGTGAACAGTTAGATTTATTTCTCTTTTTGATCTGTTTTTTTTTAAACAAGTTAATGTAACTTGTGTGTGAAAAAGTGTTTTAGATGGAAGTGTTTGGTTTTAGATTTACTAGTAATTGTAAATTTTAAACAGTGACTTGGGGAAATTTAAAGAAAATGACGTTTATTCAGATATTGAGCTTCAGTGCACACTGATGGCGGTAATGGAGACAGGGAAGCCTCCCATGGAGCTCCAGCAAGTGGCACAGTGACCTCTGACCCCTGGCTGCTGAACTCCGCTGTGCCCTGAATGATGGGTATTCCAGGTAACGTGATGGAAGAGTGCAGTTGCCTCTCCTCAGGTTTCTGTGCTACCGAATTCCCTAGAAATGTGGTGGGGAAATACATTGTTGTAATGGAGCTGTCTGCCTGTACATGTACTTTATGGACAGTAAATATGACCACGTGATTAATGCCTGTATTAAACTAATTTTACAAATCCAGTAAATGATTAAATATGCTAAAACTATTGACTAGCATTGACAGAATCATTACAAAGCCATGACTGATTTTTGTTGATCTTAAGGTTAATGTAACACAATTTGTAGGTCACAGCTGAAGGGGAGGGAGGGAGTGGCGAGTTTGGCTTTACGCCGGGGCCCGGCTCCATAATCTCATTCAGTGGCACTGGTTGCGCCAGCCAATGAGAACCGCCCTCTCTGATGACGAGTTGGTTGAATCTTCTGGCAAGGTTTGAGGGGAGAGTGGAAGTACAATAGTTGTTTTTCAGTGGGTGAAGGAAAAAGGAAAATTTCCCAGTGGGCCTGTTGTCTTGCACACCTCGCCTCTTTGGTTTGGTGGTGGTGGTGGTGGTGGTGGGGGGGGGGGGGGGGGGGGGGGGGGGGGCTGACGGTCTCTCGGGAACGGCAGGTGAGGTCTGGACCTGCAAAGCACCTGCAATTAGCCCGTGCTCGGGCTCCAGCACGCTGCTGATTGGCTCCCTGGTGGATTGGAGCCGGAGCTGAGGAGAGCTTCCAGCAGCGCCGCTCCTCACTGCAGCAGCTCCTCCCACGATCACGCCTGTCTGCCCAAGGCCCGATGCACTCTGGGACAGGAAGTGGGCTCCGCCGCTGTGCCGGTTCTGCACCGTAAGTAAAATGCAACACGTGGGATGTACTGTGTTTCATTTCTCACGGTTGCTGTTTTGATCAGGGTCTCCCTCAGCAAAGAGAAATCTGTACTGTATCGAGGTCTTCCCCTTCAGATGAGACATTTAAAATAAAATAAATTAAATTTAAAAAAAACTGACTTGTTACTGAAGGTCCCGTGGTTTTCAGTGCCCTGGTCAAAGTCCCACAAAAGCTGGCTCTCTACATCTGTCACCCCCGTACGTTGATGTGGCCAGACAGTCCTTTGTTTTTCCTGCAATCTGTGATTCTTCTAGGTTGTACTGAAATTATTTCAATAACTCGGTAATTAATAGGCGTGTGTCAAAAACCTGAATTCCCTATTCAGAAATGCCCCCCCCCTTCCCTGGTCTGCAGTTGGTCCCTCATGCTGGCCAGGTGGATCAGAGCTGGGCCCATCTTACATGGTGGAGATGTGACCATCCAGACTCCTCTGGCTTCTGAGTGAAGACCCAGTCTGGCCTTATTAGCAGATGCAGTGGTAGCAGCAACCCGGGAGATACAGCCGGGAGAGTTGCCATGGCGCTGAACAGGTACTGTACACAGCGTGGGGGGGGGGGGTACAGGGTACAGGCACAGGCTGCAAGATGCCGAGGCAAGATCGACTTAATCAGCATTTTCCAGAGACGTAAACAAGTGCCTGAGTGTGCTAGTCTCCAAGTGTTCTCAAGAATGCAAAGCATAGCCAGTATTTCCAGACGAAATAAGTTTAGAAATGCTTCTGGTTATCTAGACAGCTGTTGATCTGTTTTGAAACTGTAAAGTAAAAAAAAAAAAATAGTGTTTGAGAGATGAGGGCAGCCCTGGGTTCATGCCGTGCTGTACGATGTGCAGCTACTCCCTCACCTGAGCTCCGTTTCCACAACACTCCCCCCCACCACCCCGCCATCCCAGCCCTGGAGATGCTCCTCATAAGCACAGCCCCGCCAAACCGCAAGACTACCCCCCCCCACCCCCCCCAGGGCCTTGTTATTTCAGCTCACCTGTGCGTCCCACGTGGCCGCTGTTCCCGGGAGGGCCGTGGGCAGCGCTTTGATCACCGCCCCCCCCCCCCCCCATCCCCCCCCACCCCATCCCTTCCTCACGTCTGCGTAAGACACATGGCAATAGACCTCTTCTGCTCTCTCTCTGAAGGTCAACAATGCTGAGTGAAGGTCAACAAGGTAGGTCAAAGGAACCCAGGGCACAGCACCATACTGCTTCTGCGCAAAAACAGGAACGGACTGTGTCTGTTTACGTGGGGCGTTCTGCTGACTAATTGGACTTAATTTGGTTGTGAGAATGGAAATTCACCTTTGAAGTGGAGGTTGTGTGACAGCACAAACTGATACAATACTACATGCTATAAATGTTTACAATTTCTTGTTCTGTCTATCTTCATCAGATGTCAGTATTAGCCCATCGTCCTCTAATATGTGTTTTAAAGGCAGGTCAGTGTATTTCAGTAATTAAATGTCCCTGGTGGCAAGATCATAGTAGTTTCCTCAAAACCAGTTGGAAAAATAATATACGCTTTCTTCTTTGGGTGCTTTTCCACTGAATGCGTAAATGACAAGAAGGAAGTTCCCTGACTTATTGGTCTGCCCTGCCTGGTTTAGTCTGTCACTCAGACCCTTCCTTCCGTGTGTGGGTACTGACATCACAGTGAGGATGTGTCACATGACAGATTCCCACAGCAGGACATGGCAGAAAAGCAGCTTATAGCCCTGCCCCCTCCCCCTGCAATCAGCTCACTGATGGCCTGAAGGCACAATTAGGACTCCATTCCCAGGTTTGGGTTTGTGAATGTGTCCCTCTGTGTTTCACCTGCCACTCACTGAGTACCTGCGTGACCCCTCACCTGTGCTTTGAGAGCCATAACAGGCACACCTCATCCGTAGGTCCTGTTTGAAGGTATTCCTAGTGGGACATCATCCTCTCCACTAGGTGGCAGTATGCAGCAGCTGGTCAGCGAAGGGCCCGCTGTGCGGTTCACCTCAGAGTGACCTTGCTGAAACCCGAGAGAGAACTGAAGATGTACAACCCTGCACCGCCAGGGCGGTTTCGACCGGGTGCCGTCACCGTCAGAGTGGGCAGGGGTACGGGTGGGGTCCTGGGCAGTGCCTTGTGTAACGGGTCTGGAGGCCCGCACAGCGGAACACTGGCATGTCTAGCACAGGTTTTCTCTTGGTCACATGACGCGCTGTCAGCGCTCACATCCCAGCCCTGTGTCCCGGCTGCCAGTGGAAGAGATCTAAAAATACACCGTGCCCCAGATTATTATAATCCTGGAGCTGGATTTGGGTGAGGTGGGGGTGGAGGAGGGGGTGGGGGGGCTGGGAGAGGAAGATATCCATGCTGCAGCTACCCCTTGTAACTTTGCCTTTTTTGACCCTCTGTCTTGTCACCTGTAACTGAACAGATTTCTGCTCGTGTGGCAAACAGCAGTTTGTGTATAAATACTAAATCATTCTAACAGGGCTTTTATTAGGAGCTGTGAGTACACGGTATGCTGTAATCTACTTGGCGCTTGTGGGACAGATGGCGAGTAAGTAAGTTCTGTAGACTTGTGTCAGCGCTCCTGCCTCTCTGCCTGTTCCCCTAATCCACATGGGGGCCTGAGTGGTGGGGCAGTGCCCCTCTTCGGGGTCCATGCCCAGCAGTCCGAAAATCATGCACACAGTGCGATGGAGACTCTGGGAATGGGACGGGATGTGTAAGCTGGGGATGTGAACCAGCTTTGAATGTGGGCCGTGTAAGGAGAGCACCTACAGCCCCAGTGACATCATGGATAAGATTTCAGGCACCCAATCACAGGCACCCCATGTCCACTGTTTGCGATGTCATAGTAGCTTCCTTGGACCCTACTGACCCTGAAGGGCTTCCCTCTCTGCTGGTGGTGGGGTGTTTCCACTCCCCACAGTGTGTGGGAGGTGGGGGGGGAGTTGGGGGCTGGCGGCTGGCGGTCCCCTTAAAGAGCTTTTCTCCTCTCCATTATCACTCCCCTCTAATCGCCGCGCCAGCTGTCGGCCACCGTACCGCTGCAACCAGGCCCTGTCCCCAATTAGGAGAATGGACAGGCCTGAGGGCTGTGTTTGAACAATAAAGCTGATTAGCAGGTATTAACACCACATTTAAACGAGTGGACATTGCTACCCCCTCCCCCAAGTTGGGACACATTTTGTACACTAGTATGAACCCCCTGCCCACTCTGCAAAGCCTATCTTTGGCCACGCCAAGTGCTTCCCCATCCATTTCAAGAGGCTGTTGAAGTGACTTTTTAACAGCTTTAGACTACTGAAAGACAGAGCAGCCACTAACGCCAGAGAAATGTCCATATTCTCCTCTTCTAGAACTTACTGACACCAGTGTTTGTGTTAAGTGCTTATCTGAGCCAGTAATAAACGAATAGGTTACACCACGTCATCGAGGAAATTATCTTGATTGCCAAGCAGACGATTCCGTTAAATTGTTACTGGTCAGTTTAGTAAGAAGTATGTTCACCATTTACTTTCAAATGGCTCGCGAGTTGGATTCAGTTGTTCAACTCCGGCAACTCACTCCACAAGAATTAACGAATTTCATGATAATAAATAAGTAGATAAATAAATGGATAAGTAAACGAGGCCTAACGCTAGTTTTGCCTTTAGGAAATCGGGTGGTGGCCGGCTCAAGTTGACTTGAAGGTGGTCTTCGCAGAAAGGCTCGTGCGCCTCGCGAGTACGCGACTGGTATGTGTTTTTTACAAAATTCTGGCACTTCAAACAATTTTTGAAGTAATTTTTGGAACAACAGCTACGTAGCTAACGTCAATGTTATTGTACAAAACTTGGAGTTTGTAAATTGGCTAGTTATGTGGACAAACTGAGTACATTTAGCTTGCTTTATTTGGCCAGAAGTTTTCATTAGTTAACCTTAACTTGGTAAAAAAATTTTTTAAAAATTCAAAGGCAAGCGAAGAAATTGCCAAACAGCTTCCCTGCCTTGTAAGTGAAGGAATTTTACTGACGGTTTTTACCAGTAATTTTTACAAGAATTATCTTTTAATGAATGTATGTTTTTTCACCGAACTTTATAGCCGTCAAACACAAATGACATGACATAAGTTATGTTTCCTTGACTAGTATATGTCGCTGTTGAAATGAATTTTGAGCCTTATAGCAGCTATAGAATGCAACTGACATTGTATAATGCATTGCTTTTTATTTTTATGTAAACGACTACCTGCAAATATGGCTGTGGGGAATCCTGAATATTAAGCAGAAGTGGCACAAGCCAAGAAAAAATACTGTACACAAGTTCAGCAGAATAACAAGCCTGGTCCTGCCTTCAGAAGGTAAGAATATTTTCTTAATTGATGACCTTATGATGGTCCGTGACACATTTGAATATTAAATAGTGCAGTTACACACCCACAGGTAGGGTAGTAAACTTGTTTCCATGTTCACCTCTCATATCCCCTTCACTTGCTCACAAAAAGAGTTCTTGCTATAGTTCTGGTGCCCACAATTTATTCTTTACTGATCCTGTCAACCGTGGGGACAGACAGTGTGCCACATTATGAATTAAGGTGAGTAATATTTCTAAACTGTGCCAACTTCATGCATTCCACACTATCAACTGCTGCCTGGCAATGCCAACAGAACTGGTAAGGAAAAGAGTTTTTTTTTTTTTTTTTTTTTTTTTTTTTTTCTCTCCAAAACTGATTTGGACGCAGCTCTTAGTCACACGTGACCCAGGGCCCTGCGTTTGAGAGGAAAACCCTCAGCTTGGCTCAGTTCAGAGAGCCAACAGAGCGGGTGTGTAAGCACGCTGTGCTTCCAGTTAGCACGGCACGCGGTTTTCACGTTTGCGTCACTCGGTGGCTTCGGATTAGCGATGTTAGCGCTCTCCCTGAGAATCCCCACGCCAGCGCATGGCGTTGCCTGCTACCTCAAAGAGGCAGTGGCTAATCTGACCTCGTATGGGTGAAGCCAAAAAGGCACAGCCACCTTCCTCTTCATCCTGCTTACGCGGTGCCCATCCACGTTTCATCCAAACCACTGACAGTATGGGCACGGTAAACTAGGAACAGCATGAATGCAAAAGGGCTGTACCGATGTATGTTGTGTTTTTAAGTTTGCAGAATACCAGCAGCTGATGATTTGAGTTAAAGACTAGGCTCATTTGGGGAAAAAAGTATAGCTCTTACGTACTTGGGTGTTGGTCTACATTTTCCTTTAAAATCTGTTAAATAATCTTACTATGTTTTCCAAGACTCACAGGAAGCCATTATGTAATTTTATTCTAATGATATTTCTCATTTCGGAGATGATAATGACTGGTGATATTTATGTGATGACTGTTCCTTTATACTGTGTACTTTATACTCCATGTCAAGGTGGCTCGTACATCAGATCTCAGATTTAGAAAAAGTCTGTACAAAGTATTTTCTCTGCCTCTTAGAATCAATTGATGGTGTTTTTTTTTTTTTACAGAAATGTCTGACATTTTGAAAACACTTTGTGGCATGTTTGACATTTTGTGACCGACTATGTCATAGCATTTGGGTTTCGTTAAATGTGGTGTAACTTTTCTCTCGGTTTGAGGCCCTGTCACAGTCAGCATCCTGAAGTCTTATTTCTCCTTGTTCCAAATCGACTGCGTGTGCATCGGTGTCGGCTCAGTGCTTGGTGTTGGGGTGGCGGTGGCGGTGGCAGTCTAGTACACAGGCTCAGGTTGGGTATGAAGCTGCGCAGGTTTAATCAGCTAATGGCCTTGCAGACTCCCAGTGAGTGGCACCTGGCAGAGGACTGGGTGCTGCACTGAGTTTTGGGGCCGAGTTTCAGTCAGTCAATCACCGGTTGTGGGGGGTGGCACCGGAGGGTGAAAGTGTGCGGAGCGTAGACCAGGGTGGACGGGTGGGTGGTTCGGATGGTTGGGGGGGGGGGGTGGTTATCGATTCTCACGGTGCTAGGAGCACGGTGCTGGCCGGGCGTTGGGCCTCTTTCTTGTTGCCGCGGACACTGGAGCAGAGCTTTAATCTCTACTAATCGTTTCTTAATGCCAGAGCCGCGGCCCGCACCCCCACACCCCCGCCAGGGCCCTCCTCCTGCTCGCTGGAGCACGTGGACTAATCCCTGTTTTCCCTCCCCCAGCACCGGGGTCAGGGCCGCGGGAAATCAGACCCCCCCCCACACATTTATACCCGCACAACGGAGGCTTTGAACATGTCCTAATGACACTACATAGCATCCACCGGGCTGACGTGTGCTGTATGTGCAAATGTGTACAATGGACTGTATGCTGTGGAAACGCTTTGCTTTGAATTGGCTATTGCTGCACACGACAGACATGAAAGACATGGTTGGTAGGCGAACCACAATAGAACACGTTGTTTTTGGGGGAAAAACAGGTTTTTTCTGGGTTTTTTTTAAACCAGGCAGGTCAGTTGAGAACTCGGTCTTGTTTTTGCTGTATACTGTATGTATTCTGCAATTACAGTCCACCACAACGACCACTAATCCATCTTCTGTGGATTAATCTTTATTCTCTGGGCAAAGCACCGACCGCTCTGACAAAAGCGTATATTATTAAAAAAATATAAAAATGTTGAAAGCAATCAGGGCTGGGAAGCCGAATATATCGCTACTTGCTACAAATCTGAGCTGTTGATTTAATTGTAAAATCTTGGTTTAGGGTTTAAAAATGAAGAGATGCTCGTGCTTCAAACGGCTACAGGCATTGGCAGTACTGTGGTGGAATGGAGATGTGCTCCACAGGGGATCTAAATCTGTGTCCTTCTTTTGAATAGATTGATTTGCATGCTGGGATACGATTTGCAGAATAAAACAGCGGAAGGCGGGCGTTGTTGACGAAAAGGACAGGGCATCACCACTGCAATGCGTTCCCGTACAGTTAGTGGGGGAAAAAGAAAAAAAACATTTTCCTCCCGTTGTGCGTCTGTTAACTATTTTTATTCAGTGACATCATTTACTGGCGATAGGAGTTCTTTTACTTGCCATAATGAAATGGTAAACTTGAAAATACTTTTTTTTTTTTAATTGCTAGAGTATTTTTTTTTTTTTTTTTAAAGTAATTGATATGGGGTTCTCAAAAAAGCCAGTGTTCATTTTTTTTTTTTTTTTTGTCTCTCCCCATTTTGCCCTCTTGCCGCTGTAGTGGGCCTTCAGCTGAAATTCCGCACAGACGCTTCCGCGCGGGATGCGCCATGACGCACAGGCCCGATCAAATTCCGCCCCAGACAAATTAATGACAATACAAATCACATTAGTCGCAGTGCAGCGCGCGGCACAGATTTGAGTGAGAGCAGATAATGTGGTATTAATCCACAGAGCCTCTGCTCGGCTACATTAAATCTCCTCACCGCCCCCCCACCGGCCCGTTATAGCACAGGCTGCTAACGGTTTGCGTTTCGCTCCGACAAAAGCGACTCCGCTTCTGCCCGTCAGGTCCGAGTTTTCTCCAACGAGGAGTGAAAGACGCCGCCGTACGGCTGGCTAGTTATCACTTGGACATGGAGGTGCTACCCTCCAGTTAGCTGTTCTTCGTAACAATAGATTGGGCTCCATTTTAAAATGTTTTGTGGGCTGTACCTCTGTGGCTTAAGCGTGCTTGGTGTATCTCTCACTGAGTGCGTGGGCAGTTTTATGGTTTTTACTCCAGTCTTGGCATCTAGCAACTTAGTTTGTGAAGGGAAAAATATAAAGGAAGATAAATGTTGAAGCAGTAATCAAGCATCCAGCAAGAGTGCTTCCCTTTCCTTAATTTGCCGGCAGTCTCTCCTGCCAACTGTCACACATTTTGTTTGGTAAAACGGGAGAAGTTAGCATGATCCCCCATACTGAGCACAAGCAAACTCGGAATTAAGACTGGAAGATTTTTTTTTTTTTTTTTGGAAAACCACAGAAGCTGGGGGAGAAGCTGAGCCTGTGAACAGCAGGGCTGTCCCTCGGCAGAGCGTACCTGCGGGAGGGGGACCCAAATCTGAAGCTCTGAGACTGAGGGGGCTGCATGGGGACTTCCTGTCTCACCCCAATCTGCAGACCCCCGCAGCCACTCACTCGGGGGGCTCATCACAGGCTCCGCCCACATGTTGGTCTCTGGGTGGGGTGGGGGGGTCGTCCAGTAGAGAGGAGGGGGGGAGCCCAAATCCTGGGAGGTGGCTGAGACTCTCCCGTGGTAGTTGGCAAGTCTAGAACCACCGGATCCTTCTACCTCACCAGTGTGAGTTCTACCATTGCCAAACACCACAGGGTAGCCAGACAGTCCATCCAGGAATCTTCCAACAGGGAGCGCACAATGCAGTCCTAACAGGTCTAAAGCATCTCATGCACATGGATATATAGATTTTTTTTTTTTTTTTTGTAGCGCCAGTGAGACGGAGGTTATACACAGGTGGTATATTTTATTCAGTATGAGTTGCAACGGCCATTTTCTTCTGTGCATGGCACCTGTTTTTCCTTGAGTTTTTATGGGAAGTCTTCTGCAGGGTAGTTGTCAAAGACCGACTGCATCGGATTATGTAGAAAATAATTCAGTATCTTCAGATAGTTGAACGACTGCATAGTTAATATATAATACGTACATTATGTATACACATTCTTAACGTGGTTTTATGCCCATTAAGTGCTTTTAGTTGTAAGGAAAAATTAAAATAAAATAAATAAAATATTGTATAATTCAAGCTGTGCGGTGTCTGTTAAGTATGATCCAGCATCAGCTTCCTCTTTCCATCAGAGGCGCTGGTTACTCTAGACTGAAATCTAAATTTAGACAATGACCTGTACTGAACTAGAGTAGGGGACAGAGGTCAAGGGGGATCAATCTGGTCTGTCCTTCTGTTGATTTGTCTAAACGCAGTAAAAAAAATGATGGGGAATCACTCACTACACATGACTGAAGAGAAAGTGGTGGGTAGTTTGTGTAGCACAGTAAGCCCCTGACAGAACTGGAGTACAGTTAGTGAGAGCTGTTCATCTCTACTCTCTCCCTTGCATAACAGACAGTTTGATCAAGTTTTAAAAAAAATGTGATGTTTCCAAACAGCAGTAGTACCTTACAGCACGCATTTAGACGTCAGCGTTATTATAGCATTAGTTCAGGGGATAAACAACTTTTGTGAGTGATGAGTCCATCAGGAATCGATTATTATTAATACCCAACCAGCTGCACATCCTGTTACCTGATGGTGCTGGCTGGCTGATTCACTTTGCAGCGCTGAACATCAGACTGTGAGAGCATTACTCCTGCCAGGCATTTATCTTCCAAATCTGGAAGAAGGCTCACATGCAGTGTGATTATTTGCTTACTTTGTGCCTGCACAGTTTCACTGTAGTCATTTTCAAGTTTAATGAAGCCCTAAAGATAAATATAATTTTTTTTTTAAAAGTGCAACGTAAACCAGATGACAGAAAAGCGATGCATGTATGTCTTCTCCTATATTGGCACCACACATAATTGCTCAACAGATTTATACAGAAGCAAAAATGTGCTAGTGCCAAAATGGGCAAGGACAAAAATGGGCTCGGCCTCTATGCTCGTCAACTGCAACGGAACTGCTAGGCTGCGGCTTATGCACTTCAGCCAGCACAGTGACTTCCTGGGACCAAGGCATCTAAATCCTAGCGCGTATTTCCCCCTCCCTACAAAAAGCTGAGGGGGGGGGGGGGGTGGATTTGAAAGACGGTGTATCCTTGCGGTTCTTTCTCTGCTCTGTTTATGGCTCTATGGTAATTCACTGATGGTGTGGTTTCACAGTGAATTCTACCAGTGCCATACACAGAACAGGAGTCTTTACCACACCTCTCTGCCCCCACCCACCCAAACAGACCACACAGGTGGAACACACACAGAGGGAACTGTGTTTTGTTTTGTTTTTTAGGGGGGGGGGGGGCGGTGGGATTCTCCTGGTGTGTTACCACCTGACACAGGTGACACAGCTCAAAGGAGAGAAGCCCTGCGAGCAGAGATTTGGGGGGAGGGGGGATTGTTCCCTTTGAAATGCTTGAATCAGACCATGTTGACTTAGTACACATGAAGAACCTAATTCTGAACTGCCTTACTGTGCACTTGATCTGCTATCTTTGTTGTTAAAGGAAAATGACAGTGCATTATTGAAAGGCAGTGACTTATGAAAGGAGGTTATTGATATATATTGCTGCAAATATTCATATTTATTGCTATTTCCCCCCCTTTACTGTCTACACATTAGGAAAACCATTAGAAGACATTTGCCACCGAGCTGTCATCTGAATATGACTACAATGACCACATTCAAGGTCAAAATCAAGGGGTAAAAATGTCTTCTTTTGAGCATTTGTTAAAAGGCCCTATGTCTTCTTTCTTGTGGAATCACCATCTGAATGAGGTCTCTATGGTTACTGTTTGGACCGATTCCTGAGAGACACAATTTGTCTCCTAAGGTGCATGCACACCTGTCCAAATGACAGGTTAGCACAGCATCACCTTGCTTGTTGTTCACTGCCTTTTGTCTGTGGCCTATTTCTCTGGATTAAACATTTTAGATTGGCGCTGGTTCAGCATACTGTTGTCTGCACATGCAGTGAGTAAAAAAGATCATTAGTTTGGGACTGCAGGAGTTTTATGTTAGTTATGAATTCCTTAAGATTGAAATTCGTCTGCTTGTAGTTCTCAGCAGAGGCTGGGATTGTCGCTTACTAACTGTCTCTTGCATGGATGGCAGTAACCCCTGGATGGCTCGACTCTCAGTCTTTTCAGTCAGCCGCAGTAAACAGTGATGTAAACTCCGCATCGGCCTCAGCTTTGCATCAGTGCTTGCGGTCTCCTAGATATGTCCCCCGCGATGCGAGTGTGTATCCCAACTGCTGCGCCCAATGGGGCTCAGTGGTATTTATAGCACTTAATGGCTGGAAAAACGACATCATTTTCCCCGTTGCTCTGGGGCTGTCACCGTTCCTATTGTCGGTTGTACTGTGCTATCGAGACGCAGAAACACACACGATGCCAGACGTCATTAGAAGGTAGCTGAAGTTGTGTAGCTGACGCTAGAAAAGACTACAGCCCCACTGCGGCATCTCTTTCATCCTCCAGCAGTGTCTCCTCTCGCCCAGCACGGGTTATTGCTGAAGGGCATTGAAAGGACATAATGCAGCATTCAAATCTGAGCTTTAGAGATAGGCCCGTTTGCCACGTTGTACTGTTCTCATGCAGACCACTCAGCGTTTGAGGTCTTGTCCCCATGCGTGTAGACCTTATTAGATCTGACCTGTTCTACACCAATTTAAGTTTTCCTCACCTAATCTCATCTGGTAAAGGAATTCACTCTGCCCCAGGCACGGAAGAAAAACATTGAGATGCGTCAGTACTCCAAAATTTCGCTGACGAAACAGTACTGCCCTTTCATAAAGAGAACATGCTGCAGTATATTGAAAGATCATACTGCAATATATTGAAATACTGCATATATTTTCAAGATGAGTAAATATATTACAAATCTTCACAAAATAAGGGCAAATGTACAATTTCACATTGCTATCAGATATTGAAATGTAGTATTTTTTTAATACATTACTGTGAAATATATTTTCATTATATTTAGCAAAAGGTCCGCATACTGTTTGTCCTCTAGTGCAGCACATTGCATTTATGTAAGGAGGGAGGAGGATGGAGAGTGGGGGGAGGGGGTGTGCCCTTCCTTTCTCCATGGAACATCTCTCTCACTTAGTGCAGCCCTATCCTGTCTAACAGACCTGACAAGGCCGCTGTCTGCTTGGCAGTGGCTTTTCTATCTGGGTGAAAGGTACATTCTCATTTCCCAGGACCCAATGGGGCAGGTTTCTGGCTTGCGCCCACCCCATTACCTCTTGTAAGCGGCGCAGTTGGCGGTATTGGACAGACCGCACGTGATGCGTATCCATTTAAGAGCCTATAGATGCAAGCGGCTGAACCTGCAGCAGCGTCGGTCTGTCGGGACACTTCTACCGTGCGGAGCCCTGACTGCACCACTGTAGGGAGAGTCCGGGGCACGGACACGGAGGACAAACCCACCCTCAAAAAAGCCGCCATCTTGTTTTCCGTACCCAGCCAGCCTGAACCGACCCTCAGAGCCGGCAGCGATACAGGAGGCCCCACAAATAGAGTATGCCAATTACAGTCCATATACACAGACCCCGATTACAGTCCATATACACAGACCCCAATTACAGTCCGTATACACAGACCCCGATTATACGGCGTTAAATATACCTATTTTCCCTCATTGAAATTGTAGATTAATCTCTCTCTTGCGCCATCTGCTCTTGACTGCTCGGTGGCGGTACACGCACGCCTCCCTCCCCGCCCGGCCCGGGCCGGCCCCTGCCTTGGCGGACTAGGGGAGCAGCCATTAGCTTCCTTGCCCCCCTCAGGCCCCACAGTGGACTGGGCCTGCGCATTGATCCCGCCTCTGAAATGATGTTCTAAGTGATTCTGAGACGCCCCAAATGGCTCCCCGAGCAGGACGACTCCATCCATTTCCGGGAGAAATCAATACTTTTTAAAAAGCCGGCTCGGAGAACCGTCGTCGGGCCAGAATTGTACGCCTAGTATTTTTCCCCGTGGTGAAGGAGTAATAACTCCCCAAATGGAAGAGATTCCAGTAATTCCGTTGCCAATATGGTGCGCACACTACATATCTCATGAAAATATTTGAGTATTTTAAAAAAATATATACATCTTTTGAAATGCTAAAAGGCAATCAGCATGTAAAATAATGAAGTGTTGAACAAGAAATTAAAAATCTATAATTTACTTTAAAATATTAATTTATGGCTTTTTGAGACTACCTTTCATTTTAATATGCTCTATAATAGCAGTGATCTCCATCGCTCTAGACTTTGATATTATTACTGGCTCTGCAGGGAGACCGATACAACAATGGTATTGTTTCTTTAATAGTCAAAATCAGTCTACCAAAATGTACATGCACATGCACAAAATCTCAAAAATATTTTCTGTGCGCCTTTGTATAACAAAAAATCTGAAAGTGATATTGACATTAAATTACATTCAGTGAAATGAAGTGATTTTATATATAAATGCTGGTTGCCATCATTTGACATCTTTTTTCATTCAAGGTCAGTTGGACTGTTGCCATAATCAAGGATAAGCAATCATTGCATACTCTTTGCAGCACGAAAAAGTGGCCCGTTTGAATAAACAGACATGAAACTACCCGTAACCCTGCAAGACACTGTTACACAAGACTGAGAACATAAATATAGACCTATGCAAACATAAACGAAGTATCAAAAATCAGTGAAAACATTTACCCAGTTCAATCTGTTTTGTTCGAGTTAAACAGTCTTCCCAAATCTACGTGAGTTTAATAATCGCCACAACCAGCGCAAAAAAAAAAGTCTGTACTGCGTCCCTTGATGCTCCAAATCTGTTCCAGTGGCCTGTCTTTATATTTGCCACGATGACAACAGCAAAGCCCATTGGACAAATCGCATTTGTCCGTGATTATGGAGTCTGCAGCACAGTCCTCCGACTTGAGATATTTTAGGAGCGATTTGAAAATTCTCCTTAGGAAATGAGTTCAAATGAGTAATATAACTATAGGTATTGGATTAATTCTGTAAAAGCCTGCTTCAAATTAACATTTTATATTTGTGTAATTTCTGTGTAGTACATTGCGTTAAGGGATCAGCATGTAAGATAAACGTCACTTTAAATGGCATTTCTCAATGCAAGCAATTCAGTCTGTAATATAAATTTTGCCAGACCAATAGACGGCATTGAATATAATTCATACTTTGGTACATTTAGCATAATCTAAAAGCCGTCTCATGCATATAGAATATAAGGTATCTTAAATAACTATACACGTAACGAACTATAATTTGCGACAATCTGTTCATTTAAAAACGAATTTCTGAATAATGACAATAGAAATCAAAGAAGAGGGAAAATTTTACAAAGGGATATTACCCTATTGTATTTTCGTAAATCTTCACACAGTTCTCCCGTAATTACAATAATGCTCCCTTTTGGAGACGTTATATCACAAAAGACGCTTTGTATTGTAGACATTGCCATTTCGAAGTTTTTTTAAATTAATTTTAGATAAGTAGACTCGTCTATACTAATGGTTAGTAAATGGTTTTAAAGGATTGCATATTCTGCATATTTTATTGAATGAAAATCAACATTTTATTACATTGCATTATTTTCGTTTTCTTAATGTATTCCCTTGGGTTACATTCTGACATTTTTTAAATAAAGTTTTCCTATTCTACATTACAAATTAAAATAACTTACCTGCTAAAGGCGAATTGACACGCCACAGACAATTTCACAAGGGGAATATACACGACGCTCGCTTAAAAGCTTGCGCTGAGAGTAGAAACCGCTGAAAGAATTTAGGTAATACATCTTAGAAATACTGTCCCGAAACAAGTGTATAAACTGAGACTCTGGCCTGCACAGTTCCGCATGCTCCTTTGCGTCTGAATACTCTGACCTCCTCGCAGCCAAACGCAAAAAACGCATTCTGTAGGTCTGCCAAAAAAACAATCTCAAACGAGTGAGCGGATTCTCCGAATGTAAATACTGCATCTCGATTCGTCCCGCCTCCGCCAGTTAACACCGCATAACTATCGAAGCAACTAGTAGCAAAACCAGAGAATCTCAATGAGACAAAGAAATCAAGACTGCGTTGCCAACTTCCTGGATATCAAATGACAATTTAGCTCACTGATTTTTCTACCCTCGTACGCGTCTTTCTCTCCACTCCCGCGTTAGCGTTTACCTGCAGACAGCTTCAGCCGGGGCCTCTCCCGTTGCACCTATAGGAGTATCAAAGGTGCATAAAACACCCCGATTTTCCCCCTCTCCTGGACAAACCATTTCTTCCACTGTCCCCGCCCAGCTCTGTCTGTTTAGGTTGGGAAGGCAGGGATTTGCCTTTGGAAAGATAATTAGTTTGTAAGCATCTTACCCAGTGGCGATGCACTAATACGGCCCCTGTCTCCCTCATTTTGCTATGTCACTGGCTCAGGTGGGGTGGGGGGTGGGGGTTCTTTCTTTTTAAGGTGGAGCACATGGAGGCCTGGCCATCTAAAGCGCTCTGTTCTCGTGCTCCTGGCAGACTGATCGCTACGAAGGCAGCTGGCAGACGGCCATCTGCTTTTCTGATGAATTTATTTTACACCGCAACTTAGAACGATTTCTTGCTAACGTATCCTAAGACGAATAACCCTATTTCATTCATTTATTTAAAATAATAAAAAATAAAATAAAAAAACAATAAGATTAAGACATACATGTCCTTACCAAGTTGGTAATACCTGGTTTGGTTTGTAACTTCAAACGTGTGGCCTATCTTTTTGATTTTATTTATTCCAGCAGAATGTTTGATATTCATCATGTAGTTCCATTTCTGTTTGTAAGGAAGGCCGATCTCAATTTTCAGTAGTGTCCAACATAGCACCACAATATGTTATTGGGAAATGCAAATTAATCAAATGCATGTCAACACATTTGTAATGGGCAGTAATTCTGTAAATAGTAAATTAAGGACATGCTTTCAGTCAGACCTCTATAGCATGTCTGTGTGATGGAGGACGACACAGATTTACACAGTTTACCTGCCTCGTGAACAGACAAAGAGGCTCTGTCTGCTGCGCGAGCTGAAGGGAAGTGGAAGCGGGGGACATGTACAAGGGCAACCATACGCTAAAATGTGTTTATATGTATTTATATTTTAATATAATTATTATTTTGATTTTAAACTGTATCATTATTTTTTTTAAAAAGAGACAGACAGAGAAAACCGAATCCAACGGCAATATAAGTTTGTCACTCGCTCACGTTATTACCATGGTTGGTTCTTTCTAATTACCATGGCGCGTGGCAAACATTCTGCAATACTACTACTAGGCCTACTGCTGCCACTACTTCTACTAATAATAATAATAATGATAACAATAATAGATTCACGTCCCACTCCGCACCCACCGCTGGAGTAGATTTTTACAGAGTTGACATATTGTTCAGTTTCTACCCTGATAAAGATTTCTTCGGGATCAAATTGCCGTATCCAGATGGCCAATAATGAACATGCTACTCAGTGCTATATTTAATGTATTTGAACTATGCGGCTAGTCCTTCGGGAATGTACCAGCAATGCAGTTTTTACTTTTAATCCTACGAATGCACAGCACGTAGCCGTAAGCGTAATTACTGCGTATTATTTTTGTTTATTCACTCATTTTACGGTGCAATCAAGTGTATCATGCGAGATACAAACTGCGAATCAAATGAGCAAATTTCATACTAATTAAATTCAGTAGTAGGTATATACTTGATTTTCAGCCCGCTGACTCATACACCTAGAGGCCTAAATCTTCAGGATGATTTTAAATTGTATGGACTCTCACAATGGCAATCAAGGAATAAAACCAATCTAATGGAGCATTTCAGCGCTGAAGATTCTGCGCTTTTCGCATTTCTATAGAAAAAGAAGTAGCTAATACAACCTGAGATTCAGGAGCCCCGAGATTGTCTTCGATTCAGGATACAGGCGAAGACGTCGCGTAAATGACTTGCTGCTTTGCGAGGCATCAAAAATGTTGAGCAGGTAGGCTTTATATGACCAGAAAGCACGTGCAGATCATACTATGAAGCACATAGAGAACTGTCATTTCGGGCGCTGCGTTTCCAATATATGCAGACAAGACCTACCCATACTCCTCTCTGCTTGTTAACACCAGGCCATTTACCTTCTGTTGATAATTAGAGAGACACCTTTGTTGGAAAAAGACCCCCATACTTTCAGAGCTGGTCAGAGGTCGAATTACCCGATCTCAGACCGAATGACTGTGGCGAAATCCATCCACCAGAGCTCATTGTCTGCGCTGTACATTTTAAAACAGGGAGCAGGCAGTCGTGAAACTGAGCTTCTCCGGGCATCTTGAGGCCATCCAATAGGTTTCCACCTGATTAACTTCTGGAGAAGTTGAAATCCAAGCGTGGCGTCTGCTCTGAATGAGGCAGACGACAGAAGTTCAGCTATCCTCATGAATATCTGAAATATTCACGAAGGTCTGCCCACACGCCCGAATTCGTATGATGGTGTGGTTTAGCCTTTCACATCTGCTCGAAAGGTATCAGGTGTAATACAGGTGTACCTGTCTCTTGTTCCGACGTTATGCGATAGGACCGTGCTAAATAAATTATGTTAAAGATGCCGAAAACTTCGCATCAATAATAATACCACGTCATGGCACAATTGCCTATTGGGACAAACTTTCCCCCCTCATTACTTTGTGATTGTCAGCATTGTGGAAACTGTTTTAAAACCGTAGCCCATAGCCTCCGTATTCTGCCATTTGTCGTGTGCAGGTGTCTTCTTCCTTGGTGCCATAATTTGGGGATCATTTGTTTTGAAGTATCTTGTATTTGTTTGCAGACATAGGCCTTAGGGCACCACGAAGAGATTCATGCTTTGAATCACCAGAATGTGCTCCTGGGGTGGTGCTGAGGAGTTGTGACACTTGAAGACCGTAGATGACGGTTTATCCTAAATTTGTCGCCTTGTCGTCCCGGGGATGACCGAAATGATACCTCAACACTAAAATGTGGTTATGGATTTGCGCGTGGGAAAGACGTGGTTAAATAAGTAGCCTAACCCACTACAGCAAACAAAACCATAATTCTCGAGCCGATCGTAATCAGTCCTATCAGTGAACTGGTTTGACAGCGGGTTCATGAGATCAAGAAAGAGCCATTTTATTTTTGTGCGCAACTTGGTTGCGTCCCCAAATTTGGGTTTCCACAATTCATCCGGAGATGAATTTGTATCGCAAGATGGGGTCCCCAGTATTCATATAGAACTATATTATGCATACATCATAATATATTCTGTATACAGAAGTGGTGCGCAGATGATGTAGGCTACTATTTGGTAATGCAATGCAAAGTTACACACAAAAAAGAAATGGAAGAAAATATGCCATCCCCTACAAATCATTTGGAAACAGAAGCAGAGCAAATATTTAGTGATTCAGTCGTGTTTGCGACGAAAATACATTAAATATGTGTGAAAACTATAGGAATATCGACACATGTAGATGATGTAAATGTAACACTGGAAGTAAATATATTATTATATATATATATATATATATATATAGTGATATATTAAAGGTCTGAGGATTTTAATATTTATTCATTATGCTCGTGGCTAATTTGATTCTAATTGTTTTTGTCTAGTCTAGTAATCAATTTTTTTTAGGTTAGAGCACTATTAATGGATTGTTTCGATTTTTTGTTGGGTTTTGTTTGGTTTTGAGGAAGCAAAAAAAATACCACCATTTAAAAGTATTGTTATTATTTATTTTTATTAAGCAATTTTAAGATAAATCATGGTTTACATATTATTTTTAAATTATTGACCAGTTTAGATACTATAAAATGAGTAAGAAGGTGCAGTAGGCTAGTTCTAGCCGTTTCCTATTTTGTAATGGCAGTGGACACTATAAAGACATATCGGTAAATATTTCAAATTTCAGAAATTTTGAAATATTTAAAGCAGCTATGGAAATGTTATGAATGTCATGTAAACCATAACCCTATATTATGTATATTCCAGCACCCAGGAGTTAACAGTTATAAATGCCGAATTGCCGGGTTCAGTGAAGAAGATTTTACAAACCACGAAAACATAACGAAAACATCGTTGTATCAAGTTGAATGAAATTTTTTCAGGAAACCCTAAATGGCAAAATTAAATGTGTAGGCAAAATAACTCTATTTAGTTTTCAAACCACGAATGATTTTGTAGCAGGACAGTGGGATTTCTCATCTTGCTCGTTTACTAAGGAAGTTATGTTATTCTTATGCTTATATTTTATATCAACTTAAATGTAGAAATAAAATATAAGCATTCGTATTTTAAAGCATAGCTTATCGAACTATGTCGACGATATTGTGTCCTGCGGTTTCGTTTTACGTTGCAGTGCGGG
Organism: Anguilla pacifica; assembly: GCA_039654925.1. NCBI lineage: Eukaryota > Metazoa > Chordata > Actinopteri > Anguilliformes > Anguillidae > Anguilla > Anguilla pacifica. The sequence continues at coordinate 12,141,725 of CM077302.1, forward strand.
CACGTGTGTGTGTGTGTTTCATTCATGGATTGAATGCTGACTATAATGATTCATATCGAAGGTTAGAATTTTGAGCTGCTGACGCGTCTCATTTGCTCACCCCGAAGCTCGTGAAGCGCTTTGTTATTGTTATTGCAAAAATGGACGATGATAACGTTATATTTATTTTATTTAAAAATCCAACTTATTAACTATACATTAAACAATTACCGAAATGTGTCAAATTAAATAGACAAATAACTTAAACGTTCTGATGTATAAATAAGATAAGAAAGATGATGGCCCTTGTTATAAGAAAAGTGCATTGATGCAAAGGCTATTGAATTGTCTAATTTTCCTTATATATTTTTAAAAAATATATAAATAAATGAAAAGACAAGTATTATTTCTGCAGTAATGCACTAAATTAATTGATGGCCCAATATCCGGCCTTGCTTCTATTAGTTATATTATCCTGATTTTTGCCTTTAAAAAAGTGATGGGTAGTAATAAAAAACTGGCAAGCAGAAAAACTGCAAAGAAGAACTTTTAAATTAGGCCTTATGCTCTAGCTGTATTCAATTAATTTTAGTTAACATAAACTAGGAGACAGGCAACTGGACTTTTCAGGGCAAAAACTGGTGTAGGGGAGTCACCTCCAAACGGCACAATTTTTTTAAAAAAGTATGTTTATTGATAAAGGGAACTACCGCACAATCAGGAAAATTCTGAAAAAGTGCTCGAGGCAATAAAATTTTTAATAAATTCAAGAAGAAGGACACCCACACATTTGCAAACTCCATTTTTTTTCCGTTTTCTTTTTAAAAGACATGCAGTTTTTTGGTCATGCAGCGGGTGGGATTTTCATACGCATAGCCCACAGCCTTCGTAACGTGGTGCAATTCTTCTTCCCCATCGGCTGTGAGAAAATGGCTGTTTGCGGGATGAAGCTCCTTCTGGCCTGCAGCCCCCCCCTCCCCCCAACACTGCTGAGATGGGCTCCTCCAGTCCCCTGGGGACCCCGATGAGAACCCCCCGCATCTAAGCGAGCTTCGGTTACCGAAAAATTATTAATAGTTACTTAATGCTTATTTAAATGTCCTAACATCCTAAAACGTTCTAAACAGTTTCATTATCTAATTTAATATAAATAGGATAAAATGTTATTGGGATATGTGGGATATTTTTACATCGGATAAATATATGATTTTTTGTCTGTATTATGTGTATCGTGTCTTGTTAATGGTGAAGCGCATCACAAATGGAGGCAGACTGCTATCTTGGAGTGGAGCTTAAAGCTATTTTAGTGTTTTCAGTGCCCATTGTGACAGGTCACATGATGGCTGAGTGTCAGCGTGTCCAATCGGTGGGGCTGCCTGCAGATTCACATTACATCATCGGGCCCGCAGCCTTGGCCCAGCCCACCGGACCGGCGCACTGCGGATAAACCAGCCCTAAATATTTCATTGAGGGGATCGGGTTTCTGTAAAGCAGCAGGTCAGACCTTCAGGATGGCTTCCCCGCCTCCCCCAGCTGTTGGGCCAGAGCCTGGGGCCTTGTGTGCTGATGTGTGACTGTGCTGCTCTGGGACTGTGCTGGTGTGGGATTGTGCTGCTCTGGGACTGTGCTGGAGTGTGACTGTACATGTGGTCTGATCATATCTGCTTCTTTTTACAAGAAGAGGTTCATTTTAAAGGCAAAAACAATTCATAACTTCCCATTTACCCAGTTTTTTAAAGTAATTTTTTTACTATCAGCAGTTGGGAAAAAAAAATTCAATTAGTAAAGATAAAGATTCCCCGAAGTGAGAAGCAGAGTTAATCATCCTGTCTGTCGAAGTTGAAGCCCAGGCCTTGTCAAAAGCGTACCCTCCGGTACTCTGTGAACAGTGGGGTTTTACCTCCCTCTTGTGGACAATATTGCAAGTACAAGAGAGTCTTCATTTTTCTCAGCCTCTCGTCAGGCTCATAAGCATGTTGTCAATCTCTAGTCCAGGAGTGCTGCAGTGTCTGCAAGGTAATGTAATTTTCTTTCAGTCAGCAGCCATTTTGTGCCTTGGAAACAAGGTTTAGCCAATCAGTGACTTAAAGCACTGAAGTGTTATAACAATCTAAAGGCCCAGCAGACACTGTGGTGCTCCAGCACTTCAGATCCCTGTTCTTATGGTACTCTGAGCCTTACTAGGTGGACACTGACACAAGATAACTGTCTAATTTCCAGGGTTGTGCCTTGCTAATAAGCTGACAGTCATTTACTGCCTCTGACAAATCTCGATCTTGTGTAGATGGGCCTCCCGGTGGAGGTGGCTATTCAGGCTGATTGGTAGGACCCATCCAGTTGTTAGGAAACCAGTATCAGAAAACTAACTTCCCTCTGCAGTATTTATAAAAAGAGGTAATCCTGCTGATTGCATTGCTGCTTTACTGTGGTATCTTTCTAAAATATTTATATCGTAGAGAATACTACATTGGTATCTTAAAACAAAAATTCTAGAGATTTAATTGGACATTTTTTGTATCTCTAGTCTTCTCAGTTTAATTTTTGTTTATATTGCTCAGATTTGTTATTGATTAATGTGTGCTGTAAAATTTGTCATAAAGGACACCACAATGGGAAACCAAAAATTTAGGAAACAGAAATTTTGTGCGAACAACACATCACCCACTGCCCTCCCAAACATATGACACGTCCTTCTCCACATTTGTAGACATTTAATACTTTTATTAAAAAAGGAAGTTATTACAGTTAATTTATACAGAACTATTCAAGAGGTTATAATCCTGTGGATAGGAGGCATTTGTCATTAGTGCCCACTACAAAAATCACAATGCAAATAAATGGAAAGAAAAGGAGAATCTTAGGGAAGGGGGAGGTATGAGAATTTGTTAAAACTTGGGGGCAGCTTAGCACCCTTTTGACTTTTCAAGTATCGCTCAGTAGGTACCAAGACAGATTTTGTCAGCAACCCAAAAAAACAAAAATAATAAATGGCTGTTATGCCCACTGCACCCCCCACCCCCTAACGTGATGTCAGCGGCTTCGCGGCCCAGAAGCCATTCAGAAACACAAGAGCGAATGCGCTGGAGCCTCCTGTCCACACCAGACACACGGAGGCCAGGTCACTAGGGCATCCCAGATGGACGACAGTTTCTCTTCCCACTGCCCAAAGAAGCGGCTCAGCCGTGCTGTGTGTGTGTGTGTGTGTGTGTGTGTGTGTGTGTGTGTGTGTGTGTGTGTGTGTGTGTGTGTGTGTGTGTGTGTGTGTGTGTGTTTACTGGGGGGGGGGGGGCATACATTGTTGCTAATAATACTTGATGTAGACAGTTTCACAAAAGTACTCCGGGGGTCGTGGAACAGACATAGTCTCATATTTTTACACGTTCTTTATTTAAGATACAATGGAAAGCATTTGTGTGTCCCTCCTGTCAATTCACTTAAAAATTTCTTAAAAAAAAAAAAAAAAAAAACCCTTGGGTGGGGTGCAGAAATTTAATAATTGAAACCTGGTGTTGATGACACAGATTCCCCCCCCCCCATATTTGCTGTTACTAAGCGGACCGTTTTTCACTGCAGGGTGGGAAAAAAGAGCCAGTCTCTACTGAGAACTGAAAACTACAGCAATCCCCACAGGCCCTGGCTCTACAGCTCCCTCTAGGGGGGCGAAACATAGAGCTGCTCCCCTTTGGCACTGTTAGGCTTCCCAATTTAGCATGCACATCACATTTTAACATCACGTTCCAATTTTTTTTTTTGTCTTGTCACAGAATACAGTACTGCTTAAATCTGAACAAAAACAGAAAATCCTGCCTATACTTAAAAAAGGGAAGAAAATTTTCATGTCTACTCTTCTCCTCTGGTGCGTTCTGCACAAACTGGTATTTAATTATTGGTGTCCATCGATGGTCGAATCGCACTAAAGCCACTCTTTCGAGTTTTAGGAGAGTTTGAGGTACAGTACAACCCAACGCTTTTCGGCTCTGCGTGTTCCATTACTGAGGGGGTGTACCGTGGGGAGTGCAGGACCACCCGTCCTGCACAGCCCGACCTCACTCTCATCCCAATCCAGGCCAGAGTGGAACATCCAGTTGCCTTTAACAGGCTTTTGGTGAATACTGGAGCTTTTGTCCCAGTTTGTTATTGATCAAATCAAGTGGGTATAACTTCAGGCCTCAGCATTCAAACTCAATCCAATGTCTTATAAGGGTATAAATCCAGCACACTGATGTTCAAACCTGCGTCCACTAATAGAGAGCAGAATTTTTTGCAAGAAATCACAATCTTTACAACTCATGAGGAGTTTTGCATGAGGGAACATACACAGGGCATGCTTTTGGAGTCTTTGGATATATATGTTTTTGGAAATCATAGAATAGATCAAGTCAAATCTAATGAAGCTACCTTTTCATTTGCACAAAAACAGGTCACACAAGCCATCTCTATGCTTTATAGAAACAGTGTATTATCAGTTGTATTCACGGTCCAGTAAATGCAGCTATCCTTACACGAGCTGAACACTTACTATAGTGTAGCACAGTGGTAACCAGCCCTGTTTCTGGTGATCTACCAACCTGTAGGTTTTCATTTCAACCCTAATTTGGCGCACCTGATTCTACTAATTAGCAGCTCAACAAAATCTCTAGCTGTTGAGTGAGGTGCAGCTTTGTTAGGGTCGGAGTGAAAACCTACAGGACGATAGATCTCTAGGAACAGGTTTGGTTACTTACCACTGGTGTAGCACAAGCCAGAGGCAAGTTGGATAAGGACCTGCACCCCCACCCACTAGTGAAGAGTAAGTACACAGCCTACACTTCCTGTCTGAAACAATAGCCCTCGTATACAGAAAGCCTCCAGAGAAACAAGTGTGAGTTTCTCGATTTGTACCATACTTCAAAAATTTGTGCCACGCCATTTCTGTAACATAATGCAGAGTACAATAAGGTCAGAAGAAGCCCTCGATGTTAAAAACTGGCAGAGACAAAAAAATAATAATAATAAGAATAACAATTACAGAAAAGAATAAGGACAGATTTAGCTGGCTCGTCTTCGGTGACCTGGCACGACGGGGTGTTTCCCAATTCCGTTCCAGTGAGCGTGTTTGCTCTGTCGTCAGGGGCCTGTTGACCATTCCTCATTTTTTAAAACCTCGTGGAAGCCCACGGGTGCTGGTATCCCATGTTCCATGGCCGCTCCTCTCCTGTCATTGAAGGGGACATGTCACATGGTAAAAGGGCGGGGCTCAACACCCCCAATATTTGGTGGCAGCGTGCAGTGCAGTGTGTACTATCGAAAATACACTTATTCTGCTGTCAGCGGTACATTATCTGAAATTGCTGTATGTTTTCATTCGAATTAAATTACTTCAATGGGGGTGTACTGGCTAGAGAAGATCCTGTGTTGATGGTGGTCGTGGCTCTTAACGTTTTTGTAACTTAATAAAACTAACTAAAGGTGTGCCGGTAGGTAAACCCAAAGGAACCGTGGCCAGATTTCAGTTCCATCCTCAGGAAGGCAGACAGGTGTGATAGAAACAGGGTTGTTAGAGCTGCCACCTCTTTTTTATAGCTTTAAAAACACCCGTCGTGTCATGAAATTCATGACCAAGAACCCCACTAACAGCAGTTTAAAAATAATGATGATAATTGCCAAGTGCAAGACAGTATTAATCAGTGAACCTGCCACACAAGTGTTTCACATATCCAAGCCATGTGAATTGCTTAATTAGGAGGGGAAACTGAAACTTTGGACCGTAGCTGTATCATGACTTGCCAATAAAATTCTTGATTTTCCTTGGGTGAGCTAGGGCACAAAGAGAACTGACGTGCCTCTCCTTGGCCCTGCAAACAAAAGCCTACATTTTGTTGTAGAGTCCAGTCACAAGTGGGCTCAGACCGGGGGGGGGGGGGAGTGGTCACATGCATCCAAGCTACACAGCTACTGCATGGACAGTGGAAATGGGCCTTGGGCTGAGAACTGGTGGTGAAGATCACACAGGACAGAGGGATGAGATACACACCAAACGCTATATCCATAAAAATCCTTTTTTTTTCTTTCTTTTTTTTTTTTTAGTAATAAAAAATCGCCTTGTTTAAATATGAATATTATAGTCTGCTTCTCGTGGGTTAGGAAAATCGTATTGTCTCTGTGGGTTAAGGGCCTCCTCGTTTCACTACAACTCCATATCCTGCGCCTCATCTTCCGAAAAATCCGACATGGAGCTCTCCGAGGAGGAGTCACCGGCGCCCTCCTCCTGCTCCTTCAGCGCCTCCTCCGTTGCATATTTCTGGATGTACTCTGTCAGGGGAGGGGAGGAGAGGAGACGCAGGCAGTCATTCAAAGGACAGCAGCAGCAGCAAGCTTTTTTCCCACAGGGAACTGCACCAGGAGGAGTGCATCACGCTGTGGTTTATCAAGACCACAGGACACACGCCTGGTGTATTACTTGGCAGTAATAATTTAAGAGTAGTCTGTGGTGAACCAGCACACCACATCCTCTTCCTGTCATCTGCCTTTTTTTAAAAAAAAAAAAAAAAAAAGGAAATATGTTAAATTCACCGTTAGCTGAGCAGAGTACGGCTCACCTTTAATCTTCTGTTTGTACTCCTCGGGCCGGTGGAGGTACATGGCGGCCGCGTCTCCGTTCAGGGGGTCTATGGGATTGGGGTACGCCAGCAGCTGGGGCAGGAACGACTCAAAAATATTGGTAAGATCTGCCAAAGGAAACAGGAGCAAAGTGATACAGTTTACTCTACATACGTGTGCATCAACGTGTGTAAACCGTGACAGTGTTTAGAGTGAAAGATACGGTCAGTATTTAAACCAGGGGTCCCCGTTTCTGGTCACGGAGGGCTGATGGGTACGCGGTTTTATTTTAATTTTTTTTTACTTCACCTGATCTAATTTCTTGGATGTTCATTGGTGATTTTAAGCATAATCTAAAACCTGACAAGACCACCGCTAAGGACTCTAAACTCTTCAGAGGCCTTTCAGTTCTTTTCAGACCTGTGTACACTGCGCAGCCCTTTTTCAGTTCAGTACTGCAGACTTCCACTGGGTGGCACTGTTCGGTGTTACTGTTGACTTATTTAAGATGAATGAATGGTGATTACTTAAATATTATTATATTATTACTTACTAGTGATCTTACACCGTGATGTGTATTAATGGCAGTGTGGGCATCCTGGGCTGGGCACAGACAGAACCGTACTGCACCCCTGCACCCCTCTGCATCCCCACACACACACACACAACCCCACGCCACAGCCCTGTCTACCACCAGGCTGCCCCTTCCCATCCACTCACCGTACAATGCCGTCCACGTCTGGTTGATTACATCTAGACACACTGTTCCTGACCTGAAAACAAACAAGAGCAGCGTTCAGAAAGAAACCCCTGTTCCACAGCATACCCCAAGCTACTCTCCTGATCTCCCATCGTGCGGGCCCCTTGGGTATTACCCTCGCACTTTAACCCAATAAGGGCTTCACATGCTGTGGCCTCAACATGCAAAACAGAAAATAGATTCAAGTAAAAATATTCAAGGCCAAAATAGGCTTTTAAATTATTATTTATTATTTTATTACAAATGTTTTGGATCGACGAGACAAACAGATGGCAGGAGTCAAACCCACGCCATGTTCTATGCAGGGTTAAAGTAAGCCAACTGTTCACTGGTCATATCAAGTCCCTGACTAAATATGCTGAGTGCGCCAATGACTGGGTTAGAGTCAGTCCTGTGCTCTAAATCTCCCTTCAGAGGTTAATTAGTTCATCAGAGTAAGTCTGAGAGGGACAACAGTTCCCATCTAATGGTTGTTACAAGGGGAAACCTCAACTTACGCTTCATCAATGTTGGGATGAAAGATTTTATTCATGAATCCTATGAGGGAAGAGAGAGGTACAAAGCAGTTTATTAAGTGAAATGCATGGATGAATGAGGAGAGAAAACATCATATTAATTTAAAACTGGGAAACTGCTTATTACTGCTACTTTCAGTGATTTCAAAAACATGATGATCTGTTAAGAAATTAGAGTGTATCATAAGCATAATATGAAATCAAATATATAAATAATTTTGGTGTGCAAATGAATCTCCACTTACATTATAATCAAAAAAATGTTTTTGAGAGCCTTGAGTGAGTGATGTTAACCCTTTAAAATTTTTAATGGTTCACTGGTTTCAGTGACCTGTTCAGTCTGTCTGTGGGATCATCCTCCCAAATTTAGTCTCTAGGCTAAAGAGCCAGATTGAATGAAGCACTGCAACCTTATAATCCATCTGAGTCCTAGTGCCAATGAGCCCAGTCCCTGTAGGGGGGGGGTGGGGGGGTGGTGCCTGTGAGGGGAACACTTCCCCTCAAGGTCACTGGCAAGGGATGATGGGATTGGTTAACCATGCCTCAGAGAGTCAGAGGGTTGTTAAAAACAATGTCAGATCACCAAACGTGTATGGACGTAGTTGTGGTGACAAGTATCTCCAGATATGGCACAGTGCCATACAGCATCTCAGAGCCGGCCTGCTATTCTCAGGTCAGGTTTCCCCTGCCCAGCTAACGCAAAACATTCTCACAATGTTGCTGGAATGTTTTGTCAACGTTATAAACATTGCCACTGAGTAGCAGCAACGCTGTGAGAACGTTTCGCGTTAGCCGGGACAAATCCAACTGAGGCATAATGAATATGTGGCCATGAATGAATGTCCAGAACAGTGGAATTCACAGAGCTAACACACACACACACACAACGGTGTACATTCTCACAACTTAAATCCACGCCAGTACCTATAGACGGAGATTTGAAAGGGTATTTGTCCGGTAGATCTACGCGCACCTTCCACACGCCCCCTTCATACGGAGCTAAAAGGACAGAGGAGAGCATCAAAGGGTCAAAGGGCACAAGCCAGCCTGAATGAGGTGCATACTCTCCCATAATGCACTGCGAACAAGGCAGGTGAGTACAGGAATCATCCACATGCATGCTCACACAGGAACAAAGACGAGTACAATCACAGAAATAAGCTCACAAACACGTTACTACCCAGAGAATGTCAACACGAACAAATACTTTAAAAAACAGATAAAAAAGAACAGTAAAAAAAAAAGTGTTCCAGCTGAACTGAAAGGTGTATGATCAACAGTATTTAACTGCATAGTCTTGTATGTAAACAAATCAAGATGTTTACCGACACCCCTTTGAACTCCGGCATCTGTGCATACCTGAGCATACCTGAGCTGTACCTGTGAAACTTGGAAACACTTGAGCTGGCTAATGGTGTTTTGTGAAAAATTGTTTATTTTGTGTCTGAAAGTAACCATTTTAGACACTGTTTAGTAGCCTCTTTAGAGATGATGCAGATAACATTGACCACAAAAAAGGGCCGTTTAAATGAATAAATGAATGAATAAACAAACTATACTTACTTCCTTGTGGTCCATAAAACTTTACTACAAATTCGTTGAGTCCACTCAGGATCGTGACTTCATGTTTGCTCTCGATACTGAGCAGAGGTTAAGGAGTTCTGCTTTAATTGAAATTGTGCCCCTGAACACCAGCTAAGGGTAAAACCTTTTTGTTTTAGTCCAGCACTTGTACATTAACATTGACACACAATCCTATCTGGAACAACATTTTGGTATATTTTAATGCATTAAGGATACACAAAGTGCTAATAACAGTGCCAACCTTTCATTTTCAGGCTTGTTATTTCCAACCAATTTTATTTTAAGGAACCTTTTTTCACATTGTGCTAAAAGCCTCATTTTTTCTTTTGGGCAGAGATGTAAAAAAAAAGTTTAAAAGAAGACATTTTGAAGGGGGCATGGCTTAACAAGACATTTGTTCAAAATATTTTTAAAATCTTACCCTTCATAAGCCCAGCGTTGTAAATACTTTGAAAAATATAATGTGAAATTTGCACATTAAATATCAGAAATTGGGTTATGCACAACAAGATAGCTATCTGAGCCTATTGCTGGTACTACTGCAGTCCGGTGATGTTGGACCAGTCTTTCACTCAAATAAAAAAGCCTTGTTAAGTCCATCAGATGTTCATTTAGTCCAAGGGTGTCCTGTCTTGTATGAAAAGAGCTGAAGTGGGTGCAGGTTTTTTGTTTTAGCCGAGCTAAAACTCAGTGTCGTAGTGGTGTAAAACAAAAACCTGCACCCACATCGGGCCATTTCGGATAGGACTGGACACCCCTGATATAGTCCCACCTTCTGTTTCCGGGTAGTAACAACAGGGCCAATCGGCATGCTAGTTTTGCTGCAAAAGGGCGAAAAGAAAACAACTTGTGCTCACCTCACTGACTCTTCCAGATAACTTGAACATTAGCAAGTGTAACCTTTTATACACGTTTAAACATAAGATGTCTAACAAAACCATCATATGTAAGCAAATGCTAAGCAACGATTTTGCGTTCATAATATTTTATCATACGTTAGCAAAGTGAGAGCTGAACTACTGTAAAGTGACAGCTCTGCTGAAAATACACGTTGTGACGCCAATAAATGTCAGATCTATAGTAAAAAAAAATAAAAAAGTTATCTTGGCTCCCTTGTAACCTTAGGAACTTAACCGTTGGCCCACACCCAACTTTAAACAACTGTGTTCAGATATCGAGAGGTCATTTACGTTATAACAACATTAGGGGAATTTGCGTCCACATCGCTTGCTAGGAAGGTTTATCGGATGTCGGCCCACATGATAAATAGAAGTTACCATATGCAATTATTCATGCTCCGTGTCCTTTTTTCAGGTAGTGAGCAAGAATTAGTTTTTGTCATTGTGATCTATCTGATGGTAACCCGCTACTTTAAATCAACAAAACGTTATCAGCTTAAAATGTCCCACCACTGAGCTTTTCTCTAAAGATCGTGTTTGGTTTTGCTGTTGTTACACGAGCTAGCTTGGTAGCTAACGTTAACTAGCCAACTGCCTTCGGATCTCACAAATGAACTTATGTGAACTATAGAGTTCATGTCATAACATTTAGAACTTCAGCTTTGTAACATTAGCTCAAATCTGCTGTTACAGTGCACAGTTTGTTTATTTCGGATGCAGCTAACTGTTTATTTCATTATTTAGCCTATTAACTGTGTACAGTTGCGTGTGTACGAACAAGCTTGCTATCTATAAAAATCAAATACGTTGATAGCACAAATGAGTTAACAATGCTGATAAGGCACTTGTGATGCCACAACACCTTTAGCCAGTTTTAAGCCTATACTCGGAAAACAAATAACAAAGCATTTACATATTTTACGCTGCAATGGGTTTGCCAGCTTGCTTACTACCAAGCAAGTATAGTAGCAAAATAAAACAAAATTATCCAGATGTTTCATTGAGTTAACGTTAGCTAGCTGGCCAGCCATTGTGTGGAATCTTTGGTGACCGTAAAAGCAGCAGTTTTCACTTTTGTTGTCATAATAACCTCAACTACCGTAGCTACAGACGTTATAAATTGTTCATGAACACATTTCAGCAAAATATATAGTATTTGTGTATTACAGACGCTAGCACTACGATTGTTAAACAGCTGTCACTGCCTTCTCTGTTACAAAATGTGCAGATTATTTTTTGTTTCTGTTGTTTATGTTCTGAAAAGGATACAGTTTCACCACGTCGGTATCCATTCGCCTTTTACCCGGACTCGGAGACGACATTTTTTTTACCCCTCTTCGGAATAAAACAGTAGTCTCCTCTGTCAGTTATGTAGCCACTTTACTTTTGTAATTTCAATTATTTTTCATTTGTCTGCACAAAAGCAGATCGTTTGAAATGTTCCCACGTCCCCGTACTTTCTGTCCGCATCAATTTCTCTATCTCTGCTTCTCTCCTCTCTTCTGTCCTGAAGCTTCGATCCCTCCGCCGAAAACGTAATATTGCGGGGCCGACAGCACATAGGTAAGAGCCTAACGTCAAATTAAATGGCGTGCTCGGATTTGTAGTTTTTGTAGTTGTGCGGTTTCATTTGCCTGATCTCTACGAGCAAAGATAAGTTGTTTGGTTTTGGAATAGAAACATTAAGAGACCCCCCAACCTTACGTAACCACCGGAATAAATGGGAAATATATGAGTTGATTGTTGCTAGTTGTTCTCAAACTCCGTCCTGGGGTCACTTTTTTGCTGGTTTTTGTTCAAACTGCAGTTGCAATTCCAGAAGTTTTCTTTGCTTTGAATGATGTTTTCCTGCACAATGATGAACCATGCTCACTTCACCTGGTTGCTTGGGTCTGAAACGGGTACTGATTTGAGGGTGAAAACAAAAACCAGCAGAGAGTGTGGCTTTTTAAGACCAGGGCCTGATTCCAACGTGTGTCTGGGTCTTCAAACAAAGGGGTTATGCAAGTACTGACTTGCTTACATAGGCCCGTCATCCCCCACTAAGCAAAGGCCATCCACAAGCCCTCCCCGCTGCATCTGGTTTTGGACAAAGTTCTCCAGGTCATTCCACCCCATCTTGGTCACCTTCACCTGTGCATGAAGGAGATTCGTTTGTTGAAGTTTTCTTTCCTTTGAGTCATGTTTTCCTCCACAATGATGAACCATGAGATGGACAGTAAATCGAGCCAGTGGCGCACCAGGTTGCGAACACAGAAACCGCCAACTGTTAAGCCAGTAAACAGTGTGTCTCAAGCATCAACTCGACAGATGAGAATGTCCTTCTTCAGCTAAAGCAGGGCCAATGTTGGACCGAAGGCAGGTGGAGGCAATTAGGCCATCAGCAGCTGATCAGGGTGTGGTACCAGATCACCAGGGACAGAGAGAGAGAGAGGCACAGGATCGCCAGTAGGAGTAGCAGTGTTTCTGTACATAACTGTGATCACTGGATGAGTATGGTTTCTTAGCCTAAATGTGTAGCCTGCTCTTTTGTGAGTGCATTTGTGCGTGCGTGTGTGCGTTGGTTGGTTGGTTTTGGGTTTAGGGTAACAGCAGTCCAGCAGCTGAGCAGAAGAATGGACTTGGGCTCTGAATGGCAAGAGTGTACAAACTAATGAAAGGGGCCTGAACTCCAATGTATGTCTGGGTCTTCAAACAAACGGGGTTATGCAAGTATTGACTTGCTTACGTAGGCCCGTCATCCCCCACTAAGCACAGGCCATCCACAAGCCCTCCCCGCTGCATCTGGTTTTGGACAAAGTTCTCCAGGTCATTCCACCCCATCTTGGTCACCTTCACCTGTGCATGAAGGAGATTCGTTTGTTGAAGTTTTCTTTCCTTTGAGTCATGTTTTCCTCCACAATGAACCATGAGATGGACAGTAAATCGAGCCAGTGGCGCACCAGGTTGCGAACACAGAAACCGCCAACTGTTAAGCCAGAAAACAGTCTGTCTCAAGCGCCAGCTCGACAGATGAGAATGTCCTCCTTCAGCTAAAGCAGGGCCAATGTTGGACCGAAGGCAGGTGGAGGCAATTAGACCATCAGCAGCTCATCAGGGTGTGGCACCAAATCACCGGGGAGTGACAGAGGCACAGGGTCAGCAGTAGGGGTAGCAAAGTCGCCGTTACATAACTGTGATCACAGGATGAGTATGTTTTTGTAGCCTAAATCTGTAGCCTGCTCTTTTGTGAGTGCGTGTGTGTGTTGGTTGGTTATGGGTTTAAGGTAACAGCAGTCCAGCAGCTGAGCAGAGGAATGGACTTGGGCTCTCAATGGCAAGAGTGTAAAAACTAATGAAAGGGGCCTGAATTCCAATGTGTAGTCCTTTATGTGTCGTCCTCAAGATGTGTCTGTACAGATTAGATACCCAGAATGCATTTTGTTTATCATCACCGACCCACGAATGTGATTGCCAGCTATTTTCTGTGTATGCCAACATGTGCAAAAGACAACTTGTAAGTATTTCAATTTGGAAACTGATAACTTTTTTGGCGTTTTGTCAAAGAAGTGTAAATTGCCAAAACAAAGGGGGATAATTCAATTCTCTGCTGCAACCGCAATATGATGCGATGCGACAGTGGTCTGATCATCTGACATAGGGACACCCTCTCTACCATGCCTGTTTGCCTGTACATGTTTACTACCCTGAGCGGGGAACTCCCAATTTGTTATTAATTAGATGGCTAAGAGTGCACAATAATTAAATATACCTGTTTTTAGATTAAATAATTTGGGGCCACAGGTTACACCTCGTGTGGGTAGGATGGTACGCCCTTTGCCATTTGGAGCCCAAGATTGTTTTTCTGCTTCACTGTTGCCTAAAACTTCTAAATGACTCAGACCTCATTTGTGAAGAAAAATATATATATAATTCACAACACAACATTACAAACCAAGACTCTAAATGTCTATGTGTAGAAGAAGAAAAAGCTTCTGAAATTGCGGGTTCAAGCCCCGCTCCTGCAACGTGCCTTTGTCTAATCCCTGTCTGCTTATCTCTCAGGAGACACCAGAATGCAAAGGTATTTATGGTGGAGTCCGGGCTCAGCTTGCCCACAAAATACCGTAAGGATCATGGTTTCCTTTTCGATTCTATGTTTGAATGCCTTATCTGTGACATTCAATTGAAATCATCAACCAACAGTCAGAACGTCTGTGTAGATAATTATTGTTGTGGCTTCGCAGTATGGTATTAACATTTCTGTGGGCAGCTCCAGTTTTAACCGGAGGTCACCGTGATGTGACTGGCCGTGTCACATGGATAATACTTTGCCCAAAGGTAGAGATTGCACTACTGGCTAGACTTAACAATTATTGCGTATAATCATCACTTCTGTTGTTGTGGTATTCAATAGCTGAGCTGCATGGACTCCGAAGATCCAGTATACATGATACGTGTCGATGAAAAGCTAAAACCTTGAATCTGTTAATCATGACATCATGGAGCTTAACCCCAATTTCAACAACATAACTTACTTATTTAGTAAATCTTTGTTTTACTTAATAAGTAAATCTGTAAGCTTTTATATAAGCCAGTCCTTGTCATAAATGAGCCTGACCCCCCTTTGACACTAACTCAGCTTCAACCAATCAGGGCAAGGGTCCTCAAGTCCTGCTTGATGAGGTAGTATTTATGATGGCCAAAGTGAAAAGTTTTGAAGCCACTAAAATGAAGATAGAATTATACATCATTAATCATTTTTAAGTAGGTTTCACAATTATTCACAATCCTGTCATAAATATTTGGTGGAGATTATTTTGTCAAGGGTCGTGGCACTGAGCCTTTTTATATTAAGTTTGATACGGTAGGGGGACACATTTGTTAGGATGTGCAGAACTAGAGTTTCGTGTAGGTGGGGCAGGTGGGACGCTTTACCGGTAACACACATCCTGCTTTCGTTTTCGTCACGCCAAATGTTTACCTTTTCGGGACGCTGCCGTGTGGTTAGCCCTGGTTTTCTTGTCCTACGCGCACAGTAAGTACCTTAATTATTGTTTCCTATGTTCCGGAGAGAGCTGTATCCGGTTGTTTTAATTGTTTTTTGAGAAACATGAAGAAAATGCATTTTTAAATAGTAGTTTTAAGCATTAATGGACGGTTTTAGCCGCTTAGCATGGCTTATGCAAACAAACGAAACTGTTGTAACGTTGTCGTAAAAATCTTTTGCCGTAAAATATATTCCGATGTAGGTAGCCATATTTTGAGTCATTTTATTTTATTTTTATTCCATTTTCTTTATCCTGATTGTTCTCTCTGATGACAGTTTCGTTGTTTAGATGGTTATGTTTGATTATATATACGTTTGCATTGCCGTGTGTGTTGTTTCCTTTTCGTGGGGTTGTAACGGTATATTGATGTGTTGTTAAGCACAGTGCTGTTGAGTCAGTTGCAGACAACATAACTCCATAAAATTGGAACGCTATTCAGATCTGTGAAATTAGGATCAGCTATTATAAAGCTATTATAGGGTTTTCGATGCACTTGTTCCTGGTTATGGTTATACACTTTGTTGTACGTCGCTCTGGATAAGAGCGTCTGCCAAATGCCTGTAATGTAATGTAATGTAATGTATCCATGCAATAAATTTGAAATATTGTACAACAAATATATTTTACTATAGAAATAATATTTAAGGTACAAGATTATAGGTAGCTGTCTGTAACCACACAACTGTACATGCAGGATTTTTCCTGGCTCAACACAGGGCTAAGGCAATGTATGTAATGTAATGTAAGGGCTATGGTGGTGACTTTGTGGTCGGTCTGGCATTGCTGCCGCCGTCAACTCAACACTTTGTCTCCCTATATTTAGCTACATTTAGAATGCAAATTCTGGTCTCCAGGAGACCACCACAATGCATTAGGCTATAAAAATTGAAATGTGTGACAAAAATAAAAAATTGGAACAATTTAAAGGCTACATAACGTAAGTGGCAGAATTGGATGGGGAATACTGAAGGATTTACACATTGCAAGGGGGTCATTCCGCAGGAATAGTGGCATTTGTAGTGGAATTGTTATGAAATGCGTTTCATTTCTGTTGCTGTAAGAAACCCCTCAGATACACAAAGCATCATCGGGGGTCACCGTAGGAACGCGTGTAGGGTGCCACTGGAACAGGATTAAATTAACGTTTTCTCAATTGTCTGACTCCAAAATAATATTTTAACTTTTCCTCTGTGCTAACAGTTATGCATAAACAGAGGTGACTGCTGTCCTCTTTTAGTGTTGCTCTATACAAATTGCTCTCTGTCCCAGGAGACACGGGTGCGCCTCTTGCTTGTGTAGCCTACATGAATACGGTTGTGTGTATCCTGCTACGACAATGGTGTGTAGGCAAAGCCACTACGGGGTGCAGATATCCTGAGTTCTGTGTGTACATTAGGACCATTCTACAAGAACAGTGGTATTTGTGGTGGAATTCTTAGGTGCTTTCTTGCTGGGCTTCTTTCATTGATACTGACAAGCCAGTAGCCTATCACTGAGCCTCTGGCTCGTCCGTCCATTAATGCTTAAAGTAATCTATGCAAAAAATGGTTACAATTGTGTACAGGTAATGCATCTTCAACAGGAGAAACCAACATGTAGGCAAATTGTTTTCAGCCTCATTTCATGGGGATATGGGGCGACATAGCTCAGGAGGTAAGAACGGTTGTCTGGCAGTCGGG
This sequence comes from Anguilla pacifica, assembly GCA_039654925.1. Taxonomy (NCBI): domain Eukaryota; kingdom Metazoa; phylum Chordata; class Actinopteri; order Anguilliformes; family Anguillidae; genus Anguilla; species Anguilla pacifica. The sequence continues at coordinate 12,158,750 of CM077302.1, forward strand.
CGTGTTGAAGTGTCCCTGAGCAAGACACCTAACCCCTAAATGCTCTGGTGAATGAGAGGCATCAATTGTAAAGCACTTTGGATAAAAGCGCTATATAAATGCAGTCAATTTACCATTTAGATATGTACATATATGTAGTTGAATGTAATATAGTGTGCGCTGTTCTGGGTCAGTGTTCACCAACCACTCCGTTGAAAACTACTGTCTTTTTTTGTTTTTGTTTTTTTTTTGAGTGTCATGAGTGCACAGTTATGCCTGCATATGACTTCTGATTCTGAAAGATTATTGTTGATCAAATTTTTATACATATTGCATTCATATTTTGCATTTTGTTTAGTTACTATAGATTCTGATATTTATTCATATTCTTACATACTATTAGATAAGTGTTAACCCCCCAAACTGGCAGCCATTTAGGAACATCCCTGTATCATGTCTTAAATTCTGATTTATTATTTTTAATACACAAAGACTGCCTTAAGGAAGTATGAGGAAAATTGGAAACATAAGCCTGTAAAACACCGAAATCCTGGTAGAATTTTTATGGAGAGACTCATTTACTGTATGTATTTATGTTGCTGTCTGGAAGTGAATTATTAAAATCACAATCACAGTTCTGTGTGGGAGAATAATAGCCTAAATAAAATCATAAGGGTGTGCCTGTCTGTACAAAGTGCCATTCTGCTAGCTCTCCTGTCCTGGGAGAGAGATAATTATTGCCATATGGCTCCCCTGTCACTTGGGGGGGGGGGGGGGGGGGGGGTTAGTTAGGAAAATAGCAAGCATTGTTGGGATGAATGGTCTGTTCGAGCATCTCAAAGCGAATAAGGTTGCTGTACAGTGAATGCTGAAATGTTCGGAACGTCCCTTGTTTGGTTTGATGTTGCATACATTGTGACAGTGTAACAAAACTCTTTATCACCCAGGAATTTTCTGAGCGAACAATGTTGCAGCTTCCTTATGTAAAATGTTACCCATACCGACTGAGAATTCCACATAAAATTGCCCAGTCCTGTCGGACAAAGTACACTTTACATGTGACCAGCTTAAACCCCTTGATATGCTTCTGAATAAATAGATTTTGTTCATATTCTTAGTATGAAGTGTTTGGTTTATACCGTGGGCTAACCTCTGATACACTCACGGGGGAAAAAAAAAAATTACTTTCCATTCCATTATTTGAAAGTGTTGGCAACAGTTTATTTTTATTTGGAAATGAGACAATATGTTCTGTATTTTAAGCAGAATGTCTGGGATTTTAAATGGGATAATAAATTTGTACAGTAATACATCACTCTTTAACTTGTTGATGCGTGTGTTTGTCCTGCTCATTATTTGCACAAAAATCACTGGCTCTACCATGAGGCACAGACTTATTAATAGGACACCACAACGAGGTAGAATAAACAAGCAAAGTATAATTAGAAGTAAGGAAGTATAGTTAGAAGGTATAATTAGAAGTAAAAGTAAGTAGGTATAGTAAGGAAGTAAGTAGGTATAATTAGAGAAGTAAGTATAATTAGAATTAAGTATAATTAGAAGTAGGTATAGTAAGTATAATTGGAAGTAAGGGTAAGGGGAATAAGGAGTCTAATTACAAGTAAGCAGGTATAATTAAAGTAAGGAAGTAAGTTGAAGTAGGGATAATTAGAAGTAAGAAAGTATAGTTAGTTGAAGTAAGTATAATTTGAAGTGCGCATATAGGGGCGATGGGAATAAGAAGTCTAATAATTAGTCATTAAACATTCTTCTTATCATTCTTACAACCACAAAAAAAGTTTTTTATTTTTCCTTCTTCTCTGACGCATAACCCCTCCTTGAGCTCTCGGAATTTTTCGGGGGGGGCCCACACCGCCCTGCCCCCCCCTTCACTCACACATCTCACTCACGCCTCTCCCCCGCCCTTGGGGACCACCAACGTTGCTCAGGTGCGGCACTCGGGGAATCGAACCATCAACCTCTACCTCCTGAGGATCGGTCCAACCACCTGCGCCACAGACTCCTTCGCACTTATCTCCCTTTTTTTTTGCGCATTTATCTAAATCACAACGGACCAAAGCTGCGCAAACTGAAAGTTGGGCCACTGCTGGATTCAAAGCAACGACCTCCATACTTCTGAAGTGGCAGCCCAACCTCTTGCGCCACAGAGCCTCTTGCATTTGTTTTTCTTTTTTTTGCGCATTTATCTAAATCACAACTGACCAAAGCTGCGAAAACTGAAAGTTGGGCCGCTGCTGGATTCAAAGCAACGACCTCCATACTTCTGAAGTGGCAGCCCAACCTCTTGCGCCACAGAGCCTCTTGCATTTGGCTTTCTTTTTTTGCGCATTTATCTAAATCACAACGGACCAAAGCTGCGCAAACTGAAAGTAGGGCCGCTGCTGGATTCAAAGCAGCGACCTCCATACTGCTGAAGTGGCAGCCCAACCTCTTGCACCACAGGGCCTTTTGCATTCAGCTGTCTTTTTTTTGCGCATTTATACTTCACAATGGATCACAGCTGCACAAACTGAAAGTAGGGCCACAGAGCCCTTTGCATTTGAACAGTATTTTTCTACCTACTTACACAGCAGAAGTGACGAAAGAGGAACAAATTGAATGGACGGCATGGCATGCTCATGTCCTCCATTAGCTGCAGCTATGCAGCAAGGAAGGGACACGAGGAAGAGAAGCAAGGATTTGAAAAAACTCATGTTTGGAATGAACCCCTATAGTAGTTATTCATCCTCCCGAGGATAAACAAAATGGTGACTCCTCTGCAGATTTCTGGCTCTAATCTGCAACCAAAACAAAAGTGCACATTAAAACAAAAGAATCTGAACATTACAGGTACATGGAAACAACATAAAAAAGCAAAGAAGCAGCACCAGGTTAGCGCAGAAACCGCCGACAGTTAAGCCATAAAACGGTCTGTCTGAAATGGTAGGAAAGCCACAAATGTCTACTCATCAGATGAGAATTCCCTTCTTCAGCTAAAGCAGGGCCAATGTTGGTCCAAAGGCAGGTGGGGGCAATTAGGCCATCAGCAGCTGATCAGGGTGTGGCTCCAAATCACCAGGGAGAGAAAGAGGCACAGGATCACCAGTAGGGGTAGCAAAGTTGCCGTTACATAATTATGATCACAGGATGAGTATGTTTTCGTAGCCTAAATCTGTAGCCTGCTCTTTTGTGAGTGCGTGAGTGCTTGCGTGTGTGCGTTGGTTGGTTGGTTATAGGTTTAAGGTAACAGCAGTCCAGCAGCTGAGCAGAGGAGTGGACTTGGGCTCTGAACAGCAAGAGTGTACATACTAATGAAAGGGGCCTGACTTCCAATGTGTCCTCAGACAAACGGGATTGTGCGAGTACTGACTTGCTTAGGCCTGTTTCCCCCCACAGAGCTCAGGCCATCCACAAGACTTCTCCAGCTCCTTCCACCCCATCTGATGAGTTTGTTTGGCTCCGTTCAATTACACGAGAGGCACCTCCTTTATGTGTGTCGCGTTTAGCTCCTCAGGGCCTTAAGTGGGTTCCATCTCACCAGATGAGAGTTTCTCTTGGCCCGATTGAGTCCGTGTAGTCCTGTGGGTAGCAGCCTTGTTCCTGGACATCTACCGTCCATTTGGTTTTCATTCCAATCCTAAAACACTCACCAACAGGACAGTAGATCTCCAGGAACGAAGTTGCTTAACACTGATATGGTCTCATTCGACCCACGCACTGGCTTTTTTGGTTTGTTGTCTGGTTGATAGAAGGGGGCTTTATGAAGATTTTTGATTTCATTTCATTTATCTTGACCGTTATCTTCAATGTTATCGCTCCCCTCTGGCGTGTCACATTAAAAAGCAAGTTGTTTTTAAAAAGACATGAATTTATTGACCAAAAGAAAGAGCTGAATTAACTGGAAGAGGAACACAGAAACACGGGCGGCGTGGATCCAAGATGGTTGTTGCAGAGTGATCTTCTTCTCAGCCGTCACAGGGCTTCTTATTAAGGATTTCCAACAGGTGCCCCCAATCCTACAATTAAAGAGAGAAAGACCATGAAGAGAGCGAGACACCAGCCACGTGCCTCTAGGGGCAGCACGGCGATGGCTAGGCACGAAACAATGAAGACGGTGTTGTTTTGAGTTGGTTATGTTTGATGGTGTTGCATTTACGTTGGTGTATGTGTGTGTGTGTGTGTATTGTCCCCTTGTGCTTTCTTTTAATTGGTTATTAATGGCACTTTTGACTTTAATATGGAGGTTCAGTTATACCCAGCACTATTGTGTCTTGTGTAATAAAAGTCTTTCAGTGTTTTAGTATAATGGACACAGGACACTTAACCAACCTGACAAATCACAACAACACTTGAGACCCAAATGCAGTCTTTCATTCGCCACTTCCATTCCATGTTCATTTTCTAGGGCACATTTTTTCCTCAAAAAGTGATTTTAAAAAAATAAACACAGTATCATGCTCCACTGTACACTGTGAGTTCATCTGTCCTGTAGGAGCAGACAGTACAACCTCTGTGCAACATTTACAGTGCTTTGAGGTATTTTGCCAGGGTGCAAATGGTGGTTACTCACACTCAGTCAACACAGGTCTTTTGTGAAGCCTTGGTATGAAACAGTAATGGGACACTGTTCAAAGCCAGTCTGGGAATTCAGCAGGTACACCAACACACTGTGCTCCTCACCGGGGGGGGGGGGGGGGGGGGGGGGGGGGGGTTGAGGCTGACTCCAGCGCCATGGTGACAGAGCCCCAATGGCCTCTTCTCGGTGGCAGAGGACTTGGGACAGTGAGAGCAGTGCAGCCATAGTGAATACACTCAACAGGGCACTGTCAAAACACACAGATACAACACAGGTCAGCTGGGACCCCCACACCACCTCACTGTAACCTGCTTCAGCAGAACCCACTTTGAGAAAAGATTGTAAAACTACCTAGATATTGGATATGCATTTTTGGGCCTTTCATGTGAAGCTCTCAAATGTGAATAAAAGTTTTTGTTGGCAATACATTCATATGGGAAAATTATAAATAAAAAGAATGCAAATAAAAAGGCACTTGAACTCTTGTCCAGCCCTAATTTTGATTAAAATGTTTCCTCCCTTTTCCCTCACGGCTTTTTGGACAAAAGGCCAACACAATAGATACTTTTTCTGTAAAGCACAGCGCAGTAGTTTCACTCATTAAATCAAAAGTCTCAGTAAAAGTAAAAACATGCATGTATTCTATCTTTTATTCCAGATTTCCTTCACAAATGTCCTTGATTGACAAGTATGTTGTACGCCGAATGAAACTTACCTTTTTAATCACACCATTTGCTCTTCATCCACTCCAGTTAGCTAATGCGTTCGTTTTGTAATGTTTATCGCTTCAACAGTTCTTGCTCCAGTTCATCCATGTTGCAAAAAAGGGAATCCTGAATCGCGACAACCGGAAATCGCAGGTGAAGATCACGTTACCATTCAGCTTTTAGACGTGCAGGCAAAGACAAATTAACTACGTAAGACCACGTTTCCCGTCTAATTCTTATACAGTTCAGTGGAAAAGCCACGTCTGCCTAGGGTTCGAGTTGGCTAGATAAACGTTGATTGCAGATCTGACCAACTGTATATACTTGAACTAGATCAGATGTGCATAAAACGTCTAGGTACCTCTCCGTAGCTTCCTAAAAATAAGAAAGCAGGGAATGCGTGGAAGACAGGATTCTCAAGTGAAGCGAGAGAGCTTCAGAATTCCTGATTCACGTGTCCAGTGTCCTTAAGAATAGATGTTGTATAATCAAGCCGAAGTAATTACATATATATCGGAAATCAAGAGTAATGCTTGAGTTTTATTTAATACCAAGACTATTTAAACGATTAAACATGGGTAGATTCCCGTCATTTATTAATTCAGTTGAGCGCTTGCATCTTCTGAAAAAAGCCCAATATGAATGCATGAGTTCAAACATCATTTATGCTTTCAAATTTCAGAAGCTTGCATTTCTGACTAAGATCTCTCATTGAATTCTCAAATTTCCATTCCTGTTCAATTTTCCCACACTCTCTCTGTGATCTCATTATTTGTGATTGTACCCAAATTCTGCTTGTACTTAGACTGGTTTCACAAACCTGAGAGATTTTCTGCAAAGCAGGTTAAACTGAATAGTTGTAATCTTATGGTCCAAAGACCTGTGAATTGCCTATGAGACAGTGAATTGCAATGCAAGAATAGAAGAAAAAAATTATTTTGCATAGTCTTGGTGATACATCCTCAGTTGAGATAACACATTACATTACATTTATTTCGCAGACGCTTTTATCCAAAGCGACGTACAAAAAGTGCATATCATGGTCGTAGGCAACTGCTGAACACAAGTTCAGAAAGGTATAATACTTATTTTGTACAGCTATTTCTAGGCAAGAACACAATTCACACAGTGAACACTATTCTAACCTAACCTCTGCAAAGCCAACTAGGCAGAAGAATAAGCTACAGTATCAGGACAAATACAAATTACCAAAAGGTGCTGGGATGGGGCAACATGTAACAAGTGACATGAAAAGGGGGGGGGGGGGGGGGTTTATTTTATTATTTTTTTAATTAAAGAGTGAAATATACAGCATGGTGGTGGTTAATCTAGGTATAGTCTGAAGAGATGAGTCTTCAGGCCACGGCGGAAGATGGGTAGTGAGGGGGAGGTTCGGAGAGGGACGGGAAGTTCGTTCCACCACTGGGGAGCTAGGGTGGAGAAGCTCTGTGATCCCTTTGGGCGGGTGGGAGGGGTTACTAGGCGCACCTACACAGACACATCCTTCAGCTAAAATAATTTACTAAAACCAGACGTATAAGCTCCCACACTCATATGTCCCTCAGTTCATTCCAGCGAGTTGTTTGAACTTTAATGGGCTGATTATTTGTGTATATATTGTATTCTCACAATCTACCACAGGAGGGCGCTTATAGACCTGCAATCGCTGTTCGTTTATATTTAAAGTGTATTCTCACAATCTACCACAGGAGGGCGCTTATAGACCTGCAATCGCTGTTCGTTTGTATTTAAAGTGTATTCTCATATTCTACCACAGGAGGGCGCATATAGTCCTACAGTCATCATTAGTTCGTATGTATTTGCCACAACAATTATGGCGTCCAACGCGCATCAATTCATGGTTTACCACGATTAAAACAACCGCATTATAACTTAGTTATCGAATCATGTCAAGTAAAATTATACATTTATTATTATTATTATATGTATTATGGGTATAACTGGGTCGAAAATAAGACAGTAAACCGCTCCGTTTAGTATAAAAATGCCGAAGTTTCCATTATAGCCTACGTGGAAACTGAGACGTGCGGTGCACTGTACACCATTTGGCTGCTGTCACTTCAGCAACTCAAGCAAGCGGCTACGTCCGTTCCATATCATTCAGTTCGGTGGTCACCACTTATTCCTGGACATCAGTAGTTCGTATGTATGTATTTATAGTGTAATACATACAATATTCGTATTTAAAGTGTATTCTCACAATCTACCACAGGAGGGCGCGTATAGACCTACCATCACCACTTGTCTTGTTCGTTTGTATTTAAAGTGTATTCTCACAATCTACCACAGGAGGACGCTTATAGACCGGCAAGCAACGTTCGTTTGTGTTTAAAGTGTATTCTCACAATCTACCACAGGAGGGCGCCTATAGACCTGCAATCGCTGTTCGTTTGTATTTAAAGTGTATTCTCATATTCTACCACAGAAGGGCGCATATAGTCGTACAGTCATCAATAGTTCGTATGTATTTGCCACAACAATTATGGCGTCCAACGCGAATCAATTCATGGTTTACCACGATTAAAACAACCGCATTATAACTTAGTTATCGAATCATGTCAAGTAAAATTATACATTTATTATTATTATTATATGTATTATGGGTATAACTGGGTCGAAAATAAGACAGTAAACCGCTCCGTTTAGTATAAAAATGCCGAAGTTTCCATTATAGCCTACGTGGAAACTGAGACGTGCGGTGCACTGTACACCATTTGGCTGCTGTCACTTCAGCAACAGAAGCAAGCGGCTACGTCCGTTCCATATCATTCAGTTCGGTGGTCACCACTTATTCCTGGACATCAGTAGTTCGTATGTATGTATTTATAGTGTAATACATACAATATTCGTATTTAAAGTGTATTCTCACAATCTACCACAGGAGGGCGCGTATAGACCTACCATCACCACTTGTCTTGTTCGTTTGTATTTAAAGTGTATTCTCACAATCTACCACAGGAGGACGCTTATAGACCGGCAAGCAACGTTCGTTTGTGTTTAAAGTGTATTCTCACAATCTACCACAGGAGGGCGCCTATAGACCTGCAATCGCTGTTCGTTTGTATTTAAAGTGTATTCTCATATTCTACCACAGAAGGGCGCAGATAGTCGTACAGTCATCAATAGTTCGTATGTATTTGCCACAATTATGGCGTCCAACGCGAATCAATTCATGGTTTACCACGATTAAAACAACCGGATTATAACTTAGTTATCGAATCATGTCAAGTAAAATTATACATTTATTATTATTATTATTATATGTATTATGGGTATAACTGGGTCGAAAATAAGACAGTAAACCGCTCCGTTTAGTATAAAAATGCCGAAGTTTCCATTATAGCCTACGTGGAAACTGAGACGTGCGGTGCACTGTACACCATTTGGCTGCTGACACTTCAGCAACAGAAGCAAGCGGCTACGTCCGTTCCATATCATTCAGTTCGGTGGTCACCACTTACTCCTGGACATCAGTAGTTCGTATGTATGTATTTATAGTGTAATACATGCAATATTCGTATTTAAAGTGTATTCTCACAATCTACCACAGGAGGGCGCGTATAGACCTACCATCACCACTTGTCTTGTTCGTTTGTATTTAAAGTGTATTCTCACAATCTACCACAGGAGAGCGGCTTGCGAATGGCCTATGCGTAGTGGGGGATGACAGGCCTAGGAAAGCAAAGTCAGTACGTGCATATCCCCGTTTGTTTGAAGACACACGTTGGAGTTCAGGCCCCTTTCATTAGTTTGTACACTCTTGCCATTGAGAGCCCAAGTCCATTCCTCTGCTCAGCTGCTGCTCTGCTGTTACCTTAAACCAAAACCAACCAACCAACGCACGTACGCACGCACGCACGCACGCACGCACTCACACTCACACTCACAAAAGAGCAGGCTACAGATTTAGGCTACAAAAACATACTCATCCTGTGATCACAGTTATGTAACAGCGACTTTGCTACCCCTACTGGTAATCCTGTGCCTCTTTCTCTCCCTGGTGATTTGGAGCCACACCCTGATCAGCTGCTGATGGCCTAATTGCCCCCACCTGCCTTTGGACTAACATTGGCCCTGCTTTAGCTTGAGAAGGGAATTCTCATCTGTTGAGTAGACATTTGTGGCTTTCCTACCATTTCAGACAGACCGTTTTATGGTTTAACTGTCGGCGGTTTCTGTGCTAACCTGGTGCTGCTTCTTTGCTTTTTTATGGTGTTTCCATGTACCTGTAATGTTCAGTTTCTTTTGTTTTAATGTGCACTTTTGTTTTGGTTGCAGATCAGAGCCAGAAATCTGCAGAGGAGCCACCATTTTGTTTATCCCCGGGAGGATGAATAACTACTATAGGGGTTCATTCCAAACATGAGTTTTTTCAAATCCTTGCTTCTCTTCCTCGTGTCCCTTCCTTGCTGCATAGCTGCAGCTAATGGAGGACATGAGCATGCCATGCCGTCCATTCAATTTGTTCCTCTTTCGTCACTTCTGCTGTGTAAGTAGGTAGAAAAATACTGTTCAAATGCAAAAAATGCATATCCAATATCTAGGTAGTTTTAGAATCTTTTCTCAAAGTGGGTTCTGCTGAAGCAGGTTACAGTGGGGTGGTGTGGGGGTCCCAGCTGACCTGTGTTGTATCTGTGTGTTTTGACAGTGCCCTGTTGAGTGGATTCACTATGGCTGCACTGCTCTCACTGTCCCAAGTCCTCTGCCACCGAGAAGAGGCCATTGGGGCTCTGTCACCATGGCGCTGGAGTCAGCCTCAGCCCCCCCCCCCCGGTGAGGAGCACAGTGTGTTGGTGTACCTGCTGAATTCCCAGACTGGCTTTGAACAGTGTCCCATTACTGTTTCATACCAAGGCTTCACAAAAGACCTGTGTTGACTGAGTGTGAGTAACCACCATTTGCACCCTGGCAAAATACCTCAAAGCACTGTAAATGTTGCACAGAGGTTGTACTGTCTGCTCCTACAGGACAGATGAACTCACAGTGTACAGTGGAGCATGATACTGTGTTTATTTTTTTTAAATCATTTTTTGAGGAAAAAATGTGCCCTAGAAAATGAACATGGAATGGAAGTGGTGAATGACAGACTGCATTTGGGTCTCAAGTGTTGTTGTGATTTGTCAGGTTGGTTAAGTGTCCTGTGTAATGTGACATTATACTAAAACACTGAAAGACTTTTATTACACAAGACACAATAGTGCTGGGTATAACTGAACCTCCATATTAAAGTCAAAAGTGCCATTAATAACCAATTAAAAGAAAGCCCAAGGGGACAATACACACACACACACACACACACACACACACACACACCAACGTAAATGCAACACCATCAAACATAACCAACTCAAAACAACACCGTCTTCATTGTTTCGTGCCTAGCCATCGCCGTGCTGCCCCTAGAGGCACGTGGCTGGTGTCTCGCTCTCTTCATGGTCTTTCTCTCTTTAATTGTAGGATTGGGGGCACCTGTTGGAAATCCTTAATAAGAAGCCCTGTGACGGCTGAGAAGAAGATCACTCTGCAACAACCATCTTGGATCCACGCCGCCCGTGTTTCTGTGTTCCTCTTCCAGTTAATTCAGCTCTTTCTTTTGGTCAATAAATTCATGTCTTTTTAAAAACAACTTGCTTTTTAATGTGACACGCCAGAGGTGAGCGATAACATTGAAGATAACGGTCAAGATAAATGAAATGAAATCAAAAATCTTCATAAAGCCCCCTTCTATCAACCAAAAAACAAACCAAAAAAGCCAGTGCGTGGGTCGAATGAGACGATATCAGTGTTAAGCAACTCCGTTCCTGGAGATCTACTGTCCTGTTGATGAGTGTTTCAGGATTGGAATGAAAACCAAATGGACGGTAGATGTCCAGGAACAAGGTTGCTACCCACAGGACTACACGGACTCAATCGGGCCAAGAGAAACTCTCATCTGGTGAGATGGAACCCATTTAAGGGCCTGAGGAGCTAAACGCTCCACACATAAAGGAGGTGCCTCTCGTGTAATTGAACGGAGCCAAACAAACTCATCAGATGGGGTGGAAGGAGCTGGAGAAGTCTTGTGGATGGCCTGAGCTCTGTGGGGGGAAACAGGCCTAAGCAAGCAAGTCAGTACTCGCACAATCCCGTTTGTCTGAGGACACATTGGAAGTCAGGCCCCTTTCATTAGTATGTACACTCTTGCTGTTCAGAGCCCAAGTCCACTCCTCTGCTCAGCTGCTGGACTGCTGTTACTTTAAACCTATAACCAACCAACCAACGCACACACGCAAGCACTCACGCACTCACAAAAGAGCAGGCTACAGATTTAGGCTACAAAAACATACTCATCCTGTGATCACAATTATGTAACGGCGACTTTGCTACCCCTACTGGTGATCCTGTGCCTCTTTCTCTCCCCGGTGATTTGGAGCCACACCCTGATCAGCTGCTGATGGCCTAATTGCCCCCACCTGCCTTTGGACCAACATTGGCCCTGCTTTAGCTGAAGAAGGGAATTCTCATCTGTTGAGTAGACATTTGTGGCTTTCCTACCATTTCAGACAGACCGTTTTATGGCTTAACTGTCGGCGGTTTCTGTGCTAACCTGGTGCTGCTTCTTTGCTTTTTTATGGTGTTTCCATGTACCTGTAATGTTCAGATTCTTTTGTTTTAATGTGCACTTTTGTTTTGGTTGCAGATTATAGCCAGAAATCTGCAGAGGAGCCACCTCGGGAGGATGAATAACTACTATAGGGGTTCATTCCAAACATGAGTTTTTTCAAATCCTTGCTTCTCTTCCTCGTGTCCCTTCCTTGCTGCATAGCTGCAGCTAATGGAGGACATGAGCATGCCATGCCGTCCATTCAAAAATATGGAGGTCGCTGCTTCGAATCCAGCAGCGGTCCAACTTTCAGTTTGCGCAGCTTTGGTCCGTTGTGATTTAGATAAATGCGCAAAAAAAAGAAAGACAAATGCAAGAGGCTCTGTGGTGCAAGAGGCTGGGCTGCCACTTCAGAAGTGTGGTGGTTGCTGCTTTGAATCCAGCAGCAGCCTTACTTTCAGTTTTTGCAGCTTTGGTCCGTTGTGATTTAGATAAATGCGCAAAAAAAAGAAAAACAAATGCAAGAAGCTCTGTGGCGCAAGAGGTTGGGCTGCCACTTCAGAAGTATGGAGGTCGCTGCTTTGAATCCAGCAGTGGCCAAACTTTCAGTTTGCGCAGCTTTGGTCCGTTGTGATTTAGATAAATGCGCAAAAAAAAAGGGAGATGAGTGCGAAGGAGTCTGTGGCGCAGGTGGTTGGACCGATCCTCAGGAGGTAGAGGTTGATGGTTCGATTCCCCGAGTGCCGCACCTGAGCAACGTTGGTGGTCCCCAAGGGCGGGGGAGAGGTGTGAGTGAGATGTGTGAGTGAAGGGGGGGGCAGGGCGGTGTGGGCCCCCCCTGAAAAATTCCGAGAGGTCAAGGAGGGGTTATGCGTCGAAGAAGGGAAAAAAAAAAAAAAAAAAAAATGTTGTGGTTGGTAAGAAGACTAATTAATTATATTAAACCCACTTCCTTGCTTCTAAATTATGCTTCCTGACTAACCTACTTACTTGTAAATTATGCTTCCTGACTAACCTACTTACTTGTAATTAGACTTCTTATTCCCCTTAGCCTTACTTCCAATTATGCTTACTATACCTACTTTTACTTCCTTACTATACCTACTTCTAATTATACTTAATTCTAATTATACCTACTTACTTCCTTACTATACCTACTTACTTTTACTTCTAATTATACCTACTTCTAACTATACTTCCTTACTTCTAATTATACTTACTTCTACTTATGCATCTAATTATACTTCTAATTATACCTACTTACTTCTAATTATACTTACTTACGCCCCCCCCGTCCCGTCCCGAAAAATCAGAGAACATACAGCGGGGGTTATATTATTTTTATTTTGGTGTGGAGTCCTGATTTTTGGGAAGTAAAAAAAAAATGGAAAAATTGTCCAGGCCCCACTCTCCATAAGTGCATTACTACAGACAATCCCCCATACTACTACACAGTCAAATGAGTTTTAGTCATTTGATTGCAAAAAGGTAGCAGTATGTAAGACTGGCAGTAGTAATACACTAATCTACACCAAACGTGCTGCATAGCAAAAAAAAAAAAACTCATACACAGCTTCTCCTCCGCATGGTCTGATAGATGAGGACCACAGCTGCATGTGGGGCTGCAGACAAGCTGGAGTGAAAAAGGGGTTGAAACAGCAAAGTACATCTCTGCCTGCCACAATCTGAGGGACAATGGTTGGGCATCATCATCATAGTGTCTGTTGTTTTCGAGTTAGATATAACAATTGTTCGGTTCAATTTATGTTCATGTTCTAATTTATTTCTTTATTTCTATGTGTACGCTTTGGCAATATTTACAAATGTATTTCATGCCTATAAATTATTTACAATTTGAGAGACTGTGTGTGTGAGAGAGAGGACAGACTGTGCAAGAGGAGAGACTTATGTCTGTGTGTATGTGTGTGCGTCAGAGAGAGGACACACTGTGAGTGAGAGAGAGGAAAGACTGTGTGTGTGTGCGCACGTGAGAGGGAGAGGACAGACATACAAACTTAAGTCTTGGTTATGGTTTAACCCAACATAACTCACTCATACTTGCTAAGCATCATTAACTGTTTTGATGAAGAACATGACCAGATGATTTTGGACAAAAATCTAGAAGACTATTAAGCAGCCCTCGCCAATTGCTTCTTTAGGGTTTCCGTAAATGTCTACTTCAGAAAACCTCACACATTTCACAACTACGTTTGTCCAATAGGTAAGAAAAGTGCTGTTGCACCCGCCACCACCAAGAGGCCCCCCTCCTGAAGGGACAGGGGAGCTGCATGTAAATTATTTCTCTCTCCAGGGACAGGAGAGCTCGCAGAATTGGTGACAGTGAACGTGGCACTTTGTACAAACAGCCATGCCCTTATGATTCCATCCACTATGTTTGTTTCCCATGCAGATCTATTCAATTTTAATACTACACTTCCAGACAGAAACATACATGCAACGTACATAAATCCCATTCCCCCCATCTACAACTTCATGTACACTGACTATACTTTCACATGCATTCATCACGTATGTACTTAAATATGACGATGGCTATGTAATCTGGAAACCGTCTGGAACATTATGCTGCAATTACGCCTGGTATGACAAATACTACCTTTCGGCAGCAAACTATAAACTACAAAAATGTCAAAACAACCAATTCAGCCAAGGCAAGTTAGCTATTGCTGCCGTTAACGAAAGCGGATCATTGTTAACACGAATGCTATCGAGATTCTAAGTAGGCTAACTGGAGATAAAACATTTTTTGTACTCCACGTAGATCATAAACCCTTGAATATAAAGACGACTTAGTGAAATCGGTTGAGAAATGTAAACGTTATAGTGCTTTTTATCCAGATAAACCGCAGCTCCCCCTTTTACTTCTATTTGTTTTCAGGACAGTCTTGCCTGGACCAATATGGCGGCGACGTTGACGTACGATTCAAACGCCAATGCGGCGTCTATGTATGTCTATGATGCTAACTGGCTAACATAATCCATTCACCAAAGCTTGATTAATATAGTAAAATGCCCATTCCTCGATAATTCCCAATAGTCAATTGAAACAAACAAATCCACAGCTCTGTCCGTGACACTATAAACAAGAATTATAATACTTACTCAACACGCAGGACAAGAAAAACGGAGCTGTCCGCATCTCGGTGTCTCAAAAAGTAAATATTAAGCGTGACTAAAACGGAAGTAGAATGTGTCACCTGTAATGTGTCCCACCTGCCACATCTATTCCAAACAACAGTTCTGCCCTAAGAGTTTTGAATAGAAAAATAGTTCAAATCCCAGCAAATGTGTTCTCTACCCATATCAAGCATTATAGAAAAAGATTCCATGCCACTAAACTTGACAAAATAATCCACCCCAAAATATTTATGATAGGTTTACGAATAATTGTGAAGGATGTAACTGCGCGGACAATTTCATAGTGTATCTGTGGATTTCCTATAGGGCATTGTAGTCGCATGGGAACGCCGCAGGCTTTTGGCATTTCTATTATTATCTGTGCGACATTCTTACACATTCTGTGTCTTCCATTCATTTCATTTCCGAGAAAACCAATTTAAAAAAAAAAATGATAATCAATCCAAGATATGTGAAGTAGCCTAGAATACTGCATTTTGGTGCAGACAATCTACATGTTACGAGAAATTTTCTTCAAAGATTATTTTTAAAAGTCGTCTAGAAAAAATCATTGGAAATCATTGGAAAATATACACAAAATAGGGAATATCCTTATTTTCTCTGAACACAGAAATCCCCGTAAATATGCTTATCTACATTCAATTACAGATTGAACAGCAGTGACACCTTAAAAAAAATGAAAAAAGTAAGTTGCTCTTGTTAAGCTTGTACTGCTCAAGCATTGGGCAGAACGTGCAGTATCAGCTGGCAAACACTTCAGCCTGGAGACAACTTGTGTGCTTTTTTAAGAGCACTTGAACTGCCTTACAATCAGATTAATTGTTTGCTTAACATAGTCGACATTGCTTGAATTCAGGAACAAAGAACGAAGAGCGTTTTTACCCACAAATTAAAATTAGTGTGACATAAGAAAACACACAAGGCAAGTTTGTGATGTAAGGAAGAAGGGCGCACAAAAGACGGCATTAAACCCATTGTTCCAATGTGTTCAAGGACTCGACGGTCCCACATCAATACAGACAGTGCGACTGCACGCACAACGGCAGGGAGGCGCTCTGGCGGCTTCGCGATACATCGGCGCATTCCGACTGCGGACGACGACGAAAAGCAAAGACCGAAGCACATCAGGTTATAAGGAGTCACCGTAAGATTTTCTGTCATCACTGTTTGTTAGAGCTAACGCCAGGAACATTATCGGAGGAAGGCTGTCTCTCTCACACACACACATGCAGACACAGACACACACACACGCATGCACGCACTTATACCAGGACCACGTGTTGCTTAGATACCACTCACCATAGCTGCGAGCACAGTGACCAGTTCTGGAAATAAAACCCACGGGCGCAGCATGTTGTCAGACCAGATAACACAAGGGCGAGACGCATACGTATCAGAAAGCGATTTAATGCTGTGAAACTGTACAAGGCACAGACTGTCATCTTTTGAAGTTAAGGACCAACTCGAGGCCTACAGCAGAAGGCCCAAGGTGGGTAAAGTTCTTGTTGGTGGGAAGGAAGTCCTGTGATGGTGGTGTATGACCATTCAGAGCAATGAATGAAAACAAAAGTTTTCCCCTCAAAACAGCAACCAGGGAAGAGGGACCAAACTACACCGCCAACCACAACTCCAGTTCTCGTTGTGCGGTCTGCTTGCGTGAGCCACTGGCAAATGAGGCCTTTTTGAACTGAAAGCTCCCCCACTGGTACTGATCAATATGATTTCTGCACCCTGCCCCTCAACGTTTCTGCAGGTCACCTGGGCCAGCCCTGGTGTGGCGCCCCCTGGTGGCTTCAGAGGGTTGCACAGATCGCATCCGATGGGAGTCACGATCCTGCCCTTTTCAGGAAAACACTGGCCGAGGAGGCAAAATGGTTGAAACAGCGGCAGGCCGACTCGAGGAGCTGAGTGAGGGGGCTTGCGCGTGGGACTGTTGACGTACGCATGGCTTCTTCTTTACCGAGGCACTACGAAAATACATTCATGCCTTCGTACAGAAAGATTTGCTCATCCCTGAACAGCCCAGACTGTTCAAACGTTTCAGGCAAACTGTATTTTGTTTAGGCCATTACCGTTGGTTAGCAGTTTCTGAAACACGGTACAAGCATACGTTCCATGGCTCCATCTGTTTGATAGGGCTGGTATCTGCGTGTGTGTGTGTGTGTGTGTGTGTGTATGAGAGAGAGCGAGGGGGGGAGGGAGAGAGAGAGAGAGAACGAGAGAGAGAGAGAGAGAAAGGGGGGGGGGAGAGAGTGAGAGAGATGAGCATATGCGGCACACCCCTCTCCCCAAGACAGAGAGAGACACGGACACAGAGATAGATCAGTATACATTTCACATTCAATAACCTTTATGCCAAATTGCATATTACTGAGCAGCAACACAGTATCTTTGTATTCCACACAATTGCCTATCAAGTAAGATTATATACACAAACACTGTAAAAATTAAAGGTGTTTCTCTTTGCGTCAAAGAAAAAATGACAAAAAACTGAAACATTCATAGACATGTACCATGATTTAAAATGCCAGTTTTAATGAGAGCTTTAATTCTGCATGACTCAGCTCATGAATAAGATAAAGGTCAGCTCTGAAGGCTTGATTCATCTTGAAGGAGACAATACCATGTATGCAATTTGTGAATTTTCTGCATGCTATGATCTTCATAAATAAAGGAAGGCTAAAGAATGATTCATATAAAAAGTGTTTTACTGGTTCTTGTTCATTTGCTCACACTGTGTTGTCTGTGATGAGATAGGTGAGATGGTAAGGTGACTAAATATGGCCACCTGGTGGCTGAATTGAGGTACTAGGTGGCCACACCCACTTTAGAAATACTGTAGTGGATGAGAAAATGCCTTCAGATATGTTGGTTTGAACAGTGTTATACAGAAAGATTTGCATTCTGTGATTGTGAGAGTGCTGTGTGAGAGAGAGTACTGAGTGTGTATAGATCCTGAGTATGTATATTAGCGCTCTGTGTCTAAGGCAGTGTGTGATGTGAGTGTGTGTAATTGTATGCGTGATAATGTGATAATAATGTATCTGCATCAGTGCTTGCTGTGTGTGTTCACTTATGTTTGTGTGTGCTTAAGTATTTGTGCATGTGTGTTCATGGCCATACAGACCATATTCACTCCACAAAACAAGTCAGATCAGCTTCAAGACTTTTGTCAGGACTCTTCCCCCCCCCCCCAACTGATGAACGGCACAGGTACACACAGTTGTGTATATCAACACTGATATGGCTCAAGTCACGCTGATATATTAATGTTATAGCAAGGGCATTCCATGACCAATGAGAGCAAGTGTGTAGACCAGCTCTGTTCTGTGATTGGAGGAAAGGATTAGTGCTTATTTGAAGTACTTCAGATTTACGATGCTGCGGGGTCAGAAATGATTCATGGGATGCGTTTGGAAGGTTGCGGGCCAGCTAAATAAAAATCATAATTGTGGATAACAATTTTCCGCTCCGTCACAAAGATGAAGTGTGTCTACCTGTCCCGACTGCAGATGGTGTGGCTCACAATGCTCAGCGTTAGTTGCCGTGGCGAGGAGGAATGCTGTCAAATGCTTCTCGCTCCACAAAAGTGAATCGCAAACAGGCGAATCCAGAGGCCTTCAGATGAAAACACACAAATTACACGCTGAACCGCGCAGCCCCTGGCATACCATACACCGCCATCACCTGCTATAATACAAAGCACCAATGGCCAGTACACTTATGAATTGGACCAACGACATACACCTCACACCCTGTCCGGTGAGGACCACACCAACTGAGGCAAATCAAAAGCAAACCTTCCTGTATTTGTACCATGTCTAATGAAGGACCACCAGGTGGTACTAAATATACAGCATCAGAGTCAGAAAATCATTCGTAAGCACAGTTATCAAAAACAACTTGATCAAGCTATTTGGCATAAAGTTAATGGATAACTTGAGAAGTCATAAAATCATTCATGTGTTTTTTTTTTTTTTTTTTTTAACTCACAGGAAAACACAAAATAAAACTAATGGACCGCAAACTGCCACACCTCCACAAACTGCACATAACCCCTGTTCCAGCTCTAATCCAGCACAGATAAAGTCCTAGTCTCCAAAAATAAATAAAAATAAACAAAAACATTGCCTCCAACAGCTTATTTGATTTGAATTTTTGTTCAGTTTATTTCTTTTCTGTACTTTCTCCCGCCGGTGGACTGGTCACCTACAGAAGGGTGGCACAGCATGCAGATAACATTTCTTTAAGATTATATGAAAGACAAGAAACAAAGTTGAATCCAGTAAGAAAACCATGGTACCTGAGAAGGTGGGAGGTCCTGTGGACTGATCAACAGTAACTACAGGAAGGCACGTTCACAACCAGCACGCACAGGGCCTGAGGTATAGGAAACAGGAAGCAGGAGACAGGGAACTAGCCTGTTCTCCTGTGTTTACATTTATATTTATGCTCCTTTCTGTATCACAGGCCCCTCCCCCCATTCCATGACAGGAGTCAGTGCTGGGCATGATGGGAGTTGTAGGCATAGGGACCAGGCTGGCTGGGCCTGGGGGGAGGGGTGACCGCAGAGCCCGAGCGCGCGGCATCGGCGAGGGGGTGTGTCCTGGCAGCACCGTGGGGCGGGTGCCGCGCCCTCAGCGGGGAGGCGGGGGCAGAACTCGGGGGGCAGGAGGCGGCGGGTCGAGAGTCCGACGGGGAATGGCGAGAGGAGGGGCAAGCCTCGGCGCCGAAGAGCTGGGGGTCCACCGTGAACGCCTGCACCCCCAGGGTCCAGTGTGGGTGCCCCAGGTGGAAGGTGGGCGCCGGCGTCGCCCAGGGCGAGGAGGAGGAGGTGGGCGGAGCCTCCAGGGCCGGCGGGCTGCCCGGCGCAGAGGGGGTGAGGGAGGGGTTGGCGGGGAGCGTGGGGGCCCTGTACCCCGCGGGCAGTTTGGGAGGGCTGCTCTTGATCCGGGCCACCTTGCTGGCGCGGCCGCGGCGAGTCTGCTCGTGGTCGCACTCCAGGTCCTCCAGCCGCTGCGTCAGCGCCAGCTTCTGCTGGATGGCCATGCGCAGCAGCGAGTTCAGAGTCTTCTTCTCGTCCTCCGCCGCCGCCAGCTGCCTCTGCATCTGGTCCAGCTGCGTCATGTACTCGTCACACCTGAGAGAGAGAGTCACAGACTCATCACATCTGAGAGAGAGTCACAGAGAGTCACAGAATAAGAATGTAAATCTGAATGCAGGCTTCATGGTCAATTGATTTGGGGGTTTGTTCACCTCGTGTTTTAACTGCACATTGTGTCTACAAATTTATGAATTCTTTAAGCCACCAAAACATAGCATATATCATCAAACAATCAGCAATGCCGACTCATTATTCTTATTTAAAGGAGAAATTGAGAACTGGAAAGGTAAGAGCAAGGTTACCATCTCAGAGAGTGAGAGAGAGAGAGAGGGGGGGGGGGGAATTAAAATCTTGGAAAGCAGGGCCCCGCCCGCTGACCTGGTGGCGAACATGGCTCTGAGGGAGGAGAAGGTGGCGGCGTCCTCCCTCAGGGCCTTCAGCTCGTTGCGCAGCTTGGTCATGGTCCCCGTCACCATGGCCTTCTCCGCGTCGTACTTGCTCTTCAGGTTGGCCAGCGCCACCTCCGCCGTCTGCAGGAAGGGGGAGGGGGTGGGAGGCGGACAGGTATCCCGGTACAGACGGGTGTATCATTGCCAGCGTTTCTCGTGCAAAACCAAAAATCACTGCCAATGACTGGTGGTGTTATTGTTCTCGTGTGCTAAAAGGTATTTCGTGTACTGAAGGTGTGAGTGAATGAAGCCGAGCGTGCAGAAAAGAAAGGCAACAGGATCGCTCTGAGAGTGGCGGCCCGCACCTGCTTGTTGGCCTTGAGGACGAGCCGCAGCGTGGCGATCTGCTCCCTCTTGGTGCTGAGCAGGGACTTGAGCTTGAGGATCTCCTCCATGCAGGCCTCCTTGTCCTTGTCGGGGGCGAGGGCGGGGTCGGCGGGGTCGGGGGCGAGCTCGCGGGCGGCGGCCCGTTGGCGGGACAGCTGCAGGGCGCGGTGCACGGCGCGCTGCAGGTGCCTCACCTGCTCGCGGACCACGGCCAGCAGGTGGTACAGGTTCTGGGGCTCCCGGCCCGGCTCCCGGCCCGGCTCGGGGACCGGCGAGGACGAGGAGGACGAGGAGGAGGAAGAGGACGAGTGCGGGGCTCTGGAGGGCGGTGAGTCCGCGGGGGGGGCCGCGGAGAGTCGGCGGGCGAGGCGGGGCGACAGGAGCGCCCGGACGTCGTCGGAGCCCCGGAGGGCGGGGCAGCCCCCTCCCCGGGGCGGGGCGCGGCCCTGCCGGTAGTAGTCCAGCGCCACCCGGCTGGGCGTCTCGTCGTTGCACAGGCAGACGTGGTGGTAGAGCTGGGCCAGGTCCTCGCTGAGGCCCGCCAGCTCCTCCTGCGCCGCGCTCAGCATGCCCCGCCCCTCGCTGGCCGCGCCCTGCGCTGCCCGCAGCTCCGCCTCCAGCCCGCCGATCCTCGCGCGGCCCTCCTGGCGGCTCTGCTCCAGGCGGGCGGTGTGCTCGTGCAGCGCCCGCAGACGGTCCTCCCCGCGGGCGCGCTCCCCCTCCAGGCAGTCCACGCTGCGCCGGTACGTCTCCCGCAGGGCCTTCAGCTCCCCCTGCAGGCCGACCACCTCCGTCACCGCCACCCGGTACTTGCACTGCAGCAGCTCCACGCTGTGCGCCTCCAGCTCGCAGTCGCGGCAACGGGGCGGCGGGGACGAGGAGGGCGAGGGGGCGGAGCCGTCCTCGTCGCGCTCGGCGTGGGCGTGGCCGCGGGCGGGGCCCTGCAGCCGGCGCATGGACAGCAGGCTCTCGCTGAGGCGGCGCACGCGCCGGTGCTGCTCGCCGAGCGCGCCCTGCATCTGCTGCAGCTGCGTCTGCGACTCCTGCACCGTGGCCAGCAGCGCTGCCTTCTCCCGCTCCACCTGCAGGGGGCGACAGTGCGAGTGGCACTGTAACAGACACGCCCCTTCAGCACTGAAACCCACAACCAGCCTAAATCCAAATTCAGCTTTAAGCACCGTATGGATTTATTCTTAAATGCAATGTGAAGTTTTTCAGTGAGAAAAACAGGACACAGTAAGCATTCAAATAAAACTTATGTAAAGGATATTTACTTTCTCCAGGGATAAGAGTTGGAATACCCTAAGAGTATGAATTCCCATATGTTCCCAACGGGAGAAAAAAACAAAAGAACATGATGCTCAATAAACAAAGATCTATAAAGCCAGCACGCTAAAATAATAAGTTCCAAAAAAGTTAAAAAAAACAAAGATCCATAAAGAACAGAATGCAAAAAAAAAAAACAAATATGCAAAAACATGAAAATTAAAAGGAGTTCCGTGAAGAATAGCATATTATAAACACAGTTACAAGTCCACGTGAAACTAAAATATGGTTGAAAATATTTAAGAAATGCACAGGAGGTTGAAAAGAGGGTGTGTTCCAAAGGCAATGAATAGTTAAAAAAAAAAAAAAAAAAAGGACTATTACAGCAAGCTGATAAAACACTGTAATATCTGAACCCTACACTGTACCTCCAACAACATGGAAATGAATAATTGTAATATTTCAGCAATACCATTTTTTTATAGCACAATGCACATCAATGCCAAGAGCCAAGTTTAAAATGCTGTCTGTGATGTGTGTGTGTGTGTGTGTGTGTGTGTGTGTGTGTGTCGGGGGGGCGATTTGATGCGATCTGACGAGCAAGCTGCACCATGCCTGAATAATTCAACCCTTCAAGAGAAAAAAAAACCATTGGAGCTGGCTGGAGGGGGAAGACTGGGTGGGGACCGGGGCCAAGGAGAACGGAACACTGCCTTTAAAAGCCTTAGAATCCACAACACACAAATACAGCAGAGTGACCAAATTCACACACACTCATTCACACACACACACACACACACACACACACACACACACAGTGCTAACCTATTGCTGTACAGCCACTACAATTTAAATGTAATAGTATTTCCACCCCCGGGTCCCCAGCGTACCTGCAGGAGCTGCTGCTTCAGTTTCTGGATCTCGTTGAGGTTCATCTCGCTGAAGAGGTCCGAGGCGGGCGGCGGCGCCTCCCCCTCCCCGCCGGCGGAGCCGTTCTCCCCCCCGGGGGCCTCGGACGCCCCGTCGTTGACGGCGGCGGTGCCGTTTCCGGGGGCGTGGCCGTTGCACCTGGCTTCGTCGTCGTTGCCGGGGACGACGGCGTGGTCGAGGAGGTGGCCGCCCACCGTGTACATGCTGTCCGTCAGGATGAGGTAGTGCGCCAGCTCCTTGCGCAGGCCGTTGCGCGCCTCCCTCTCGCTCCTCAGGGAGTCCAGCGCCTCCTCCAGCTGGCTCTGGGAGATCTGCCGCAGGCGCAGCGCCTCCTCCAGCTGGCTGTTAAGCAGCGCCGTCTCCTCCTCCAGAACCTTGATCTCGTGCTTCAGGCCCTCGTACTCCACCTGGCACAGACAAACGCACAGCATGGGGCCTCTGTGTGTGTGTGTGTGTGTGTGAGAGAGACAGAGAGAGAGAGTGTGTGTGAGAGAGAAAGAGAGAGAGTGTGTATGTGCATGTGTGAAAGAGTGTGTGTATACACGTGAGTGTTTGTGCATGTGTGCGTGCGTGTATGTATGCGCGTGTGTGTGAGACAGAATGACTGAATGGGTGCAGACCTTTCTCTCACAGACCTGGCTCTGTTTGAGATGGGACACCAGTTTCTGCAGGGAGATGTTCTCCTCCTCCAGCTCAGAGTAGTCCTGCAGGAGCCGCGTCTCCCTGAACTTGTACTCCTGGATCTCCTCCTTCAACCTGCTCCTCTGCAGCTCCAGCACCTCCTCACTCTGGAGCGACAGTCAGACAAGCATGCACAACTTTACCATAGACGATGAACACTGCTATAGATCCTCCCTTCCCTGGGCATCATCTCACTGTTCACTAGCATCCCCTGTTGGTCACCTGGGCACCAGCCATCCACCTGAGCTGCACATGAAATAAAAGCCACTCATTTGCATTTCACACCGATTAAGGTTACCTGTACCTCTGAGAGAGTGTACCTGTCTCAAGTACAAACACATTACTTTGCTACAGTGCTCCCAGGATGCACTGGGGACAGGTGAGTGCACCTGTCTCAGGTGCAAACACGTTCCTATGCTACAGTGTTCCCAGCATGCACCGGGGCAGGGGCGAGCACACCTGCCTCAGGTACAAACAGATATAACTATGCTACAGTGTTCCCAGCATGCACCGGGGTGGGGGCGAGCACACCTGCCTCAGGTACAAACAGGTATAACTATGCTACAGTGTTCCCAGTATGCACCGGGGTGGGGGCGAGCACACCTGTCTCAGGTATCACTACGCTACAGTGTTCCCAGCATGCACCTGGGTGGGGGCGAGCACACCTGTCTCAGGTATCCCTATGCTAGTGTTCCCAGCATGCCCCGGGGCGGGGCTGAGCGCACCTCTCGGAGCTCCTGCAGCAGCGCGCTGAGCCGCTCGTTCTCGGCCTGCGTGTTGGAGGTGAGGGAGCGGCACTGCTTGACCTCGGCCTGCAGCTCCAGCAGGCGGCCCATGTAGTACGCCTCCTTGGAGGCCGACTCCTGCAGCAGCGTCTCCTCGTTGGACTCGCCGTCCGCTGCCACCTTGCGCTGAGTGGAGTAGGCCTGGCCGAACGCCTGGTGGGGGGGGGGGAAGAGGGGGAGAGACCGCTCCCGAGGTCAGGGGAGAGAGTAGCAGAGGGCTTTCCCGCCCCAAAACCTCAGCGCATTCACCTCTCAAATCACAGCAAACACAGAGGCTTTATTAGGTTCTCTGCACCATATGAACCCCCGACAAACCGCGTAACCGGGGGCAGCCCATTCCAAACTGGGCTGCCCCTGGCGAGACTGACGTACGCGGTTTTTGGGGGAGCGCTGCCCGGTGCGGGTCCCCGCTGTCCCAGCGAAACGCTTCCCCGAGCACGAGTGCGCATCTGAATGAAAACCCCGGAACCTGTGCTTTGGCTCGCTTCACCACCCCTGACATTCCAAAAGGTTTCCCCTGAGCCAAACTGCGCTGCTCAGTAACATTAGGAAGGGTCCCGTTGCACAAGCACGGCTTTCTAACAATTCAATTACGCAAATGAACAGACACGGCTGGGAGGCCATCCAACCGCCCAGGTGCTCTTTGCTAATTGGTGGTGAGGAAGAACAGCAGGGGGTAATTACTGCATCAATTACCTGCTCAAGCTATGAGGGCCTATGGATGAGGTCAGTGTGCTTTTAATGAAGGCTCATGTAGAGCTGGGTTCCGTGGAGAGAGAGAGACACACACACACACACACACACACACACACACACACACACACACACACACACAGTTCTGGACCCCCCCAGTGACACTGGGGAACATGAAATAAACACGGCATGATCTTCCATTTGTACTGGACACGGACCACAGCCGTCAGATCTAATAGGAGAAACTTGATAATTTGAATTAATAAATGAGAAATGTCAGTATTATTCTCAATAACTCAACTAGTTAATGGCACTACACATTAGGAAATTGGTATGAACGTTTCTCTCTGTTCAGCAGTGGCTATAATACAGGCTACAGCCAGCATCAGTGTGTGCGTGAAGACGTTTAGTAAACCAATCGCGTAAATCCCTCCCCCCAAAGACTTCAGGCATTTCAGCACCATGGAGAGAGGCCATTCACTACTGCCGCAGCTGCAGCTGATCTGTGCCCAGACACAACAAACCCTCCCAACATCCCATAATATCTCAGACACGGCAT
This sequence comes from Anguilla pacifica, assembly GCA_039654925.1. Classification (NCBI taxonomy): domain Eukaryota; kingdom Metazoa; phylum Chordata; class Actinopteri; order Anguilliformes; family Anguillidae; genus Anguilla; species Anguilla pacifica. The sequence continues at coordinate 12,184,569 of CM077302.1, forward strand.
CCCTGGAGAACGGTGGGAGTGGTTCATATCCTCTGCATTTTATCCAGAACAACTGAGGTCACATTTTTCATAAAACACCACGAGAACGAACAGTGAGGTTCTGCACTTTGTTTTTGTTTTAATTTTTAATAAGTAGAACAAAAATGTGCTGTATTGGTGTCACTTATCTCTCTCCCCATATATATATATATATATATATTAACCCTAATGATCCATGAGTTCTTTTGGGTTGTATGAATTCTGTTTCCATTTGTCTTAATATTATTCACTTACTCTTAGAATGACCTCAACCGGCTCAATCTAGGACCCTGAGTAGATAGGTTGGAGGGAAAGGGAGGGAAAGGGAGGAGTTCATGAAAAGGGTTAGGGTTAGGGTTGCAACTCTGTCCTTTGAGCATACCGTATGAAAAGCACATGAGAATCACTATCATTCACAAAGGTTACGATTAAATATTAAATATGAATAATTATAGAATTGTATTTAATGATTCATTCATTTTATCATTAATAAATTATCATTTGTGGAATAAGTCCGTATGACAGGAGGCAATAAAGGTGTGTAGTGAAACCTGGGTGGAAGTGCATGGAGGAAGTGTGTAAAGAGGCAGCGGCTGAAGGAAGGGCAGAGCAGCTCTCTGCTCTGAGCTGGCACGAGGAGAGCGAGTGATGACTCAGAGGTAGTAGGAGTGAAAGGGGTTCGGAGGAACGAGGATAATGATTTACGGGCGGGCTGGCCGGCCACGCCGCGCGCTCCAGGAGAGCTCTGCCCGGCACGTTGCCTCGACAATGACACCCAAGCCACTGCCTCTCCTCCTGCCTTTCCTCTCCTTTCACATCACTCCATCATCTCACACATCTCCGTCTCCAACACACAAACACAGACACACACACACACAAGCAAACACACACACACAAACAGACAAACACACGTATGCAAACACACAGACGCACACAAGAAGGTCAACCGAAACTACAGCCATTACTTTAACAAGAATCAGTACACCACTATAATGAAATTAAATTACATATGAAAGCTGTAGAGCAGCAGGATTCATATACAGTCAAATAAAGTGCAGGAGCTAACGGTCCTCACTTTTAATTACACATTAATAATCACATGACCTCTGCCATCACGGGGAGATGATGTCAGAGGGTGCCTGTAAGGAGGCACATTTCCTGTTAGTCGGGCCCGGCCTGACAGAGCAGGGACACAGACACAGACACACAGACACAGACACAGACACAGACACCAGACACACACAGACACAGACACAGACACAGACACAGACACAGACACACACACACACACACACACACACACACACACACACACACAGCTCACTCAAATATCCACTGCACACGGGCGGAACTTTCAGAGGGACGCGACGCTAACGATGCTTCTGGAAGTGTCTGCACGTGTCAGCAGTTATCCCATTCCCCAGCGCACATGCGCGCACGTGCACACCACCAGGGCGATGGCCACGCCCGCCTCGCTACAGCAAACTCGAAATGCCAGTCCTGCCCCTCTCTCCCTCTCCACTGAGTCTCCACAGACCAGACATTCAGGACAGCCACGCTTTGCCCTTCATCCAACTACCACTCGTCTTCCTCCTCTTAGTAGGCTGCCTTTTACCCTAAATCATTTATCCTCCTTTCCCCTCCCTTCATCTCTGTCTTTTACCCTCCTCCAATCAAATTTCTCACCAAACTGTGAGCTGCAGGGAAACCAAACTGGCACAGTACCGATCTATTCATGTTATCATAGATAGGTTTCTAATTATCAAATAATTAGATAATCAATAAATTCTGGATTTGAGAGTTAAAATTAATGGAGGAGGACAAGGAGGAGGAGTTGGGTGTGGGCTATTTGTGGGCATAAGACAGATCTCTATCTGGACTGGGTGAAATCAGATAATGAACTGTGTGGCCAAAGTTAGTTACTAGCACATCAAATTATTGTCATTAGTGAGCAACTTCTACCAGAGATGCTGTATGGCTATTTTCATCCAGTCTGAAAACAGTTGAAAAGTTAAGATGTGAGGTGGAGTAAGGATGTGATGTGTCACGTTTATTTGATTTAGGGGGTATGAAGGCTTTCCTGGGCTTGAGCAGATGAGCATCCTAGGAAACCGTAAACAGTGGGTGTGATGCAAAGAGGGCAAGGACAGGCGGAACAGGAAGTGTTGAGACGGCCGTTTGTTTCTGTCAGATGATGCAGTTGCCATGCTCAAAGGGTGTGAATTAATCATTATCGCTATATGCTCCAGAATAATGTAACTCCATATCCATATCTGATATCCGAGTAATGAAGTAGAACCACATACCATAAACAATTAAAAATGACATTTGTTCATAACAGAAGTCTGGCTCGACAGTTTCGGCAAACTACTTGCATGCACTGGGAAGTATTTCGTGAACAAGCGGTAGGCTAATATGAACAAGCCGACATTTCCCGACAATTGCCGGCAAACTGGATTCTTCCGACAATAGCACTTATTCTTAGAGAATGCATGGATAAAAAACGCAGGTGTCAGTCCGTCTGTCGCACCAAGCACACTAACAAAAACAAGGAGCCCATTAGCCTCGTCCTGGTGCTTTGTGTGAGCGCTGCATTCCATGAAATTGGACCGGAGCCCGGTTCCCATCACGGTGACGGCTCTACTACAAGACAACGGACGGAACGTACTGTGCCCGAGACAACGAACAGATCCTATACCGTACCTCCTGCAGCTGTTCCAGCTCCTGCTTCAGCGTCTCCTGTTCGGCCTCCAAGTCCGCATACTGCTGCTTCAGAGCCTGGTTCTCCTCCAGTACCACAAGACCGCATTCCGCCGCCCGGATCTTCTCTCGGTTGGCCTCCGCAAGGTCCCGGACGAGCCGTTCTATCTCCTCGCGGCACTGATCCACCGTCTCTCCACATCCTCCTCCCGCTGCCATCGCCCTTCTCTCCGTCTCGTGCCTCTCCGCCGTCCAGCGTTAGATGGACGGGAGGCGGAGGCGGAGGCTAAAACGGCTGTTGAAAACACTAAATCTGCCAGCAGATCTCTGTACTTATCTATGCATAAAAAACAATTTCAATCGAATCAAGATCCTTCTCCCACATAGCATGAAAAGACGCCTTGTTTAAACTAAAAAAGACAAAAGATTTCAAGTATCCCCGGTAAAGTTTAGCTTATAGAATGCGGCGATGATAATGTAAAAATGTACCACATATCAATAATCTGTCTCGCATCCCTTCTAGTCCTTTCTTGCTTTGCTGTTTAATTTATTTGTTTATTTTTGCTTAATCATCTGGACGCCATCTCTCCCATCGTCTGTGGAGCAAAGTGCACAGGACTTGTTTCCATCCTTCTGCAGGTGACGTCAGTGAAAACTGGCGCATCACCCTGGTGCTGCCCATTTACGCTGAAGGGAGCAAACATGAATGGTATTCAAAGAGGAAAGGCAGTTAGGAACAAGTGAAAGTAATTTAAAAAGAATAAACTGCAGCGTACAATGAACAGATAAAAACACCAATAATGTTCTTATTTGGGATGAGTTTGGAGGTTTAGGCAATTGTATTGGATACAACTCTTGAATGAAGAAAAGCCGGTACATTTTGAAATTAGCCGTCACGTTCTATTCAGAATTTTGTAATATCCAATGCACTACTTTCTTGTGGGGGAAAAAAAACCGAAATGCAATTTTGCACAATCATTTCAGCAAAGCGAGAGGAAATTCATTTTCGCCGCCCATGTCTTTGGAATTTGAATGCAGACAAAAGAATCAGTGACTCAATATTTCCATCTGCTGGAGCGCAGGAGCAACAAACCGCCATGAAATAAAGCGCAGGCGGAACAGGACCCGGTGTTTAGGGGTTCATACAGGCATTCTGTGCGCAATGACCATAATATGTTGGTCCTGCATCTTAAAGCGCAAATTTTGCGCAAAATATTTACCTAAAAAAACAAAAATAATTTTTGCTATCCACTTCGCCTGCAAGTGAAATTTGCTATATTAGAGAGACAAAGTACCCATAAAGTACATGGACTATCTGGTCAGTCCACATCTTTGTAAGTCCAACTGATAATATCCATTGACTGTTAAGATTTGACCTGTCAATTAGAACATTTTTTTCTATACCTGCATTATGCGTTATTACATGTGTAAATTGATATGCAACATCAACATGTTGCACATCTTTACTATTATAAAGATATGGAATACAATAAAACAGGATAAGTTCAACAACATGCATCTCGAACACAGGGAATTTTCCTGTAAAATTATCTAAAAAAACATCTGTAAGACAAACATTGTGTGTCAGAGCGACTGTGCAGGAAGTGTTTGATTTTTTAAATCCACTTTTTATCAATTACTTCAGTGCAGCAATGTAGTCACATGTGGGTGGCATTTAGAACTCATGCCCATCCAATCAGAAGCGCTTATTTTCTAACTATAACTAAATCTGGTGCAGAGTATTCTTTTTTTTAAAAATATCATCTTGACGCCATCACACACAGCTGGCTTACAGCTACCTACATGCCGGGGAGGGGGTGGCATTTAGAACTCATGCCCATCCAATCAGAAGCACTTATTTTCTAACTATAACTAACTCTGGTGCAGAATATTCTTTTTTTAAAAATATCATCTTGACGCCATCACACACAGCTAGCTTACAGCTACCTACATGCAGGGGGGTGGGGGGGGGGGGGGGGGGGGGGACAAAACAAATAAAATCTTCAATTTAAAATCTTTAATTTTAATTTCTTTAAAGAAAAAAACAACTCACAAGCACTGTGTTGAAAGATGCATAAACAACTTCTGTCCACTCCCCACCCCACCGACTGTGTTGTTCAGGCACAGTGGGAGGGGTGGGGAGTGAACAGGGGGCAGAGGACAGGGGCTTTATAGCCAGTTGTTCAATCCCCTAGCCGACCTGCCAGACACAACAAGTACATTCAGTCCACAGTATTCAGATTCTGATGTTTCCCTGCACAAGGAGCAGATTTTGCATTAAAACACATCACACATGGACCTGGTGATTCCACAGCAGTTCAGTTCATTTCAACAACATCGTAACCTAATATGTCACGAGATGTGTTAACTTCAGAAAAGCGTTTTGCTGAACAGCAACCCCGTGTGGTATCAAGCACTTCAGGCGCAAGCTGTTACAGCAGTGCCTGCTTCCATCTAGCGATGGCTAATGTTTTAGCGATACAGAAATACACTGGTCTTAAAATAAGCTATATATTTATTTGGAATAACTACGAGTCATCTCTTGTATCATTTTTTTTTTTAAACACAGTTGTCCCCCAGGGCTGTTCATTGCACAGTCAGGTCTTGCTTTATGGCCCTGTACAAGCTGAAGAAGGACTCGGCCCACCTGTCTCTCTGGTGCCCCGTGGCGTTTGCCAGCTTGTGGGCGGTGTAGACCATGGTCAGTACCGTTCGCTCAAAGTCCGGCCTGCGGAGGTGGCCTCGGTGCCGGGAGAGGTCAGAGGTCAGGCGGCGGACGTCGGTCAGCTTGCGGGGCAGGACGTCCTCGCAGACGCTCGCCAGCACGCGGGTCCGCCGCAGCGACGCCAGCTCCTCGTCCCGTACGGAGAAGCCGCCGTGCCCGTCCCCCATCTGCACGCCCGCCAGCAGGATCTGGAACACAGGAGGACCAGGAGCAGAGCGTCGGCTTTCGCCAGCCGTCCGGCTTCGGCAGGCAAAGGGCAAGACCGACCGCCCACCACCCTGGCAGCCCACAAACAAAAACACTTCACAGGAAACCCTCGGAGAGTTACCGGGAACTTCCTCAGAACTGAGGGTTCTGCAGAAGTGCTCACAGCATGTTGCCTTAAGGCCACAGACTCAGATTAGAAGCCAAAGGTTCAGATTTCAAAACAGATGTGTGCCAAGACCCTTCATGGGAGGACGAGTTCAACGGAACCAGTGGATATAGATGGCCTAAGACTTCACTAGCGGTTCAGTCTAACCAGTTCCTTACAGAATTCACACACACACACACACACACACAAAAACAGAACAAGTGATTGGGCATTCCAAATTGTAGATAAATATCAATTAGAAAGTCCAAAAAAAAAGCTGTGGCCCTTCGCATGGAAAATTAAGGACGAGAATTTAACCTTTTTTTTTTTTTACATAAGGCTGCCTGAAAATAAACCAATTCACTTTTGTCTAGCAATTGTGTTTTATGAGCTGTGATCTCAGATTTGTTATTTATTTTTTTTAAAACTCAAGACTCTCCAAAAAAAAAAAAGTTAAGTTTTTTTTTTATTTTTTTTTACTTGACAGACAGACAGAATGTTAAAAGCAAGGAATGAATAACAACATTATATCTGCACCGCAGCTGTCAGGGCTGTTCATTGGCGGCTGTCCCAGGTTCACATGGGCTGCCTCTCATTAACTCAATCTCAACTCTTATTAGCAAGTAGCCCATAACGTTATCGCCGCCAAATTACACACAGTACTGTGTTCACCATGCATGTGGCATGGACACATTACACAGAAACACAGCCTTTAGTGTTCAATTTACAGCTTCTGGTGGCTCAAAGCCAGAAAAACAGCGAAGCAGAAAATAAGCATCAGCATCCTCATACTACCAGTCATGTGGATGCCACAAATAAAAAAAACACGTCTAGTCCTGCGTTACGCACCGGTCTCTATAGTGTTAATTACATTTTTGAGCTGAATTTTTATGTCTGTAAACTTGTTTTGATGACACACGTATCACTGCACACCACACAACAGGAAGCAATCCCCAACACAGAAGTGACCTGTTGGGACACACGTATCGAGGCTCTCTCACCTCAAAGAGCAGTTCGGCATCCTCTACGGAGTTCTGAAAAGTGGGGTTAACCACTCCCCTCTTCACTCTGAGAGCTGCTGGGTATAGTACTGGGGGGGGGGGGGAGATCGAGCCCGAGAGAGAGAGAGAGAGAGAGAGAGAGAGAGAGAGAGGGACGGGGGGGAGGGGTAATGAGAGGCACTTGTTTGATGGTTTTGGTTTTAAATAGAATGTGATTTGGACTAAGCTCTCTCCTGCACTCTTTTAACCAATACAGCACAGCACACATTTTTCATACTAATTATTAAAAATTAAAACCAAAAATAAAATGTACACGCTGCACATGCCAGTGCAGAAACCAACTGTTCTTTATCACAGTGTTCCATGGAAAATGGTGGCCTCTGCTAATTGCCATAGATAAAAGGCAGAGGATGTGATTCTGTAAAGAGGAATGAAGGAATTTTGCCCCCAAACATTTCTTGCCAGTGGCGCCTCTCTGTTTGAATCTCAAAATTTATATTTCCTGTTAGTGGTCTGCTCGGGCTTACTGGCTAATTCCCTTAGCTGACCCGCTATAAATAATCATATTCACTTGCACCATCCATGCCAGACTATTCACATTTTAAATTCCTCATTAATGGCCCACACTCACCCCCCCCCATTACTCACTCTCAGCCCCCACACTGATAGAAGCAAGTCCAAAATACTCAACCCTCAAACAAACAACTCAAGAGGCGCTCTCACACTCATACTCCACTCATATACTCAGTCTCCTCCATCACCTGGGCAGGGCTTTGTTGTTCTATAATTGTGTAAATCCCTCAGTAAATCACCAGCTGTGTAAACAGATAGTGCATAAAAAGGTAAGCTGTGTGAGTCACCCCGGGTAAGGATGTATGTCACATGACAAATAACTGAGTTTGGTGAAAAGAAACTAGGTCATGCACTATTTAAAAATTGAGAAGACTGCTCTAGTCTGTCAATAATAAGAGTACAGAGAGTACTGTAACACAGTGCTATATATGAAATTAAAACAGAGCTGTATATACACAATTAAAACACAGGCATTGTTTCTGCTCCAGTATAAAATAGGGACCTCTGCCTGTCAGTGAAATTAACAGGCAGTGGTGAAGTCCCATTCTAACTGGCAGGCTGAAAAAAGGGAAAAATTAAATCAGTAAAGTAAAGAGTCAGTTCTCATGATTGTCCCTCTCCTTCACAGTTGCCGGGTGTCTGTGAGTCTGTCTGTGAGTGCGACCGGTGAGTCTACCTTTGTTGCGTTGCCCAGCTGCACACGCGTAGAGGCCGCAGAGGACGACGGCGAAGACCAGCACCTTCCAGCGAAGCATGATGGCTCAGTTACCAGGGAAACGTCCGGGCCAGCCCCACAGTGGTCTCACAGTGGCCCCTCACTATGGGTGAATAAAGCACAGACCAGACACCGACTGCACTGTCCGCTGCTGTATCCCTACACTGTATCCCTCCCTCTCTCTATGACTGTCTCATGCTGCAAGTCCTATCATAATGAGGTACTCACACTCACACTGAGACTCCTGCCCCACAGCCTCTCCACCTCCCTCACACTGTGACTCCTGCCCCACAGCCTCTCCCCCTCCCTCACACTGCAACGACTTCTGTTTTTTCTGCCACCGTTTGTGTCGGCTCTAATTCTCAATTCAACCCCTGCCGCACAGTCCACTACCGTACGTCCCACCCCACCCTCCCCACCCTCACCCCTCCCCCCCACCCCCTCCCCTTTCCTCTCCAGTTTGGACTACTCCCCATTCTCAGCCTCTGTCTGGAATTCATTAGGACCCTGCAGGGTCTAACAGTAATGCTGTGTTATGCAGGGTGTGACGGGACTGTCATTACTGATATGACCTTGACCACTGTTTGAAATACCTTTCTTCACGCTTTAGGAAGTTTGAGTGGCGGCTGCTTCAGACTGGAAAATCTCTAGGCCTGAGAGGGAAGACCCAGCCTCAAGTGTCAACAGAAGTGCGAACTGGGCACAGCGAGGCCGGCTGACAAGATGGTTTCCAAGCTGTACAAAACAGTCCTGACACAGGTTTGACCCCAATACAAAAAAAATAAGATTTTTCTGCTTTTATATATACAGTTTCACACAACACAATGCAACAAACACTCAAGAGCTGTCATTATTTGACTGATTAAAGCTGTGCATTTAAACATTTTTTTTTTTTGCAATCCAATTTTTCTGGCACAACAAAATGATCACACTGCAGATTGGTTCAATTGCAGATGTGCCATCTTAGTTGTAAAGCAGGCTTGTAAGCAGAGTAACTATAATACAGTCACAGATAACAACAGAGTGACTAGTTATAGTAATACTGGAATAGACTAGAATATACAGTATAGTTACACTAGTGATACTACAATACCTTATGCAGGGGAAGAGCGCTCTGGTAATGGGACCGATGGAATGTCAAAGTGGACACTAATGTAATACCACCAGGTGTCCTTAGGGGGCAGGGCAGGTGCATGAATGAATGCCTTCAGTCCTGGCTTATCCTGCCACACAGTTAATCAATCACCGCGGCAGTAAAAGAATCTTTTGTCAGACAGGTCGGCGATGGCAGGGAGGGGCGGAGCGACATAACTGAACCCGCACACTCACCGCCATTGAAAATCAGCCTGATGTGAAAAAGACCCCAGCACTCAGAAATGCAGAGCAATGCACTTTGACACCTGATGCTCCGTCCACAAACGCAAAGCTCTGGCGACTGGATTTGTATGTTTTGCACGATGCGGAGTTTGTCTACTCTAATTTCAGCCTATTTCTGACTTCACATGTATTTTATGTATTTAACTTCACATGGGTATATAGTGAAGTATTGATCTAACACTGAATATTAATCAAGTTACGACTTACCGGTTATGGTATATCCAGAGATTGATGTCTGTATCCATGTTGCTATGTATGTGTAGGCTGTGCCATGTAACTCTAATCCATGAAGATGAACTCTAATCAACTGTATCCTAGACTAATTAAAACAGTGTCACAGCTGTTAATTAATGGCAGCCAGACCCTGATTATGTTCTATGACCGAAATGCTTGTAATGCTGTGTTATATTTGCACTTTATTATGTAGCCTAATAAACTGAGTGATATATTTTGGACAAGTCTGTTTCCAAATGTTTTATTCCCCAGAGATAAGGTAACTGAATGCAGGGTTTTGCAACATGAAAACATGCATATCCAGAAAAATATCCAGGCATATCCGAACAAGTTTTCTTTTTAAAATTTGAACGGCTTTTTATGAACAGTCCAAATTGTTTGCATTAAACATAAACAGACATGGCGACAAGAGCGTTTGTACTCACAGCCACTTCTGTGATTATCGATGATAAAAAAACAATAGCTAGCGAACAATAATAACATTGGCTAGCATTAGCAATAACATTATTGAAAAAAAACTGATCACACTTAACGGCATCTTCAATTGAAATACCCATCTAGGAACATTTCCCCCAGTCCAGCGTCCATTTTTGTTCGCCGCAAACTACCTTTTCAGACTGTTCGTCTATGTTTCATATCACAGACTCTGTCACCAATCAACCCCTTGTAACAAGACTATCTCCAAGGTGTGAAATGCAAATGTTTCCCAGGTGTGAAAATGTTTCCTGGAAGAATACCACAGGGTATTATTTACCATGGCAAATGATGGCTTTCCACAGAAGTTCCCCACTCAGAATTTAACCTCTCCGTACAGAAAATGCCAAAAAAACTTCCACAGTTCTACGGTGGAGTTTTCCGATCCAGATCTACCTCTTTTCGTGCAGTGTATCTGGCTTTTGAGGTTTTGGATTGCTGTGCTATGTCCTTGGCAGGCCATCTGCTTGGTTTCAGGTTTCAGGCGTGTATATGTGGCCAATCAGCTGTGACTGCTGATCAGAAGCACCTGGTGGGAGCTAAGAGCCTGTTCTTCGCCACTCCGGTTCCTCTCTCTCTCAACCAGGTGGACACTGGAAGAACAGAGTCCTACTTATGACCACTTCCCCCTTTTTTTTCTTTACTCTGGCCTTTGCATGTAACACTTTATTAAACACATTTAATCAATACATTTAGTGACTCCTCTGCTATGGCCATTTTGAGCCGGGGTCATAGCAGCTGTAATAAAATGTCCACATCATGATATCCCTGTCAGCTCTGTGCAATTCTGCCCATCTCAAGGGATACTATTGTGATATTCCTCTATTGGAAAGAATGACATTATTATTGCCATTATTACATTTTGCATCAGCTAGGAAAAAACCTTTTTGGTTTAATGCTACTTCCTGTTGGCTGGATGGGGGAAGGTACAGATGTGGACTGAATTGTTTATTATTGATTTAACTTGTTACAGCCCAGAGACCATTTAAAGTGGATCTGCATTGCACTCATTCACCTTTTTTTAATACATTATAGATTCTCTGGGTGAAGAATCTGATGGCACCTCGGCATGTGAGGCCATGCAAGGGCTCGTGTTGTGTAATAGTCCTACACCATGCCAGACTGTTCTGAGAATACTGGGACAACGAAGACAAAACAGAGATGGTTTATCCCTTCATAGCCGTGGTGGATTTCTCCACAGAGAGCTTAAAGCAACGGCTGGCTGTAAGAGTGACAGCTCCGGGTTCAAACCGCGTGTAAATGATGGCGACTGGCGGCGAGTTTGCTCACATTCCAGCCTCGCAGTGTGTCTGGAAATATTCTGAAGAAAAGCACGTCTCTCCCGTCCAAAGCAAAGCAAAGCAAAGCAGGTGTCCCCTTGTGACTCGGGCTCCGCCAGCCAGCCAATCACCGCTCAGATCTGAAGGAATCTGGAATTCTGATAGGCTTGCTTCAGAAATCTCAGGCATCCGTTCCACGTTCTACCTGTCCTACCTGCAGTAGCTGCTTAGCACTCTCACACATTCCAAACACCATCTCTCTTTATTTAAAAAAACAATCATTTCTCTCGCTCTGCTGAATCCTATCACAGCTGTCAGTTGTAAGTGAGAGCAAAGACCCTTGCCGCAGAGATGCCGTAAACAAAGAATCTCATATACAAGTGCTTCAAAATCCACACCAGTGAAGCTGAGCTTTCAGCCTTTGTGTCCAGACATGCAGGATCAGAAAGAAGGATCAGAAGAGCATTTCTCCCAATGTCTGGCCCCCCCACACAACCGTGCGCATAGCCATGTGCTAATGCCGTGCAAGTACAGCACCGCACAGTTCTCATCTGCTCTTCATCTACAGAAGCAGCCAGACCTGGGTCAAGTACGTATTTGTTTTGGATTCAAATACGTTTCTACGCTTTGCTGATCTTGTCTGGTGTACTGGAACCGATGACATACTCTCAAAAAGTGCAAAACCCTGCCTTCTGGTCATACTGCCAGGCTCAATTACACCAGGCAAGATCAACAGAGCACAGAAAAGTATTTGAATCCAAAACAGGTGTGGACGTTGGCTCAACGCTCCAGGACACATGCCATTGGTTCCCCACACCTCACAGCTGGAAGCGGCCTCACGCGTCTAATCCTTCATCCTGGGGTTCGGCTCGGGGGTTTTATGCTGTTTGGTTTGGACCTCCTAAACGCAGAACAAACTTCCATCTCCGGAATGTGCCTTTGAACAGAAAATACAAACGTCAAGAAAACAAGTCCATTTCCACCGGAGGGCTGCACCGGTACCAGGAAAGAGCCAAGTTTCCAACAGTGAAACAGAGGCCTTTGTTCAAAGTGGACATCACCTCACACTTGGTTTACCTGTAGAGATGGGACACCAATAAAAATGCACAGCAGAAATACACACAACTGACATGCATATCTACCTGCAGATGCAACACGTAAATAATAGCTTTAATCTCTTCATCTAGCCAATGGTGGATGCCTCCGAATTCGTAACACTTTATCAATTGTATTAATGTATGAAAGAGGCCTAAGCGCAACTTTAATACTAAATCATTACACTACACAAGCACCCACATTAGCCTACTCCAAAACATTGTGTCTGTGTGTGTGTGTGTTCTGCATTGGCACTACTACTGTTACAGTAGCATTAGAAAGGAAAGTTTTCGTGTGACAAAAATTAATCTTGATCTCATGAGAGTGAACAACACCCTGATTGATGTCACTTTGGAATGCCCCCCCCACACACACACACACACCATGTTTTTGAATTAATCCTTTCGACATAGCAGCTGGGGAAACATTTCTTCCTCTCAAACTGCCAGAAAGAGGAGGGGGAAAACACTACAGATTTGTGTGAGGAGTGTCTTGAACCCGGTTACACAGAATCAATGGCGCCAGCACACACAATGCAGAAAGAGCTTCTGTGGGAACTGTGTCAGAGGAAACAGTTTAAAATCACAGCGAAAGGCACGGAATCATTATCTTGGCGGTTCAGCCACAGCACATAGCTGAGCTTGGAGCTACGGACTCAGTCCCAAAGCTACAAACCTGGACTTGACTACGAAGTCATACTTGGCACTCTACTGTCATATCTCTCTGCACTAAAAGCTTTAAGTCATAGTTCATTTAATCAGCACTCTTAATCCATTACTGAAGTCCAGGCACAAAGTAGTAGCAACTGACCTACACAGTAAAATGTTCAGTGTTAAATCAACTATCCCTACTGGACTCATATTTACTCTGTTAAGAGTTGAATTAACACTGGGTATTTTACCTTGTAGGTAGGAAGGCCTTCCACTTCCTGGCTTCTTGGTGCTGGAATAACCTTGAAGGCAGCAGTGTAATGCAGTATAGTGCAATCTAACTGCTCTAGGTTCTCTGACAAACACACTTTTAGCTAGTAGCAACACTATTTTCTCACTGGCCAAAATGGACTAACGTCCCAAGCATTGAAATCACAGCGCAGTGGGACAGCGCTGCCGTTGGCGGTGGCAGGGGAGCAGAGAGACGCACTGTCCCCAGTGCCTCTCAAAGCCCGGGAGGCCTCCAGGACCGGGAGGGGTGCTGGAGGCGCCCACAGGCGAGCGAGGCTAATTGCTAATTAGCCCAGCTGCCGCTGGCTGCTTTCGTCAGGCTTTCGTCAGCTTCCACAGGAGGAGGGGAGCGCTAGGTGGACACGCCCGCTGCAGCCAGCACCTCCATCCCCTACCCCCAACCCCCACCCCCTCCCAAACGCTCAATTCCCCAGGCGAACCAAGACCTGCAATGACTCTCTAGGCCCCCTCTTAGGGGGGTTGGGGGGGTGTTCACTTTTCACTTTCATTTCCTGATTTGCTGCAACGCCTATGACACAGAACCCAGCTGCCACTGGCAGGGCCTGACATGACAGCCTCACTGTCGCCGTGTCACAGGGACTAGCAGCCGTCCGTGCCAGGATTTCCTCACACTCAACCAGACAGGCTGCGATGGGCCGCAATTCCTGCGCTACACAAAGTTAGCAGGAGGCACACACAGCACCAGCAGCACACGCATGTGCACTTCCACACTGTGGGAAACACACAGCAGGGGGCTCCAAAGGTTAACTGGCTCAGCAGCCCAGCTTGGCCAGTAATTTCACTCCCAATAGTGGCCATAGTAAAGATAATCTGAACTGATTTATAGTTTGCAAACTCTTTACTGCAGTATAGAGTTTTTCAGCTAACAACTCATTATACAGCATTCACATGAGCTATTTGGCTGAGGAACTCTTGGTTGATAACTTCTAGAATCCTCCTGCGTATTTTGTCTGAATGGTGCACTGCTTTTTATCTTGCTCTGTACCGCACGATGAACAAAGCTATTGCCAGGAAAACTACCAACCCAGCAAACACACGCATAAACACAACACAAAATAATATGCCTCCTGTGGCATTTCCTGTGAGAATCTACACCTTGACTTGGGTTTACTGTTGCTCCAGCATGATGTGTGTGACAGGAGTTTGTGCTTCTGCACGTGCAAGGAAATGCATATGTACTTGGTCATGAGGAGGGAATACAAGTCAATGTGTATTCCCTCCGCATGACCAAGCCAGAGTCACCTGCAGCTTTTCATCACTCGTTTTTGAGACATACAGCTGGAGTGTGCATTCTTTCTAGCATGTTCTGTCCATTCTATTAGCCTCTTCCTGGCCTGAATAATTCACACATGCACAATGCTCCTTCTGCTCTGTTCTAAAGCCAGGGAGGACCTCAGCACCATGGACAGCGGCCGCCTCACCTGCAGCTCTCACCCATCTGCTAAATGTGCCATCCTTAAACTGCCGAGCTCATGTTTCACATGAAAGACAAAACCTTTTCCATAAAAGGTGATATTCTGTCAGTCAGACTCATTCCTGGCTGCCTGGACTAATTTATGTGTGATGTGCTGAAGTTCACCTTTACCAGCTCTGAAAAGAAAAACTTCTTTAGCAAACATTAAACTATGCATCGCTCTGCCCCCTCTCTCTCTCTTCCTCCCTCTATCTCTCTCGCCCTCTCTCTCTCACCATATGACACAGGTATGCTGACACTTATATTCAAAGCCAGGCTCTGTGAATCATCTTGGTAGCACAGCAAACTCGAGAGCACTCAGAAGACACTTTCAGCTTTCCTCATCTGATAAGATTAATAGGATAGAAGATGAATTAACCAAAGATAAATCAACTCATCACAAAGAAAACAATTGTCCCTTTCGCCCAATCTCTGTAAAGAACATGCATCAGAGTCGAGCCTCTCTGCTCTATCCAAAGGAACTGAATAACACTGACAGGACTTCAAGAAAGAACTCAAAAAAGTATGACATCTTTTCTCTGGGCTTCCTTGTAAATTATCTTGCTGTTTGAACCTTCATATTTCTCATGTTTCAACATTATATATGACTGGCTGATGAGGGCATTCTCTGTGAAAAGGAACTTCTAGAACAGGCCAATCATGTGAGAGGACACTGATAGAACAGGCCAACCATGTGAAAGGGCACATCTAGAACAGGTCAATCTTGTGAAAGGGCATTTCTAGAACAGGGCACTAGAACTCAAGGTGAAATGCCACTTCCAGGACATAGAATTAACATGAAAGGTAATGTGTGTCGCCCACTGTTCCTACTCCTCTCAGGTTAGCTAAGGTAAGTTGCCCACATCCTGTTCTGGCTACATAATAATAATAATAATAATAATAATAATAATAATAATAATAATAATAATAATAATAATTTGTATTATTATTATTATTATTATTATTATTATTATTATTTGCAATCACAACAAATGAGATAGAGTTGCAAAGATGGCTACACGGCCTTATAGGACGATACACTGGAGAGCAAAATAAGTAAGACTGAAATAGTGTAAGGAGTCTAAATGAATCACAGAGCAATAGTGTAATGCTGAAGCAATAAAACGCAACATCTCCCATTGTCAGTAAGGACAACAACATCGACAACAGAACAGCACCAGGTGCAGCCAGCTTATGAACAGTGAAGCGTCCGTTTTTGGGCACTTACGAAATCGCGTGCAAGCCACAACACCTGATTCAACAAATAAACCGATCAATGAAGCCCTTCATTAGTTGAATAAGACCTTCCACAAGCTAACTACCTGGTATTCATCACCATACCAGGCCATACAGAAAGTAAACACCGGAAAGCCAGAAAGCTACCAATTTAGGTAGGTTCAAGTGATCAGAAAAATCTATCATAGAAAAAAACTGATATGGTTTTTTATAATGAATGAAGAAGAGCAGTTAAACTTGAGGGAAGTTAGAAGTGTGGAGGTTATGAACTGTCTGCAGAGATGGGTCTCCAGGCCCGTGCCTGAAGGCCGACAGTGACTTTACAGTTTAGACTCATGATGCCACCTCACCACTCAGTACTGGAGTCTTTAGAAGGTCACCTAACCTACACTGTGCAACAACACTGTGTTTATCAACCAAACAACAGAGCCGGACATTGTGATCAGTGTGGCTTTTACACCTGACGCAAGATTTTCATGAGGTTGGAAATATTTTGCAAAAATCCCAGAGAGATTTGGATGTGTTCTGTGAGGTGTTGTGCTCTCGGTTGGACTGCCCCCTTTCTCCCTCTGCCCCCCTCACTTAACCTGCCTCCCCTTCTCCCTGTCCCACACGGGCTCCGTCACTCCCTCCTGAATCTCCTTTGCTTCGCACAATCTCCTTTGATCTCCCTATCTCTCTCTCCAGGCAGTAAGGATGCACAGACTGGTCCCTCCGCATTGCTTGACCCCATAAGCATGCCATCAGACGGGCCACGCGCTGACAGGCACCGACCAACGGCTGCGTGCTCTTATCTAACTAAAGGCACGAGGGGAGGAGGGTAACCGAACCTCGAGAACAGGTAATTAAAAAATCATAAAACTACAATGTGGTTCTTTTACATGCGCAACGTTTGCTGAGTGTTGGCAATAAAATATCTATTGAGGCATATGACAATTATGGAGAGCGCGCATCCCTCCAGTGCCTTCGGATACAGGGATGACGGACACTCACGCAGTGACGGATAGACACAATATGAGAGCGAATTTGCGGTGATCGAAATTCTCTAAGCCCATAGCAGTTTAAATATAAAAAGTATAATTCACACTACTGTTATCATAGTGTCCTGCATTGAAAGTGTTGTTTCTAGTGTAGTATGTGTTAGCTAGTTTTTTGCACCGGTTCTGACTCAACATCATTGTTACCCCCGCCTAATACAGTTGATGCGCACGCGAATAACAGTTTTCCTCTGAAAGTGTCTCTCTGTTGTACAGATGTATTTAAATATGTTAAACTTACTGTCTCTTGTTTTAGATGTATACTGGTTTCAAACAAATTACACACATAAATATGAAGCAAAAAGATTGATATTTAGCAAGCGTTCTTGTCCAGGGCATTAAGATCATTGCGCAGGATGCGAAAAATGTATTTTAAGACGTACCGCAAATATCACTTCCTATAGGCTACTGATTAAATATATAGGCCCAGAGAAAGAACATACTTCGTAGGTTTACGCACCGGTCGATAGCAAAATATTGAGTCGTAATGGGCTGTGCTAAGGACACCATGTGGACCCAAAATTTCACATGGTATATAACACGTTGATAACTTAACATGGTCCACCTTTTGTTCATTTACCACAATCTAAGTAAACAATTAAGGTCGTTAATTTATCGTCATTTCTTCTCTTGGTATGAAACTCTGGAGAGGGACTCTTAAAAACCAAGTCACATGTGGCTTTAATTCTCAACTTTCCACCTGGTGAGTCCTGGGGCATATCGTGAATGGCAACCAATTAACCTTGGCCAAAAAAATAACACTTACATTTTTATTGTAGAATAAGGAGCAGAAAGCGAAGCATGGTCTGAATTTCCCGCTTTTACGCACGAATACATGGCACGCGTTTTAGAGTTCAACACCTCATTGGGGCTGCATCAATTGAGTTTGTTCATAACCGACAACAGCGACAACATGAATGTTTTTATGAACGAAACGAAAAATGGGCAATATACTGTAAATGTCTGTTCCCGTCATGTAGGAATAAACATGCACTTTGCGCACTGCTTCAGGGAGTACAAGATTTTGCCGATTCGAGCTAGTTTGTGGTAATATACGCACGGTTACATAGGCTACTATAATGTCTCTCACTCACGATAAATCGCACAGGATATACTTATATGAATGCCAAAGGCGTTGCAAAAGGACTGCATGTGTGTATTTTGCTGTAAGTAAAGATCCCACTGATAATTCCAGACCACATACGCAGAGATAGTTCGCCAGTAAGTCGGAAATATTTGCACTCTAAAATCATTATCTGTATCGGCATCTGTAGCTTAAGTTTCAAATTATAATCAAATGATTTTTAAAAATTAAAACTAAAATTGAATCACTTTTTTAATCACTAGCACAACCACAGATATCTTTGCGCGTGCTGGGGTGAAACTTTGGTCCGCACCCAAGAGCCTATACTGTCGGGCTGCTTCCCTCGTCTCCGCTGGACACACCAGCTCACCTGTAATCTCCTCCAAAGTACTTTCGAATCTGTCAATAAACAGTTGTGCACAAACTGACGTCTACACACTTCAGAACAACCTATACCACACAAAAGAGTTTAACCTCTTCTGTGTGTGTATGCGCATCTAAAATCAGCGATACAAGAATCAAAAATATCATTTTTATAGCTCTTAAGTAACGGTGAATGCACTCAAAAGAAGTGTTGACATGAAAGTTACCCTATACCTTACTCAAGGGGACAGTTGCAGTTCCCCAAGATTTATGGCTCCAAGTTTGCATAGAACAGCCAGAGTCTTTTTAATTTAATATAAAGTATAGTCTGAAAACTCAATTGTTGGATTTGTTAATGGGAGCTATAATCAAATAAATCAAGATTAATCAAATCTATTAAATAATTAAGTTTGGGAATAATTCAAATTAACCCCAGTTAGGTTTTAATGAATCCCACATGATTCGTAATTTTCCTTCTGGCTCTGAATCACAAACCGTTCTTGCCCTCCCCCCACCGTAACCCAGAGCCCTCTACCAGTTAGTCCCCCGTCCCACGCAGGAAATAGTTTCTGCAAAAAGGATCACAAGGAGGCACTTCATAATCTCATTCACTGACATAAGTTGAGTGGTTTAGTCACAGTACCATCATAACCTTCATTCACTGACACTGAGTTGGGTGGCTTAGTCACTGCTGTACATCAGACAGAGGCCCATAACTGATTCATCCAGCACAAATCAGAGCCACCGCGCTCTGTGCTCGGAATTCCAGGAGACGCTCGCTCTCTCGCTCGCTCTCCGAAACGCCGTTGAGACTAGCGACTGCTCCCATTACGGACATTAATTAACCAGAGCCGCAGAGACAGGGCTCCGTTCTGCAGTCCATTAGCGCAAGATAATTACGCAGCAGACGCGATCTTTAAACCAGCCTTTCTCTTCCACTGAGGCAGTCGTTTAACGCCATAAACAAACAACCGACGCGTATTCGGCCTCTCCGCGCGATTGCGTCGTCACAAAACTGCAGTCTCACTGGTTGTCTTGTTGCCATTGCAGACACAAGGCATGTAGAGTTAAGGGCTCCGAAGCCGCATATAACCGTAGCCACTTTGAATGTCTGTATGAGCTACTTCATTTACAACAGTGTAGCTGATCTGTACAAAACTGTCAGTTAAATTGAAAAGAAAAAAAAAAGGGCTATTAACTGAGGTTAATGTAACTAAGGTCAAGTACTTTTTATGAGCATACCATAAATTCACCACGTGGGACCTTACCCCTAGAACATCAGGATATGAGCCTACTAGTATCGCAACCACAACAGAACAGTACCGTCACGTTCGATTGCTCTGCCTATGGTGATTTGCAGGATTTTCCAAAGTGCTGCAGAGACCTTGCAATAAAATAATTTTAAGAAATGCACAGAGGAAAACTATTTACGTGTGCAAATCAATACATTGTTCAGGTGCTGGCTGCAAAATAATTCCTGCATAAACTCACCCAGGTCCAGTGCAGGTCACTCTTGTCTTCTGTCACACCTTTGATGCTGAGGCATGTTACTCTTTTGTAAAACAGCTGTGTGTGAGAACACACTAAATTACTGGGCTGAAGAGTTCCGGGGGTACTGCTCTGCAAAGGGAAGCCTGCTGACTGCTCTAAAGAGTGGAAGGGCACTGAAGTTGCCCGCCCTGACCTCGCAAATCTCGCCACAAAGACGAGAGGTACCTGTACTGCGGCTGGGTGAGTATATGCAGTCAGCAAACTGACCTTAAACTGCTCTCATGCATTTCTACTGCTATCATGCTTTTCGTATGTTTGAATGTAGACCGATTTGTGTTATGAGAGGGTGTGGTGTAACTGTAAAGACTACGTTCTTTTCATAAAAAATCATATAACACAATTGAAAGATATAACACACACACAGAATATGATTTCTAATTAGCAGTCATAGTGTTTAAAAATATTTTTCTTTTTTGTATGAAAGTTTAGGGGCTGGGCTGACAGCTGAAGAGGTCAGAACAGATGGAGCTGAAAACCAGCAAGCTTGCCCTCTCCACCGCCTCCAATGTCTCCAACTCCTCAGCGGGCAATGACACAGCCACCCTGCTGCCAGAGGCCCCCTACCAGGCAGTGGAGGTGGTTTTCATAGTCCTGGTGGCAGGGTCTCTCAGCCTGGTCACGATTATTGGAAACATCCTGGTCATGCTTTCAATAATAGTCAACAAGAATCTGCAGACCATAAACAACTACTTCCTCTTCAGCCTGGCATGTGCAGACCTGATCGTTGGGGTAAGCTCCATGAACCTGAACACAGTCTACATTGTGATTGGCTACTGGCCCCTGGGACCCGTGGTGTGTGACCTATGGCTGGTCCAGGACTATGTGGTCTGCAACGCCTCTATCATGAACCTCCTCATCATCAGCTTCGACCGTTACTTCATTGTCACCAAACCGCTCAGCTACCCCATGAAAAGGACAACCAAGATGGCGGGCATGATGATCGCGGTGGCCTGGGCCCTTTCCTTCTTCCTGTGGGCACCGGCCATCCTGTTCTGGCCATTTATCGTGGGTGTGCGGACCGTGCCGGAGACAGAATGTTACATCCAGTTCTTCTTCGAACCAACCATCACCCTCGGCACCGCCATCGCTTCCTTCTACCTGCCTGTCACCATCATCATGATGCTGTACTGGCAGGTCTCCAGGGCCAGCAAGAGTCGTGTCAATACGGGCAAGTACGAGCCCTCAGGGCCAAAACAGGAGAACCCATCCAGCACCGAGGTAGGTGACCACATTTCCACCCCCGACGATGACGACGATGACGACATGGAAACCCAGGGCACAGACAGGAGCCGGAATGGTGGCGCCCCTCACACAGTAGGTGGGGTTGGGGGCGGGCAGGAGGAGGTGGGAGGGGCTCAGAACCCCGACTCATGCATGAGTGACAGGGGGCCGGGGCAGCCTGAGAGAAACGGCACCGCTAAGGGCACCCGAAACCCCGTGGTGCACACCATCGTCACGGTGACAAAGCAGCCGCCCAAGAAGAAGGCGGCACCATCACGTGAAAAAAAGGTCACACGCACCATCATGGCCATCCTGGTCGCCTTCGTGGTCACGTATGCGCCCTATAACATCATGGTGTTCATGAACACCTTCTGCTCCACCTGCGTTCCCAACGCTTTGTGGACCTTCAGCTACTGGCTCTGCTACATCAACAGCACCGTCAACCCTGCCTGCTACGCCCTCTGCAACGCCACCTTCAAAAAGACCTTCAAACAACTCCTGCTCTCCCAGTACAAGGACAATCGCTTGGGTAGATAAACAGACGTGTGTATGTTTATTTCTAATGTAATTTCACCCATTATCATCACTTCTCAATGTTTACCACTGTCCTGTAATCACACACCAATCCCCCTTTATCACCACTCTCCTATAACTACAGCTGCAATAGATTTGTCTTTATTGTCTTCCTCTTAATTATCCTACCAATTACATCACTGGAAATGCCACTGTCCAGCAGTTATTAATCCATACACTGGCCCAGATCTATCTTCTGAAACTTTACATGAATTGGCTATTGGTTCTGTAAAGTTACAGATGGTGATCTTTAATTACACAGAATGTAGCTTTACTATGTTTGTCAACCCACTTGACCATGCTTTGCATTTGTAATCCTTATGTGGTTAATTAAAATAAACAGACAATTCTGAAGTGAGCTGTTATTTTTCCGTACATGTGGAACGGGAGATCCAAGGGTCAAGGTAAGTCCAAAAAAATCAGGAAAACTTAGGTAACTCTACTTTGGTATATGACCAGTTTGTTGTTTACTTGTAACTTTCCATTGTTTTGATGCAGAATCATTTGGGACCAAGCAAGGTTTTTAAGAAAATGTGTAGTTTTACGTAAATGATAGAAATTAGTTCTTTACTTTGTGTATGTGAGTAGAAACTAGGCGTTTTTTTCTTTGTATTTCAACAAATAATTTTGCTGAAATACAAATAAGGACAATTTAACAAACTGGTCAACAGGTTAAAAACAGCCTTGACGATTGGCGTGCTTTTATCTTGTCTATACAGTCACCTGTTGCAGCAAACGACTCAGGCTAGAGGGCTATAGTTAAAAGTCGTGCATCTATTTCGATCTTGTGTTTTAAATGGGATTTCTACAAGATAAGTCACATTTTATATCTAGATGGTTTTGATAAGGATTTGATAAGGATGTAAAGCTTACGACAACGCATTTCATTTTAAACATACAATGATTAAACATTCTTGAGCACAGGAGTTGCATACCTTTGTAGGAGAAAAGATGTATACAGGCTATATAAAGTCTGAAACTTCGCCGAAGAGTTTCAGAGGTAATTAACAATTAATGACCGGTGTTGTGCGCGAGCTCAGCTGCTTGGCCTGGAACTTGCGTTATAGCTCCCTCTCCTGGATGCTTTGGCAAACAGCAATATCAATTGCTGAGGATAAGCAAAGGATTCAGGACCAATGATGATTGCGACACCAGACTGCGAGAAGCCCTGAGGGAGTGCACTCGAAACACGAAGCTGTTCGCTTTGGGAGAATTCCAGAGGGGGGAGGGACTTAATTTACTGCGCACAAAAACTGCATTCAAAAAGTTTGCCTTCAATTCAACTGCCGTGGTGCTCTGGCTTAAACATTTTGTGCGCAACAAATAGCAATTATTCTCTACACTGTATTTCTCACGGATATCACTGACTGCTGAAATGGACTAACATACCAAACATTAAAATCACAGCGTGTGTCCCCAGTGCTTCTGAAAGCCCGGGAGGCCTTCGGGACCGGGAGGGGGTGCTGGACGCACCCACAGGCGAGCGAGGCTAATTGCTAATTAGCCCAGCGGCTGCTGGCTGCTTTCGTCAGGCTTTCGTCAGCTTCCACAGGAGGAGGGGAGCGCCTAGCGGACACGCCCGCTGCAGCGCCGCATGAGCTAGCAACTCCAACCACCCCCCCCCCCCCCAAACGCACGCGGACAATTCCCCAGGTGGACCAAGACCTGCCATGACTTTCCAGGCCCCCTCTTGGGGCAGGTCTTCAGGTAATGGAAGGATGGATGGATTTGACCCATTCCATTAAAAGCAGGAACGAGTCTGCATGATATGACCATCGCCAACCTGAGGATCTGTCTCATTACCGTGAGCTTCCTGTCCCCCCCCCCCATCTGGTTCTCAAACACGCACACCACCCTGAGCTAAGCTGGTGTGAACCACTCCACAGCACTGTCAACCTAGAGAAGATCATGATTGGGCAGCGGGGTGGGGGGGTGGGGTCACAAGTCAATGTGTATTCCCTGCGCATGACCGAGCCAAGCAGTCTCTGCCTCAGAGGATTCAGACTATTTCCTCTCCTCTTTTCATCGTGCGTTATTGAAACATACACCTGGAGTCTGCATTCTTTCTAGCATATTCTATCAATTCTATTAGCCTCTTACGGGCCTGAATAATTCACGCATGCACAATGCTCCCCCTGCTCTGTCCCAAAGCCAGCGAGGACCTCAGAACCATGGACAGCGGCCGCCTCACCTGCAGCTCTCACCCATCTGCTAAATGTGCCATCCTTAAAGTGCCGAGCTCATGTTTCATATGAAAGACAAAACCTTTTCCATAAAAGGTGGTATTCTGTCAGTCAGACTCATTCCTGGATGCCTGGACCCCTGATATGGTTTGCATAGAGACAAAATCATGTTGGGACGTGTAAAAGATAGATTGGTACTAAAATGATAACACTGCTGTGTGTGTGTGTGTGTGGGTGTTAATGTGACTGCTTGTTAATTCAGGATAAATATTCACATGCAAGCACACACACACATACACGCATCAAGCCACCAGCACAAACCTATAGGAACTTGTGATAGGAGGGAAGCGAGCCCAGAGTGCTTAAAATGGCTAAACTGGATGTACATACATGCACCAAACAGGCATTCAAATACTGTCAAATATAAGGAACTTATATACGTCACCTTCGAAAGGTTGTTTCTCTCTCGTCCTCTCTTCCACTCTCTCTATCTCTCTCTCTCTCCATATGACACAGCTACGCTGACACTTCTATTTAAAGAAAGTCTCTCTCAGCAGCATAGCAAACTCAAGTTTCAGCTTTTCTCATCTGATAAGATTAATAAGATATAAGATGAATTAACCAAAGATTAGTCAACTCATCACAAAGGAAAAAATTGTCCCTTTCACCCAATCTCTGTAGCACATCCTTCAGAGTCGAGCCTCTCTGCTCTGTCCAAAGGAACTGAATAACACTGACAGGATTTCAAGTAGGAGTGTGAAATCTTATCCCTGGACTTTCTGTAAATTATCTTGTCATTTGCAGCTTCATATTTCTCCATGTTTCATCCTGATCTGAATATTTGTGGAATCTCCTGTTTTCATATTTTAGCTCCATGCGATTGCTTATGATATATTACGTTAAACTGCACAATCAAACAATGCAGGAAACTGACACTGAGCAAACACATTCAGACTTCAAAACAGGCAGTGCTTGCAAATAAAATGTTGAGTTATTCAGAACCTTCCAAACATATGTGTGGGCACAAACACACACACACACACACACACACACTCTGGAAAGAAGGCGAAGGTATGAGAGAAAGTCCATAATCATTATTTAAACACTGTGAACAAAATCATTGCCATAAAAATAATCTGACCCCCCACCAACCTCTAAAACATTATTAAAAATTAGACAAGCCACCCGGACAAGCTTGAATGGAACACTCGAGTTGTAACCTACCCTGCTCCATCATTACACGCCAGCTTTATTAAGGGCTTTATTAAATGGTTATAAAATGAGCTCTTTTGGTTTCCTCACAGGAATGTCTGTCTGTCTATCCCGTTGCTAAGAGACAAAGAGTTGAGGGATGAGTCACAAGGAGATGATGAAAACAGTGGTGCCTTTGTCTGAAGGGTGCTAAGTGAGAGAGAGAGTGGATGAGTGTGTGTGTTTGCATGAGTGCGTGTGTGCGTGAGTGTGAGTATATGTTTGCGTGCGTGTGTGTGTGTGCTTCAGCTTAAAGCACCTCACCAGAAAGCAACCATTCGCCTTCCTGTAAACACAAGTCTGCTGGCCAGAGTTGTCACAGAAAGCCTCAATACAGCACACCATTTCAACAGCACACAGCGCCTCATGACATTTTGACTCATGTTGCTCAGGTGACAGGGAGCTTTGAGGACATGTCACTCATTAAATCTAATCAAATCAAATTGTATTTACATAGCACACCACATGAAAAATTGTCACAATAAGCTTCAGAGTGTACCCTGGCCTAAAGCCTGACAAAGCAGGTCAAGGGTGTGGGTTCAAGGCGTGGTCAGGTCAATTATCAGTCCACCACATCAGTTCTGGACAGGTCGTGTGGGTCTTAATAATAATAATAATAATAATAATAATAATAATAATAATAATAATAATAATAATTTGCGATCACAACAAATGAGATAGAGTTGCAAAGATGGCTACATGGCCTTATTGAACGATACACTAGAGAGCAAAATAAGTAAGACTGAAATAGTGTAAGGAGTCTAAATGAATCACAGAGCAATAGTGTAATGCTGAAGCAATAAAACGCAACATCTCCCATTGTCAGTAAGGACAACAACATCGACAACAGAACAGCACCAGGTGCAGCCAGCTCATGAACAGTGCAGCGTCCGTTTTTGGGCACTTACGAAATCGCGTGCAAGCCACAACACCTGATTCAACAAATAAACCGATCAATGAAGCCCTTCATTAGTTGAATAAGACCTTCCACAAGCTAACTACCTGGACATGTATTCATCGCCATACTAGGCCATACAGCAAGTAAACACTGGAAAGCCAGAAAGCTACCAATTTAGGTAGGTTCAAGTGATCAGAAAAATCTATCATAGGAAAAAACTGTTATGGTTTTTTATAATGAATGAAGAAGCGCAGTTAAACTTGAGGGAAGTTAGAAGTGTGGAGGTTATGAACTGTCTGCAGAGATGGGTCTCCAGGCCCATGCCTGAAGGCCGACAGTGACTTTACAGTTTAGACTCATGATGCCACCTCACCACTCAGTACTGGAGTCTTTAGAAGGTCACCTAACCTACACTGTGCAACAACACTGTGTTTATCAACCAAACAACAGGGCCGGACACTGTGTTGAGTGTGGTTTTTGCACCTGACGCAATATTTTCATGAGGTTGAAAATATTTATTAAAAATCCCAGAGAGATTATGATGTGTTCTGGTGTTGTGCTCTCAGTTGGACTGCCCCCTTTCTCTCTCTGCCCCCCTCTCTTAACCAGCCTCCCGGTCTCCGTGTCCCACACGCGCTCCCTCACTCCCCTTCTGAATTTCCTACACTTCACACTCTTTCTCTCTCTCTAGGCAGTAAGGATGCACAGACTCGTCCCTCAGCGTTGCTTGACTCCATAAGCATGCCATCAGACCGGCCGCGCGCTGACAGGGACCGACCAACGGCTGCGTACTCCAATCGAACTGAAGGCACACGTGGAGGAGGGTAACGGAACCGCGAGAACAGGTAATTAAAAAAAATAAAAGTACAATGTAGTTCTCTTACACGCGCAACGTTTTCTGAGTGTTGGCAATAAGATATCTATAAAGGCATATTACATTATTATGGAGAGAGCGCATCCCTCCAGTGCCTTCGGATATAGGCTACGAATGACGGATTCTCCCCCACACAGACACAATATGAGAGCAAATCTGCGGTAATCGAAATAGAAACCGTTTAAATGTAATACGTCTAATTCATTTGCGATATTTCACACTACTGTCATCTTAGTGTCGTGCATTGAAAGTGGTGTTTCTAATGTAGTATGTGTTGGCTAGTATTTCCACCGGTTCTGACTCAACATCATTATTACCCCCGTCTTAGACAGTTGATGCGCACGCGAATAACAGTTTTCCTCTGAAAGCGACTCTCTGTTGTACAGATGTATTTAAATATATTAAACTTACTGTCTCTGGCTTTAGATGCATACTGGTTTCAAACAAAGTGCATACATAAATATGAAGCAAAAAGATTGACACTTAGCAAACGTTCTTATCCAGGGCATTAAGAAAATTGCGCACGACGCTAAGAATGTATTTTAAGATGTACCGCAAAGATGACTTCATATAGGCTACTGTTTAAATGTATAGGCCCAGAGAAATAACATACATCGTGGGTTTACGCACCAGTCGATAGCAAAATCGTAAAGGGGTGTTCATGGACTCCATGTGGACACACAATTTCACATGGTATATAACACGTTGATAAATTAATATGTTCACCTTCTGTTAATTTACCACAATCTAAGTAAACAATTACGGTCGTTAATTCATAGCCATTGCACAAGGATGTACGTTCTTGTGCTGCTCTTGGTATGAAACTCTGGAAGGGACTTCTGGATGAAAACATAAGTCACATGTGGCTTTAATTCTCCACTGTTCACCTGGTGAGTCTGGGGCATACCGTGAATAGCAACTAATTAACCTTGGCCAAAAAATTACCACTTACATTTTTATTGTAGAATTACAAATAAGGCGCAGAAAGCGAAGCGTGGCGGGAATTTGCCCCCTTTTACGCACGCGCACATGGCACGCGTTTTAGAGTTTAACACCTCATTGGGACTGCATCAATTGATTTTGTTCACAATAACCATTTCAGCGATAACATTTTCCAATGCAACCAAACGAAAAATGTGCAATAAAAATGCCTGTTCCCGTCATAGACAAACACTCACGTTACGCACTGCTTCGGCGAGGACAGGATTTTACCTATTTGAGCTAGTTTGTGGTAATATACGCACGGTAACATAGGCTACTATAATTTCGCTCACTAGAAACATGCAGCTAGCGCGATAAATAGCACAGGATATAGTTATGCGGATGCCACAGGTGTTGCAAAAGGACCGCATGTGTGTGTGTTTCTGTAAATACAGATCCCGCTGATTCCAGGCCCACGCGCAGAATGAGCGCAACAGATTGATTTGAAAACCATTAGGCGCAGGGGATAGTTCGCCAGTAAGTCTGAATGATCTGCTCTCCGGAATCATTTTGGATCTGTCAATAAATGGTTGGATGCCTCGTGGTCTTATACCTCCCCTGGCAAAATGTTTCGCTCTTCAGATGCATGTGTAGTAGTGTAGTATTGGCGATGACGCGTTCCACGTTGCGCATGCTGCTTTCACAATAACCAATTAAGTAAATGAATAGTAGGCCTACTTAAACCCTATTATTTTCTTATTAGGCTAATAATGGCCAATTTGCCATGCATTTGCCATACATTTTCATCCACATTTTCTCTTAACGTTTCTAAATGGCGAGTCAAATGCGTATTCCTGGGGTTTGACGGTGGAACAAAACTGAAATAAACCAATCCACCCCACATCGGATACTTATACCAAATGGGCCGCTTGTCCACGTCTCTCCTAATATAATGATAGTCATGTCTTAGGCTGGTCAAAATCAACCCCTTCTGCTTGTGTTGTTTCTAGCTGACTCTAATCAGACAGGATTGAACTGTCGTTAGCTATAAGTTTAATTATAATGATGGATATGGATCAGTTCATCCTATGTTATGCATGTGGCTCATTTGAGGCATTATTCTTCACAGAGAGATACAGGCAAAAGTTTTTGAATAAATAGTTTGTTTTCACGATCCTCTAAAGCTAATTAGTATTACAGACAGGTATTCAGCTCTAACAAAGAAAATGTAAGATATTCAATGAGAGAACAAGAAAATAAAAAACTTGAGTAACTGAAACAAGATTAATTTGAGACACATTAGCTAAATATGTTACATAACTAAATGTAAAATAAAAATAAGAAAAATAAAATGTCAAATAACATAAACCCCCACAGTATTTCAGCATTTTTCATGAAAAGGGTATGTTCAATCTAATTAATATGACATAAAGCCATTCAGTTAGAGCTAAGAAAAGAACAAGAGGGAAAAAGAGAGGCCAGAAACAAGACTGAGAAAAAGAAAGATGGAAAAAGAAGCAGATGAGGATGAGCGAGAGTGAGAGCGAGAGAGAAAGAGAGACAGACCCCACTTTCTCATTATTACCTTGCCATTTGGGAAGCCACAGGCACACTAAGGTCATTTCCTTCTCTTGCTGTTCTGGACCTCTCATGGCTTTTGATGTCCCCAAGTGTTTCATTTCCTTAAAGCACAAAACAGAATTTACAATTACCAGCCAAATAAGAGAAATGAGGACAGTCTCCACCCCAAGAAACGCCAACATCCAGCTATGTGCATTTTCTGACTCATAATATATTATTATGAATACAGTATTAAGCAGCCAATAAAAGTGCGAATACAGTGGAGAATTGGCAGAGCCTTTAAAATTAAACATTTATTGAGAGTTAATTATTTATAATCTGTGGTAACCCAAGAGGATAAATTTACAAGTTTACTGTTCAAGTTTTCACCGACACACCTCCACATTTCTTTAAAAAAATAATGTTTCATAAACTGTAAACTGACTGGCTGCAAACAGTACAATGCTTGCTGCATGCCACACTTACTCACCCTGAAGCTGTAACGACTGTCTTTGTTGGTAGGGTAACACGTTCAAAATTCATACGTTCCACCACTTGCAATGAACTCATAGAACAGCCACATATGTTTGAATGTAGGCCAAGTTATCTTTATTATGTTTATGTTATGAGAGGGAGTGGTGTAACTGGCTGGAAAGAAGAAGAAGTTCTTTTCATAAAAATTTGTATAATATAATTTAAATATAACACACAATATGATTTCAAATTAGCAATCACAGTGCTTAAAAATATTTTTATTCTCTTGTCTGAAAGTTTAGGGGCTGAGCTGACAGCTGAAGATTGAGCAAGGTCGGAAAAGATGAAGCAGATAAACAACAAGCTTGCCCTCTCCACCGCCTCCAATGTCTCCAACTCCTCAGCGGGCAATGACACAGCCACCCTGCTGCCTG
The DNA here is from genome assembly GCA_039654925.1 of Anguilla pacifica. Lineage (NCBI taxonomy): Eukaryota > Metazoa > Chordata > Actinopteri > Anguilliformes > Anguillidae > Anguilla > Anguilla pacifica. Next base: position 12,215,188 of record CM077302.1, read on the forward strand.
AGGCCCCCTACCAGGCAGTGGAGGTGGTGTTCATAGTCCTGGTGGCAGGGTCTCTCAGCCTGGTCACGATTATTGGGAACATCCTGGTCATGCTTTCAATAATACTCAACAGGAACCTGCAGACCATAAACAACTACTTCCTCTTCAGCCTGGCATGTGCAGACCTGACCATTGGGGTAAGCTCCATGAACCTGTACACAGTCTACATTGTGATTGGCTACTGGCCCCTGGGACCTGTGGTGTGTGACCTATGGCTGGCCCTGGACTACGTGGTCACCAACGCCTCTGCCATGAACCTCCTCATCATCAGCTTCGACCGTTACTTCAGTGTCACCAAACCTCTCAGCTACCCGATGAAAAGGACCACCAAGATGGCGGGCATGATGATCGCGGTGGCCTGGGTCCTTTCCTTCTTCCTGTGGGCACCGGCCATCCTGTTTTGGCAATTCATTGTAGGTGTGCGGACCGTACCGGAGACAGAATGCTACATCCAGTTCTTCTCCAACCCAACCATCACCCTCGGCACCACCATCGCTTCTTTCTACGTGCCTGTCGCCATCATGATGTTGTTGTACTGGCAGGTCTCCAGGGCCAGCAAGAGCCGTGTGAAGACAGGCAAGTACGAGCCCTCAGGATCAAAACACAAGAACCCATCCAGCACCGAGGTTGGAGACCACGTTTTCACCCCCGAAGATGACGACGATGACGATGATGACGTGGAAACCCAGGGCACAGACCGGAGCCGGAATGGCGGCGCCCCTCACACAGTAGGTGGGGTCGGGGGCGGGCAGGAGGAGGTGGGAGGGGCTCAGAGCTCCGACTCACGCCTGAGCGACAGGGGGCCGGTGCAACCTGGGAGAAGCAGCACCGCTACGGCCATCCAGCCGCAAGCCCGCCGCCACGCCCCTGCAGGCTGCAAAGGAAACCCCGCGCCGCGCACCATCGCCACGGTGACAAAGCAGCGGTCCAAGAATAAGGTGGCGCTGTCGCGTGAAAAAAAGGTCACGCGCACCGTCATGGCCATCCTGGTCGCCTTCGTGGTCACGTATGCGCCCTATAACATCATGGTGCTCATAAACACCTTCTGCTCCACCTGCATTCCCGATGCTGTGTGGAAATTTGGCTACTGTTTCAGCTACATAAACAGCACCATCAACCCTGCCTGCTACGCCCTCTGCAACGCCACCTTCAAAAAGACCTTCAAACAACTCCTGCTCTCCCAGTACAAGGACAATCGCTTGGGTAGATAAACAGACGTGTGTATGTTTATTTCTAATGTAATTTCACCCATTATCATCACTTCTCAATGTTTACCACTGTCCTGTAATCACACACCAATCCCGTTATCACCACTCTCCTATAACTACAGCTGCAATAGATTTGTCTTTATTGTCTTCCTCTTAATTTTCCTACCAATTACATCACTGGAAATGCCTCTGTCCAGCAGTTATTAATCCATACACTGGCCCAGATCTATCTTCTGAAACTTTACATGAATTGGCTATCGGTTCTGTAAAGTTACAGATGGTGATCTTTAATTACATAGAATGTAGCTTTACTATGTTTGTCAACCTACTTGACCATGCTTTGCATTTGTAATCCATATGTGGTTAATTAAAATTAACAGACAATTCTGAAGTGAGCTGTTATTTTTCCGTACATGTGGAACGGGAGATCCAAGGGTCAAGGTAAGTCCAAAAAAAGCAGGAAAACTTAGGTAACTCTACTTTGGTATATGACCAGTTTGTTTTTTACTTGTAACTTGCCATTGTTTTGATGCAGAATCATTTGGGACCAAGCAAGGTTTTTAAGGAAATGTGTAGTTTTACGTAAATGATAGAAAGTAGTTATTTGCTTTGTGTATGTGAGTAGAAACTAGGCATTTTTTTTCTTTGTATTTCAACAAATAATTTTGCTGAAATACAAATAAGGACAATTTAACAAACTGGTCAACAGGTTAAAAACAGCCTTGACGATTGGCATGCTTTTATCTTGTCTATACAGTCACCTGTTGCAGCAAACGACTCAGGCTAGAGGGCTATAGTTAAAAGTCTTGCATCTATTTCGATCTTGTGTTTTAAATGGGATTTCTACAAGATAAGTCACATTTTATATCTAGATGGTTTTGATAAGGATTTGATAAGGATGTAAAGCTTACGACAACGCATTTCATTTTAAACATACAATGATTAAACATTCTTGAGCACAGGACTTGCATACCTTTGTAGGAGAAAAGATGTATACAGGCTATATAAAGTCTGAAACTTCGCCGAAGAGTTTCAGAGGTAATTAACAATTAACGACCGGTGTTGTGCGCGAGCTCAGCTGCTTGGCCTGGAACTTGCGTTATAGCTCCCTCTCCTGGATGCTTTGGCAAACAGCAATATCAATTGCCGAGGATAAGCAAAGGATTCAGGACCAATCACGATTGCGACATCAGACTGCGAGAAGCACTGAGGGAGTGCACTCGAAACACGAACCTGTTCGCTTTGGGAGAATTCCAGAGGGGGGAGGGACTTAATTTACTGCGCACAAAAACTGCATTCAAAAAATTTGCCTTCAATTCAACTGCCGTGGTGCTCTGGCTTAAACATTTTGTGCGCAACAAATAGCAATTATTCTCTACACTGTATTTCTCACGGATATCACTGACTGCTGAAACGGACTAACGTCCCAAACATTAAAATCACAGCGTGTGTCCCCAGTGCCTCTGAAAGCCCGGGAGGCCTTCGGGAACGGGAGGGGGTGCTGGACGCACCCACAGGTGAGCGAGGCTAATTGCTAATTAGCCCAGCGGCTGCTGGCTGCTTTCGTCAGGCTTTCGTCAGCTTCCACAGGAGGAGGGGAGCGCCTAGCAGACACGCCCGCTGCAGTGCCGCATGGGCTAGCAACTCCAACCACCCCCCCCCCCGCCAAACGCACGCGGACAATTCCCCAGGTGGACCAAGACCTGCCATGACTTTCCAGGCCCCCTCTTGGGGCAGGTCTTCAGGTAATGGAAGGATGGATGGATTTGACCCATTCCATTAACAGCAGGAACGAGTCTGCATGATATGACCATCGCCAACCTGAGGATCTGTCTCATTACCGTGAGCTTCCCGCCCCCCCCCCATCTGCTTCTCAAACACGCACACCACCCTGAGCTAAGCTGGTGTGAACCACTCCACAGCACTGTCAACCTAGAGAAGATCATGATTGGGCAGCGGGGTGGGGGGGTGGGGGGGTGGGGTCACAAGTCAATGTGTATTCCCTGCGCATGACCGAGCCAAGCAGTCTCTGCCTCAGAGGATTCAGACTATTTCCTCTCCTCTCTTCATCATGCGTTATTGAAACATACACCTGGAGTCTGCATTCATTCTAACATATTCTATCAATTCTATTAGCCTCTTACTGGCCTGAATAATTCACACATGCACAATGCTCCCCCTGCTCTGTCCCAAAGCCAGCGAGGACCTCAGAACCATGGACAGCGGCCGCTTCACCTGCAGCTCTCACCCATCTGCTAAATGTGCCATCCTTAAACTGCCGAGCTCATGTTTCATATGAAAGACAAAACCTTTTCCATAAAAGGTGGTATTCTGTCTGTCAGACTCATTCCTGGATGCCTGGACCACTGATATGGCTTGCATAGAGACAAAATCATGTTGGGACGTGTAAAAGATAGATTGGTACTAAAATGTTAACACTGCTGTGTGTGTGTGTGTGTGTGTGTGTGTGTGTGGGTGTTAATGTGACTGCTTGTTAATTCAGGATAAATATTCACATGCAAGCACACACACACATACACGCATCAAGCCACCAGCACAAACCTATAGGAACTTGTGATAGGAGGGAAGCGAGCCCAAAGTGCTTAAAATGGCTAAACTGGATGTACATACATGCACCAAACAGGCATTCAAATACTGTCAAATATAAGGAACCTATATACGTCACCTTCGAAAGGTTGTTTCTCTCTCGTCCTCTCTTCCACTCTCTCTATCTCTCTCTCTCTCCATATGACACAGCTACGCTGACACTTCTATTTAAAGAAAGACTCTCTCAGCAGCATAGCAAACTCAAGTTTCAGCTTTTCTCATCTGATAAGATTAATAAGATATAAGATGAATTAACCAAAGATTAGTCAACTCATCACAAAGGAAAAAATTGTCCCTTTCACCCAATCTCTGTAGCACATCCTTCAGAGTCGAGCCTCTCTGCTCTGTCCAAAGGAACTGAATAACACTGACAGGATTTCAAGTAGGAGCGTGAAATCTTATCCCTGGACTTTCTGTAAATGATCTTGTCATTTGCAGCTTCATATTTCTCCATGTTTCATCCTGATCTGAATATTTGTGGAATCTCCTGTTTTCATATTTTAGCTCCATGCGATTGCTTATGATATATTACGTTAAACTGCACAATCAAACAATGCAGGAAACTGACACTGAGCAAACACATTCAGACTTCAAAACAGGCAGTGCTTGCAAATAGAATGTTGAGTTATTCAGAACCTTCCAAACATATGTGTGCGTATAAACACACACACACACACACACACACACTCTCTCTCTCTCTCTGGAAAGAAGGCGAAGGTATGAGAGAAAGTCCATAATCATTATTTAAACACTGTGAACAAAATCATTGCCGTAAAAATAATCTGACCCCCCACCAACCTCTAAAACATTATTAAAAATTAGACAAGTCACCCGGACAAGCTTGAATGGAACACTCGAGTTGTAACCTACCCTGCTACAGCATTACACGCCAGCTTTATTAAGGGCTTTATTAAATGGTTATAAAATGAGCTCTTTTGGTTTCTTCAAAGGAATGTCTGTCTGTCTATCCCGTTGCTAAGAGACAAAGAGTTGAGGGATGAGTCACAAGGAGATGATGAAAACAGTGGTGCCTTGGTCTGAAGGGTGCTAAGTGAGAGAGAAAGTGGGTGAGTGTGTATGTGTGTTTGCATGAGTGCGTGTGTGCGTGAGTGTGAGTATATGTTTGCGTGCGTGTGTGTGTGTGTGCTTCAGCTTAAAGCACCTCACCAGAAAGCAACCATTCGCCTTCCTGTAAACACAAGTCTGCTGGCCAGAGTTGTCACAGAAAGCCTCAATATAGCACACCATTTCAACAGCACACAGCACCTCATGCCATTTTGACTCATGTTGCTCAGGTGACAGGGAGCATTGAGGACATGTCACTCATTAAATCTAATCAAATCAAATTGTATTTACATAGCACACCACATGAAAAATTGTCACAATAAGCTTCAGAGTGTACCCTGGCCTAAAGCCTGACAAAGCAGGTCAAGGGTGTGGGTTCACTGGGACAAGGCGTGGTCAGGTCAATTATCAGTCCACCACATCAGTTCTGGACAGGTCGTGTGGGTGTTAATAATAATAATAATAATAATAATAATAATAATAATAATAATAATAATAATAATAATAATAATAATTTGCGATCACAACAAATGAGATAGAGTTGCAAAGATGGCTACATGGCCTTATTGAACGATACACTAGAGAGCAAAATAAGTAAGACTGAAATAGTGTAAGGAGTCTAAATGAATCACAGAGCAATAGTGTAATGCTGAAGCAATAAAACGCAACATCTCCCATTGTCAGTAAGGACAACAACATCGACAACAGAACAGCACCAGGTGCAGCCAGCTCATGAACAGTGCAGCGTCCGTTTTTGGGCACTTACGAAATCGCGTGCAAGCCACAACACCTGATTCAACAAATAAACCGATCAATGAAGCCCTTCATTAGTTGAATAAGACCTTCCACAAGCTAACTACCTGGACATGTATTCATCGCCATACTAGGCCATACAGCAAGTAAACACTGGAAAGCCAGAAAGCTACCAATTTAGGTAGGTTCAAGTGATCAGAAAAATCTATCATAGGAAAAAACTGTTATGGTTTATTATAATGAATGAAGAAGCGCAGTTAAACTTGAGGGAAGTTAGAAGTGTGGAGGTTATGAACTGTCTGCAGAGATGGGTCTCCAGGCCCGTGCCTGAAGGCCAACAGTGACTTTACAGTTTAGACTCATGATGCCACCTCACCACTCAGTACTGGAGTCTTTAGAAGGTCACCTAACCTACATTGTGCAACAACACTGTGTTTATCAACCAAACAACAGGGCCGGACATTGTGTTTAGTGTGGTTTTTGCACCTGACGCAATATTTTCATGAGGTTGAAAATATTTATTAAAAATCCCAGAGAGATTATGATGTGTTCTGGTGTTGTGCTCTCAGTTGGACTGCCCCCTTTCTCTCTCTGCCCCCCTCTTTTAACCAGCCTCCCGGTCTCCGTGTCCCACACGCGCTCCCTCAGTCCCCTTCTGAATTTCCTCCGCTTCGCACTCTCTCTCTCTCTAGGCAGTAAGGATGCACAGACTCGTCCCTCAGCGTTGTTTGACTACATAAGCATGCCATCAGACCGGCCGCGCGCTGACAGGGACCGACCAACGGCTGCGTACTCCAATCGAACTGAAGGCACACGTGGAGGAGGGTAACGGAACCGCGAGAACAGGTAATTAAAAAAAATAAAAGTACAATGTAGTTCTCTTACACGCGCAACGTTTTCTGAGTGTTGGCAATAAGATATCTATAAAGGCATATTACATTATTATGGAGAGAGCGCATCCCTCCAGTGCCTTCGGATATAGGCTACGAATGACGGATTCTCCCCCACACAGACACAATATGAGAGCAAATCTGCGGTAATCGAAATATAAACCGTTTAAATGTAATACAATACAATGCAATTAATTTGCGATATTTCACACTACTGTCATCTTAGTGTCGTGCATTGAAAGTGGTGTTTCTAATGTAGTATGTGTTGGCTAGTATTTCCACCGGTTCTGACTCAACATCATTATTACCCCCGTCTTATACAGTTGATGCGCACGCGAATAACAGTTTTCCTCTGAAAGCGACTCTCTGTTGTACAGATGTATTTAAATATATTAAACTTACTGTCTCTGGCTTTAGATGCATACTGGTTTCAAACAAAGTGCATACATAAATATGAAGCAAAAAGATTGACACTTAGCAAACGTTCTTATCCAGGGCATTAAGAAAATTGTGCACGACGCTAAGAATGTATTTTAAGATGTACCGCAAAGATGACTTCATATAGGCTACTGTTTAAATGTATAGGCCCAGAGAAATAACATACATCGTGGGTTTACGCACCAGTCGATAGCAAAATCGTAAAGGGGTGTTCATGGACTCCATGTGGACACACAATTTCACATGGTATATAACACGTTGATAAATTAATATGTTCACCTTCTGTTAATTTACCACAATCTAAGTAAACAATTACGGTCGTTAATTCATAGCCATTGCACAAGGATGTACGTTCTTGTGCTGCTCTTGGTATGAAACTCTGGAGAGGGACTTCTGGATGAAAACACAAGCCACATGTGGCTTTAATTCTCCACTGTTCACCTGGTGAGTCTGGGGCATATCGTGAATAGCAACTAATTAACCTTGGCCAAAAAACTAACACTTACATTTTTATTGTAGAATTACAAATAAGGCGCAGAAAGAGAAGCGTGGCGGGAATTTGCCCCCTTTTACGCACGCGCACATGGCACGCGTTTTAGAGTTTAACACCTCATTGGGACTGCATCAACTGATTTTGTTCACAATAACTATTTCAGCGACAAAATTTATGTTTTTCCAATGCAACCAAACGAAAAATGTGCAATAAAAATGCCTGTTCCCGTCATAGACAAACACTCACTTTACGCACTGCTTCGGCGAGGACAGGATTTTACCTATTTGAGCTAGTTTGTGGTAATATACGCACGGTAACATAGGCTACTATAATTTCGCTCACTAGAAACATGCAGCTAGCGCGATAAATAGCACAGGATATAGTTATGCGGATGTCACAGGTGTTGCAAAAGGACCGCATGTGTGTGTGTTTCTGTAAATACAGATCCCGCTGATTCCAGGCCGACGCGCAGAATGAGCGCAACAGACTGATTTGAAAACCATTAGGCACAGGGGATAGTTCGCCAGTAAGTCTGAATGATCTGCTCTCTGGAATCATTTTGGATCTGTCAATAAATGGTTGGATGCCTCGTGGTCTTATACCTCCCCTGGCAAAATGTTTTGCTCTTCAGATGCATGTGTAGTAGTGTAGTATTGGCGATGACGCGTTCCACGTTGCGCATGCTGCTTTCACAATAACCAATTAAGTAAATGAATAGTAGGCCTACTTAAACCCTATTATTTTCGTATTAGGCTAATAATGGTCAATTTGCCATGCATTTGCCATACATTTTCATCCACATTTTCTCTTAACGTTTCGAAATGGCGAGTCAAATGCGTATTCCTGGGGTTTGAGGGTGGAACAAAACTGTCCACTTTTCGTTAGCGAGTTGTTCATGGGTTTTGTCATATGAATCATGTCATGCTTCAGCGCGAAGAGTTCGTTGTTAGTGCGAACGTTTAGTCAAAGTGGCAAGGGGGTAATCTGATACAGCGGATAATAGTCAATTATCTCTGCTAAACACCCTTCACTCACTGAAAATTATTTTACCAACTATGCCAAGAGCATAATTTGCATACAATATACACACATATTCTTGCAATATATAGAAAACAGCAGCCTTCTTTCAACTCAGAAAACAAATAATTGCTGTTACCTCTTCTCCGTGTGTGTACGCGTGCATGTGTTTGTGTGTGCACCAAAAATCAGTGATACGAGAATCATAAATAAGGAACAGTGAATGCACTCAACAGAAGTGTTGGCATGAAAGTTACCCTATACCTTACTCAAGGGAACAGCTGCACTTCCACAAAGATTTATGGCTCCAAGTTTGCATAGAACAGCCAGAGTCTTCTTAATTTAATATAAAGTATAGTCTGAAAACTCAATTCTTGGCTTTGTTAATGGGATCTATAAAATAAATCAAATAAATCAAGATGAATCAAATCTATAAAATAACCATGCTTGGAAATAATTCATATTAATCCCAGTGGTTTAAATAATTAACCCCAGTTAGGTTTAAATGGATCCCACATGATTCATAATTTTTCTTCTGGCTCTGAATCTCCTTTCTTCAACTCAAGTGATAATTACAGCTATTTATATTAAAACTGTGATATGCTGTTGGTGCCAGTAGTATCTTGTGTGGTACCGAAGGTAAAATATTCAACATCTTTTAGAAGTTTTAAAAAAGCCTATGCTCAGCAGAAAGCAACATCCTCCTATGAGTAAAGTACATAATGACATTCTTAAGTTTTCTGAGACAGTGGACATCACCATTGGGGAAACGTTTTTAGTCCAATATATTCAAAATACAGCATTTTCAAAATCCTGGACTCCGTCACGTACTTTTTCCCCACATATTCCGTTTAGAAATAAACCAATCCACCCCACATCGGATAAAATAAAGGCGATCGGATCAGCCGAGACAGGTGAGCAAGATACTGTGCAGATGGTAGTTGGCAGATGGTGTTTGGATAACTCCTTATTAAAAAGGCTGCACGTTACTCCTTATTTTTGCAAACCAGGCTGTTATACATTGTACTATTTTTTTCTCATTTTCTTTTCTTTAATATTTAGGCTTATTACCAAGGTTAATGTATTTAAGGTCAAGTATAAATACCATAAATTCACCACGTGGGACCTTACCCCTAGAACATCAGGATATGAGCCTACTAGTATCGTAACCACAACAGAACAGTACTGTCATGTTTGACTGCTCTGCCAATGGTGATTTGCAGGATTGTGCTGCAGAGAGCTAGCAAAAAAATGCATAGATTAAAACTATTTATGTGTGCAAATCAATACACTGCTCAGGAGTTGGCTGCAGAATAATTTCCCAGAATTCAGACTGAGGGGCTCAGGTCAAAGACAGTGTGTACACAATTTTTAATAAAAACATGAAAAGCCTTCTCAAACAAATGCGGGAACTAGACAAGGGACTACACAATGACGCAAGTCACTGTGTTTTCTGAAGAGCACATCTAGGAAAAGCAGCTGGTTGGCCACAGGATTCACAAATCAGCCTCGTAAAGCCTGCTGATATCCAGTGTGTGGGGAGTGATTGGCACATCCACATGAACACAAGCCCCAAGCTTGATTTTAACACTGAAGACATGCTGCGGACGCCCAGTTACCGCCCAGTTAACAACTTTTTAACAATCAACAAACAGCGAGCATGAACAAGCAGCACGCACAGCAGACTGCCAGCTAACCTGTCACACTAAAAAATGTGAAAACATCCCCCATGGTCAAAATCCCAAAATATTCCCATCCTTGAAACAGCTCAAATCAAACCAAATTCTGGACATGGTTATCCAGCGATGTGCATTTTCTGACTCATAATATATTATTATGAATACAGTATTAAGCAGCCAATAAAAGTGCGAATACAGTGGAGAATTGGCAGAGCCTTTAAAATTAAACATTTATTGAGAGTTAATTATTTATAATCTGTGGTAACCCAAGAGGATAAATTTACAAGTTTACTGTTCAAGTTTTCACCGACACACCTACACATTTCTTTAAAAAAATAATGTTTCATAAACTGTAAACTGACTGGCTGCAAACAGTACAATGCTTGCTGCATGCCACACTTACTCACCCTGAAGCTGTAACGACTGTCTTTGTTGGTAGGGTAACACGTTCAAAATTCATACGTTCCACCACTTGCAATGAACTCACAGAACAGCCACATATGTTTGAATGTAGGCCAAGTTATCTTTATTATGTTTATGTTATGAGAGGGAGTGGTGTAACTGGCTGGAAAGAAGAAGAAGTTCTTTTCATAAAAATTTGTATAATATAATTTAAATATAACACACAATATGATTTCAAATAAGCAATCACAGTGCTTAAAAATATTTTTATTCTCTTGTCTGAAAGTTTAGGGGCTGAGCTGACAGCTGAAGAGGTCGGAAAAGATGAAGCAGATAAACAACAAGCTTGCCCTCTCCACCGCCGCCAATGTCTCCAACTCCTCAGCGGGCAATGACATAGCCACCCTACTGCCTAAGGCCCCCTACCAGGCAGTGGAGGTGGTGTTCATAGTCCTGGTGGCAGGGTCTCTCAGCCTGGTCACGATTATTGGGAACATCCTGGTCATGCTTTCAATAATAGTCAACAGGAATCTGCAGACCATAAACAACTACTTCCTCTTCAGCCTGGCATGTGCAGACCTGATCATTGGGGTAAGCTCCATGAACCTGAACACAGTCTACATTGTGATTGGCTACTGGCCCCTGGGACCTGTGGTGTGTGACCTATGGCTGGTCCAGGACTACGTGGTCTGCAACGCCTCTGTCATGAACCTCCTCATCATCAGCTTCGACCGTTACTTCAGTGTCACCAAACCGCTCAGCTACCCGATGAAAAGGACCACCAAGATGGCGGGCATGATGATCGCGGTGGCCTGGGTCCTTTCCTTCGTCCTGTGGGCACCGGCCATCCTGTTCTGGCAATATATTGTGGGTGTGCGGACCGTGCCGGAGACAGAATGTTACATCCAGTTCTTCTCCAACCCAATCATCACCTTTAGTACCGCCATCGCTGCCTTCTACCTGCCTGTCGCCACCATGGCGATACTGTACTGGCAGGTCTCCAGGGCCAGCAAAAGCCGGGTTAAGACGGGCAAGTACGAGCCATCAGGGCCAAAACAGGAGAACCCATCCAGCACCGAGGCTGGAGAGCACATTTCCACCCCAGACGATGAAGACGATGACGTGGAAACCCAGGGCACAGACAGGAGCCGGAATGGCGGCGCCCCTCGCACAGTAGGTGGGGTCGGGGGCGGGCAGGAGGAGGTGGGAGGGGCTCAGAGCTCCGACTCACGCCTGAATGACAGGGGGCCGGGGCAGCCTGGGAGAAACGGCATCGCTAAGGCCACCCGAAACCTCGCGGTGCACACCATCGTCACGGTGAAGAAGCAGCCGCCCAAGAAGAAGGCGGCACCATCACGTGAAAAAAAGGTGACGCGCACCATCATGGCCATCCTGGTCGCCTTCGTGGTCACGTGTACACCCTATAACGTCTTGGTGCTCATAAACACCTTCTGCTCCACCTGCATTCCCAATGCTGTGTGGACTTTCAGCTATTGGCTCAGCTACATAAACAGCACCGTCAACCCTGCCTGCTACGCCCTCTGCAACGCCACCTTCAAAAAGACCTTCAAACAACTCCTGCTCTCCCAGTACAAGGACATTCGCTTGGGTAGATAAACAGAGATGTGTATGTTTATTTCTAATGTAATTTCACCCATTATTATCACTTCTCAATGTTTACCACTGTCCTGTAATCACACACCAATCCCCCTTTATCACCACTCTCCTATAACTACAGCTGCAATAGATTTGTCTTTATTGTCTTCCTCTTAATTTTCCTACCAATTACATCATTGGAAATGCCACTGTCCAGCAGTTATTAATCCATACACTGGCCCATATCTATCTTCTGAAACTTTACATAAATTGGCTGTCGGTTCTGTAAAGTTACAGATGGTGATCTTTAATTACACAGAATGTAGCTTTACTATGTTTGTCAACCCACTTGACCATGCTTTGCATTTGTAATCCGTATGTAGTTAAAATTAAAAGACAATTCTGAAGTGAGCTGTTATTTTTCCGTATATGTGGAACGGGAAATCCAAGGGTCAAGTTAAGTCCAAAAAAAGCAGGAAAACTTGGGTAACTCTACTTTGGTATATGACCAGTTTGTTTTTTACTTGTAACTTGCCATTGTTTTGATGCAGAATCATTTGGGACCAAGCAAGGTTTTTAAGGAAATGTGTAGTTTTACGTAAATGATAGAAAGTAGTTATTTGCTTTGTGTATGTGAGTAGAAACTAGGCGTTTTTTTTCTTTGTATTTCAACAAATAATTTTGCTGAAATACAAATAAGGACAATTTAACAAACAGGTTAAAAACAGCTTTGATGACTGGCGTGCTTTTATCTTGTCTATACAGTCACCTGTTGCAGCAAACGACTCAGGCAAGAGGGCTATAGTTAAAAGTCGTGCATCTATTTCGATCATGCGTTTTGAATGGGATTTCTACAAAATAAGTCACATTTTATATCTAGATGGTTTTGATAAGGATTTGATAAGGATGTAAAGCTTACGACAACGCATTTCATTTTAAACATACAATGATTAAACATTCTTGAGCACAGGACTTGCATACCTTTGTTGGAGAAAAGATGTATACAGGCTATATAAAGTCTGAAACTTCGCCGAAGAGTTTCAGAGGTAATTAACAATTAACGACCGGTGTTGTGCGCAAGCTCAGCTGCTTGGTCTGGAACTTGCGTTATAGCTCCCTCTCCTGGATGCTTTGGCAAACAGCAATATCAATTGCCGAGGATAAGCAAAGGATTCAGGACCAATGACGACTGCGACATCAGACTGCGAGAAGCCCTGAGGGAGTGCACTCGAAACACGAACCTGTTCGCTTTGGGAGAATTCCAGAGGGGGGATGGACTTAATTTACTGCGCACAAAAACTGCATTCAAAAAATTTGCCTTCAATTCAACTGCCGTGGTGCTCTGGCTTAAACATTTTGTGCGCAACAAATAGCAATTATTCTCTACACTGTATTTCTCACGGATATCACTGACTGCTGAAACGGACTAACGTCCCAAACATTAAAATCACAGCGTGTGTCCCCAGTGCCTCTGAAAGCCCGGGAGGCCTTCGGGACCGGGAGGGGGTGCTGGACGCACCCACAGGCGAGCGAGGCTAATTGCTAATTAGCCCAGCTGCCGCTGGCTGCTTTCGTCAGGCTTTCGTCAGCTTCCACAGGAGGAGGGGAGCGCCTAGCGGACACGCCCGCTGCAGCGCCGCATGAGCTAGCAACTCCAACCACCCCCCCCGCCCCCAAACGCACGCGGACAATTCCCCAGGTGGACCAAGACCTGCCATGACTTACCAGGCCCCCTCTTGGGGCAGGTCTTCAGGTAATGGAAGGATGGATGGATTTGACCCATTCCATTAACAGCAGGAACGAGTCTGCATGATATGACCATCGCCAACCTGAGGATCTGTCTCATTACCGTGAGCTTCCAGCCCCCCCCCCCCATCTGCTTCTCAAACACGCACACCACCCTGAGCTAAGCTGGTGTGAACCACTCCACAGCACTGTCAACCTAGAGAAGATCATGATTGGGCAGCGGGGTGGGGGGGTGGGGTCACAAGTCAATGTGTATTCCCTGCGCATGACCGAGCCAAGCAGTCTCCGCCTCAGAGGATTCAGACTATTTCCTCTCCTCTCTTCATCATGCGTTATTGAAACATACACCTGGAGTCTGCATTCTTTCTAGCATATTCTATCAATTCTATTAGCCTCTTACTGGCCTGAATAATTCACGCATGCACAATGCTCCCCCTGCTCTGTCCCAAAGCCAGCGAGGACCTCAGAACCATGGACAGCGGCCGCTTCACCTGCAGCTCTCACCCATCTGCTAAATGTGCCATCCTTAAACTGCCGAGCTCATGTTTCATATGAAAGCTGTGACCTTTTCCATAAAAGGTGGTATTCTGTCTGTCAGACTCATTCCTGGATGCCTGGACCCCTGATATGGTTTGCATAGAGACAAAATCATGTTGGGACGTGTGAAAGTTAGATTGGTACAAAAATGTTTACACTGCAGTGTGTGTGTGTGTGTGTGTGTGTGTGTGTGTGTGTGTGTGTGTGTGTGTGGGTGTTAATGTGGCTGCTTATTAATTCAGGATAAATCTTCACATGCAAGCACACACACACATACACGCATCAAGCCACCAGCACAAACCTATAGCCTCCTACAAACATAAGCTAACTGTTCAGAATAAAAAATTTATTTTAAACCTTATCAGTCTACTGATGAACTTGTGATAGGAGGGAAGCGAGCCCAGAGTGCTTAAAATGGCTGAACTGGATGTACATACATGCACCAAACAGGCATTCAAATACTGTCAAATATAAGGAACCTATATACGTCACCTTTGAAAGGTTGTTTCTCTCTCTTCCTCTCTTTCTCTCTCTATCTCTCTCTCTCCATATGACACAGCTACGCTGACACTTCTATTTAAAGAAAGTCTCTCTCAGCAGCATAGCAAACTCAAGTTTCAGCTTTTCTCATCTGATAGGATTAATAAGATACAAGATAAATTAACCAAAGATTAGCCAACTCATCACAAAGGAAACAATTGTCCTTTTCACCCAATCTCTGTAGCACATCCTTCACAGTCGAGCCTCTCTGCTCTGTCCAAAGGAACTGAATAACACTGACAGGATTTCAAGTAGGAGTGTGAAATCTTATCCCTGGACTTTCTGTAAATGATCTTGTCATTTGCAGCTTCATATTTCTCCATGTTTCATCCTGATCTGAATATTTGTGGAATCTCCTGTTTTCATATTTTAGCTCCATGCGATTGCTTATGATATATTACGTTAAACTGCACAATCAAACAATGCAGGAAACTGACACTGAGCAAACACATTCAGACTTCAAAACAGGCAGTGCTTGCAAATAGAATGATGAGTTATTCAGAACCTTCCAAACATATGTGTGCGCACAAGCACACACACACACACACACACACTCTGGAAAGAAGGCGAAGGTATGAGAGAAAGTCCATAATCATTATTTAAACACTGTGAACAAAATCATTGCCATAAAAATAATCTGACCCCCCACCAACCTCTAAAACATTATTAAAAATTAGACAAGTCACCCGGACAAGCTTGAATGGAACACTCGAGTTGTAACCTACCCTGCTACAGCATTACACGCCAGCTTTATTAAGGGCTTTACTAAATGGTTATAAAATAAGCTCTTTTGGTTTCCTCAAAGGAATTTCTGTCTGTCTATCCCGTTGCTAAGAGACAAAGAGTTGAGGGATGAGTCACAAGGAGATGATGAAAACAGTGGTGCCTTTTTCTGAAGGGTGCTAAGTGAGAGAGAGAGTGGGTGAGTGTGTATGTGTGTTTGCATGAGTGCGTGTGTGCGTGAGTGTGAGTATATGTTTGCGTGCGTGTGTGTGTGTGCTTCAGCTTAAAGCACCTCACCAGAAAGCAACCATTCGCCTTCCTGTAAACACAAGTCTGCTGGCCAGAGTTGTCACGGAAAGCCTCAATACAGCACACCATTTCAACAGCACACAGCGCCTCATGACATTTTGACTCATGTTGCTCAGGTGACAGGGAACTTTGAGGACATGTCACTCATTAAATCTAATCAAATCAAATTGTATTTACATAGCACACCACATGAAAAAATTGTCACAATAAGCTTCAGAGTGTACCCTGGCCTAAAGCCTGACAAAGCAGGTCAAGGGTGTGGGTTCACTGGGACAAGGCGTGGTCAGGTCAATTATCAGTCCACCACATCAGTTCTGGACAGGTTGTGTGGGTGTTAATAATAATAATAATAATAATTTGCGATCAGAACAAATGAGATAGAGTTGCAAAGATGGCTACATGGCCTTATTGAACGATACACTGGAGAGCAAAATAAGTAAGACTGAAATAGTGTAAGGAGTCTAAATGAATCACAGAGCAATAGTGTAATGCTGAAGCAATAAAACGCAACATCTCCCATTGTCAGTAAGGACAACAACATTGACAACAGAACAGCACCAGGTGCAGCCAGCTTATGAACAGCGCAGCGTCCATCTTTGGGCACTTACGAAATCGTGTGCAAGCCACAACACCTGATTCAACAAATAAACCAATCAATGAAGCCCTTCATTAGTTGAATAAGACCTTCCACAAGCTAACTACCTGGACATGTATTCATCACCATACTAGGCCATACAGCAAGTAAACACGGGAAAGCCAGAAAGCTACCAATTTAGGTAGGTTCAAGTGATCAGAAAAATCTATCATAGGAAAAAACTGTTATGGTTTTTTATAATGAATGAAGAAGAGCAGTTAAACTTGAGGGAAGTTAGAAGTGTGAAGGTTATGAACTATCTGCAGAGATGGGTCTTCAGGCCCATGCCTGAAGGCCGACAGTGACTTTACAGTTTAGACTCATGATTCCACCTCACCACTCAGTACTGGAGTCTTTAGAAGGTCACCTAACCTACACTGTACAACAACACTGTGTTTATCAACCAAACAACAGGGCCGGACATTGTGTTCAGTGTGGCTTTTACACCTGACGCAAGATTTTCATGAGGTTGAAAATACTTATTAAAAATCCCAGAGAGATTATGATGTGTTCTGGTGTTGTGCTCTCAGTTGGACTGCCCCCTTTGTCTCTCTGCCCCCCTCTCTTAACCAGCCTCCCGGTCTCCATGTCCCACACGCGCTCCCTCGCTCCCTTCTGAATTTCCTCCGCTTCGCACTCTCTCTCTCTCTAGGCAGTAAGGATGCACAGACTGGTCCCTCAGCGTTGCTTGACTCCATAAGCATGCCATCAGACCGGCCGCGCGCTGACAGGGACCGACCAACGGCTGCGTACTCCAATCGAACTGAAGGCACACGTGGAGGAGGGTAACGGAACCGCGAGAACAGGTAATTAAAAAAAAATAAAAGTACAATGTAGTTCTCTTACATGCGCAACGTTTTCTGAGTGTTGGCAATAAGATATCTATAAAGACATATGACATTATTATGGAGAGAGCGCATCCCTCCAGTTCCTTCGGATATAGGCTACGAATTACGGATTCTCCCCCACAGACACAATATGAGAGCAAATTTGAGGTAATCGAAATATAAACCGTTTAAATGTAATACATCTAATTAATTTGCGATATTTCACACTACTGTCATCTTAGTGTCGTGCATTGAAAGTGGTGTTTCTAATGTAGTATGTGTTGGCTAGTATTTCCACCGGTTCTGACTCAACATCATTATTACCCCCGTCTTAGACAGTTGATGCGCACGCGAACAACAGTATTCCTCTGAAAGCGACTCTGTTGTACAGATGTATTTAAATATATTAAACTTACTGTCTCTGGCTTTAGATGCATACTGGTTTCAAACAAAGTACATACATAAATATGAAGCAAAAAGAGTGACACTTAGCAAACGTTCTTATCCGGGGCATTAAGAAAATTGCGCACGACACTAAGAATGTATTTTAGGATGTACCGCAAAGATGACTTCATATAGCCTATTGTTTAAATGTATAGGCCCAGAGAAATAACATACATCGTGGGTTTACGCACCAGTCGATAGCAAAATCGTAAAGGGATGTTCATGGACTCCATGTGGACACACAATTTCACATGGTATATAACACGTTGATAAATTAATATGTCCACCTTCTGTTAATTTACCACAATCTAAGTAAACAATTACGGTCGTTAATTCATAGCCATTGCACAAGGATGTACGTTCTTGTGCTGCTCTTGGTATGAAACTCTGGAGAGGGACTTCTGGATGAAAACACAAGTCACATGTGGCTTTAATTCTCCACTGTTCATCTGGTGAGTCCTGGGGCATACCGTGAATAGCAACTAATTAACCTTGGCCAAAAAACTAACACTTACATTTTTATTGTAGAATTACAAATAAGGCGCAGAAAGCGAGGCGTGGCGGGAATTTGCCCCCTTTTACGCACGCGCACATGACACGCGTTTTAGAGTTTAACACCTCATTGGGACTGCATCAATTGATTTTGTTCACAATAACCATTTCAGCGACAACATTTATGTTTTTACAATGCAACCAAACGAAAAACGTGCAATAAAAATGCCTGTTCCCGTCATAGACAAACACTCACGTTACGCACTGCTTCGGCGAGTACAGGATTTTACCTATTTGAGCTAGTTTGTGGTAATATACGCACGGTAACATAGGCTACTATAATTTCGCTTACTAGAAACATGCAGCTAGCGCGATAAATAGCACAGGATATAGTTATGCGGATGCCACAGGTGTTGCAAAAGGACCGCATGTGTGTGTGTTTCTGTAAATAGAGATCCCGCTGATTCCAGGCCGACGCGCAGAATAAGCGCAACAGACTGATTTGAAAACCATTAGGCGCAGGGGATAGTTCGCCAGTAAGCCTGAAAGATCTGCTCTCTGGAATCATTTTGCATCTGTCAATAAATGGTTGGATGCATCGTGGTCTTATACCTCCCCTGGCAAAATGTTTTGCTCTTCAGATGCATGTGTAGTAGTGTAGTATTGGCGATGACGCTTTCCACGTTGCGCATGCTGCTTTCACAATAACCAATTAAGTAAATGAATAGTAGGACTATTTAAACCCTATTATTTTCTTATTAGGCTAATAATGGTCAATTTTCCATGCATTTGCCATACATTTTCATCCACATTTTCTCTTAACGTTTCTAAATGGCGAGTCAAATGCGTATTCCTGGGGTTTGACGGTGGAACAAAACTGTCCACTTTTCGTCAGCGAGTCGTTCATGGGTTTTGTCATATGAATCATGTCATGCTTCAGCGCGAAGAGTTCGTTGTTAGTGCGAACGTTTAGTCAAAGCGGCAAGGGGGTAATCTGATACAGCGGAGTGCTGTTTTACAATAAGAGATATGGGGCAGGTGATCAATTCAAGCAAGACCATTCAGATTTTTGTCACCCATAAGGAAGAGGAAAAAAAAAGGGACACGGAGAGAATAGGTAAAAGTAAAAACAGAATGCAAATGTTTTATATTATAATTTTTGTATTCATACAACATTGCATATTTACTTTATTAATAATACAAATGTCAAATTTTAAAAATGACTAAAAAGGTAGCTTTTTGTTGTTTGAGCACTCAAAATGTATAAGAGCTGATGGCCACAGTACTCAAGAGTAAAAACAACACCATCTTCTAACTGACTTTCAGTATACCTACTGAAGAGTTAGTTTATGCGTTTTTTTCCCTTCAGAATTATAAGTCAGTGTTCTAGAACTCCACTGCTTTCAATTAGCAGCTAGCGATTGTTACATCAGTGTAAGAATGTTCAGTTAATCACATGTCTGTGACCTCACACCTTAAAGGGTTAAAAGCCTTTCATGACAAAGCTTGCTCTCCTAATGGCCGAGGTCTGGAGAACAGATCCTGGAGTGTTCTGCCTCCATAGTGGGCGGAGGCGGGGGCGGGGGGCGAGAGACCACAATTTGTCATGAAGGCCTAGAGCCAAGCTGTAAATTACACATTTGGTTATTAAGGCCTAGAGCCAAGCTGTAAACTATTACATATTTTCCCGACACCTTGCACCATTGAAACTCTTTACCTAAATTGGTTAAGAAAACTCAGACCTCGTGCTCCTTAATAAAAACAAAAAAAACGTTTCTTACAGTACGCACACGATACATTTTTTCATAAGCCGACAGCGGGGGAGAGTTATGAATGATGAGTTTTCGAGAGAGGGGAAATTGAAGAAGAATGAGAAATGAGGAGGATAAATGTGAGTGCGGATGCTTGTGATTTTTGTGCCGTTAAAACACGTTTCAGAAAAGACTACTCCATGTGGAGTGGACGAGGATTCAGTCACTGCACCCTTGTTTTGCACCCCTGGTAGGAAGCTCAGCATAAAAACACATTAAGGTTGAAGCAGCAAATAGGAACTAACCAGAAGAGAGGCTGCTGCAATTTAGAACAGACAGAACTGCATTGCAAAAGGTTCTGAGTTTGCTACAACAAAGACAAGCTTTGTCATGCACATCCACCTTCATTTCTTTCTATCACGTCATCTTGTTAGCTCTCCGTCACCCTCACTCATACGCTCTCCGTCCTTCCACTGCACTCTTTGTCACCCTCCAAAGAGATTGGTTGATAGGGAGTTTAATCAGAGAAGAGTGACTGGTTTATATCAAGTTCAGAGGAGAGTGACTGGCTTATGGAAAGTGTAGTCAGAAGAGTGATTGGCTCATGGAGAGTGTCATCAGAAGGGTGATTGGCTTATCGAGAGTGTAGTCAGAAGAGTGATTGGCTTATGGGCAGTGCAGCCAAAGGAAGAGAGTGATATAGTTATCACGGCATTTAAATTTTATGTTCTAAAATAGTCCATTATCTCTGCTAAACACCCTTTACTCACTGAAAATTATTTTACCAACTACGCCAAGAGCATAATTTGCATATAATATACACACATATTCTTGCAATATATAGAAAACAACAGCCTTCTTTCAACTCAGAAAGACAAATAATTGCTGTTACCTCTTCTCCGTGTGTACGTGTGCATGTGTTTGTGTGTGCATCAAAAATCAGCGATACAAGAATCATAAATAAGGAACAGTGAATGCACTCAACAGAAGTGTTGACATAAAAGTTACCCAATACCTTACTCAAGGGAACAGCTGCACTTCCCCAAAGATTTATGGCTCCAAGTTTGCATAGAACAGCCAGAGTCTTCTTAATTTAATATAAAGTATAGTCTGAAAACTCAATTCTTGGCTTTGTTAATGGGATCTATAATCAAATAAACAAAGATTAATCAAATCTATAACATAATTATGCTTGGAAATAATTCATATTAATCCCAGTGGTTTAAATAATTAACCCCAGTTAGGTTTAAATGGATCCCACATGATTCATAATTTTTCTTCTGGCTCTGAATCTCCTTTCTTCAATTCAAGTGATAATTACAGCTATTTATATTAAAACTGTGATATGCTGTTGGTGCCACTAGTACCTTGTGTGGTACCGAAGGTAAAATATTCAACATCTTTTAGAAGTTTTAAAAAAGCCTATGCTCAGCAGAAAGCAACATCCTCCTATGAGTAAAGTACATAATGACATTCTTAAGTTTCTGAGACAGTGGATATCACCATTGGGGAAACGTTTTTAGTCCAATATATTCAAAATACAGCATTTTCAAAATCCGTCACGTACTTTTTCCCCACATATTCCGTTTAGAAATAAACCAATTCACCCCACATCGGATACTTATACCAAATGGGCCGCTTGTCCACGTCTCTCCTATTATAATGACAGTCATGTCTTAGGCTGGTCAGAATCAACCCCTTCTGCTTGTGTTGTTTCTAGCTGACTCTAATCAGACAGGATTGAACTGTCGTTAGCTATAAGTTTAATTATAATGATGGATATGGATCAGTTCATCCTATGTTATGCATGTGGCTCATGTGAGGCATTATTCTTCACAGAGAGATACAGGCAAACGTTTTTGAATAAATAGTTTGTTTTCACGATCCTCTAAAGCTAATTAGTATTACAGACAGGTATTCAGCTCTAACAAAGAAAATGTAAGATATTCAATGAGAGAACCAGAAAATAAAAAACTTGAGTAACTGAAACAAGATTAATTTGAGACACATTAGCTAAATATGTTACATAACTAAATGTAAAATAAAAATAATAAAAATTAAATGTCAAATAACATCTGACAAAAAGCCCCCAAAGTATTTCAGCATTTTTCATGAAAAGGGTATGTTCAATCTAATTAATATGACAAAGCCATTCAGTTAGAGCTAAGAAAAGAACGAGAGGGAAAAAGAGAGGCCAGAAACAAGACTGAGAAAAAGAAAGATGGAAAAAGAAGCAGATGAGGATGAGCGAGAGTGAGAGCGAGAGAGAAAGAGAGACAGACCCCAGTTTCTCATTATTACCTTGCCATTTGGGAAGCCACAGGCACACTAAGGTCATTTCCTTCTCTTGCTGCTCTGGACCTCTCATGGCTTTTGATGTCCCCAAGTGTTTCATTTCCTTAAAGCACAAAACAGAATTTACAATTACCAGCCAAATAAGAGAAATGAGGACAGTCTCCACCCCAAGAAACGCCAACAAACCTCTGTCACTGCGGACATGTGAATTCCTGTTCGCTTTTCTGTCGTTATTAGAATCATTTTCATTATTATTATCCTAAGACAAGTCATTACCAACCAAACTCCACTGCTTTTGCCACCGACAGATTTTCTTATTTGCATTTGGATGTTTGCGATATACAAGTAGATGTATAAAATAAAGGCGATTTAGCTTTCCAGCTCACAAATGTCTGTGTTAAGTGCTGTTGTTAATGCAAATAAGAACATAAGCACTATAATAGTCATAACTCATAAGATAACAGACAACACACCATCTGTAAACGACACAAGACACAAAAGCATAACCAGAATTAAATTCTGATGGGCTGAAATGAAGATATTTTGAGCTTCCACTTTTCAAAAAAGACACTTAAATGGCCATCAAATAAATGTATACATTCCTCTGCAAAATGTGCTCCTTAAACCTGAGTGAGCTAACCCCCGAGGACCCACTATGGGTTTCACTGATCACCACGGGCACAAGGCTGAGGTGAAATGTTCAGGCATTCTTGATCTAAGCGTGAGGTATTTGGTAGCGCGGGCCTGGTTAATGTATGCCCCGGTTTGGATGAAAATGTCATTACTGGGGCCAGTGCGTTCACAGCTAACAGGGTTTTATTCCTGAGAACCGTCTGGAAGCAGCTGATAGATTCTGCGGCCGATAGGAGGTCTGCTGTATCTCAGTCCTGTTTCAAATGAGCACATTCATGAGAGTGAAAAAACAGAACTGGGTTTTGGCCGGAGGGAACGCTCAGATTCTGTCGATGTACTAAATCGCACTGTGAACTCCAGACGTAACTGACTGAGAAAACATCCACAAACTCTTTTTTTTATTTTTTAAAAGCCATAGAAATGTTGACAAGGTGTAGACTCAGTGAGCCCAAACCGGCCGGCACAGATGCACCAGCCTCTTTGGACATGCGGCACTACTGAACAAGAGGGTCCAGCAGGAGAGCTGCACTTACATCGTGACCTGTCTCTTGATAACTAGTCTATCCCTGATTCACTGTAATTCTGGATATAAGCCCTGCCACAGCGTTGCAGCGCCATGTGTAAACGTACGCTTCTCACACGTTATTTTTGTTGCTGGTAAATGGAAAGATTCGTCTGGTCACTGCATATCTAGTCGTGTAATGACGCCTTGTGTTGTGGGGAGAAGCTCATGATGTATTGTCAGTGGGCTCCCCGGACTCCGTGAAGACAAAGTGTCCTTACGTCGAGCTTCCTCTTCACAGATGACCATTTTAGGTCATTGTGCATTGGAAATGTTGGGGTCTCACAAGAACATCTCAGTAGGAGCCAACAGGCTTCATTTTGCATAACGTGAAGCTTTTCCTAATATTAGAAGCAGAAGTATCAGCCGAGACAGGTGAGCAAGATACTGTGCAGATGGTAGTTGGCAGATGGTGTTTGGATAACTCCTTATTAAAAAGGCTGCACGTTACTCCTTATTTTTGCAAACCAGGCTGTTATACATTGTACTATTTTTTTCTCATTTTCTTTTCTTTAATATTTAGGCTTATTACCAAGGTTAATGTATTTAAGGTCAAGTATAAATACCATAAATTCACCACGTGGGACCTTACCCCTAGAACATCAGGATATGAGCCTACTAGTATCGTAACCACAACAGAACAGTACTGTCATGTTTGACTGCTCTGCCAATGGTGATTTGCAGGATTGTGCTGCAGAGAGCTAGCAAAAAAATGCATAGATTAAAACTATTTATGTGTGCAAATCAATACACTGCTCAGGAGTTGGCTGCAGAATAATTTCCCAGAATTCAGACTGAGGGGCTCAGGTCAAAGACAGTGTGTACACAATTTAAAAAAAAAAAAAAAAAAAAAAAACAATCTGGGAAGCATTCTCAAACAAATGCGGGAACTAGACAAGGGATTACACAATGACTCAAGTCACTGTTTTCTGAAGAGCACATCTAGGAAAAGCACCTGGCTGGCCACAGGATTCACAAATCAGCCTCGTAAAGCCTGCTGATATCCAGTGTGTGGGGAGCGATTGGCACATCCACATGAACACAAGCCCTGAGCTTGATTTTAACACTGAAGACATGCTGCGGACGCCCAGTTACCGCCCAGTTAACAACTTTTTAACAATCAACAAAGAGGGAGCATGAACAAGCAGCACGCACAGCAGACTGCCAGCTAACCTGTCACACTAAAAAATGTGAAAACATCCCCCATGGTCAAAATCCCAAAATATTCCCTCCTTGAAACAGCTCAAATCAAACCAAATTCTGGACATGGTTATCCAGCTATGTGCATTTTCTGACATTTTCTGAATATATTATGAATACAGTATTAAGCAGCCAATAAAAGTGCGAATACAGTGGAGAATTGGCCGAGCCTTTAAAAATAAACTTTGACTGAGAGGTCATTATTTATAATCTGTGGTAACCCAAGAGGATAAATTTACAAGTTTACTGTTCAAGTTTTCACCGACACACCTACACATTTCTTTAAAAAAATAATGTTTCATAAACTGTAAACTGACTGGCTGCAAACAGTACAATGCTTGCTGCATGCCACACTTACTCACCCTGAAGCTGTAACGACTGTCTTTGTTGGTAGGGTAACACGTTCAAAAATCATACGTTCCACCACTTGCAATGAACTCACAGAACAGCCACATATGTTTGAATGTAGGCCAAGTTATCTTTATTATGTTTATGTTAGGAGAGGGAGTGGTGTAACTGGCTGGAAAGAAGAAGTTCTTTTCATTAAAATTTGTATAATATAATTTAAATATAACACACAATATGATTTCAAATTAGCAATCACAGTGCTTAAAAATATTTTTATTCTCTTGTCTGAAAGTTTAGGGGCTGAGCTGACAGCTGAAGATTGAGCAAGGTCGGAAAAGATGAAGCAGATAAACAACAAGCTTGCCCTCTCCACCGCCTTCAATGTCTCCAACTCCTCAGCGGGCAATGACACAGCCACCCTGCTGCCTGAGGCCCCCTACCAGGCAGTGGAGGTGGTGTTCATAGTCCTGGTGGCAGGGTCTCTCAGCCTGGTCACGATTATTGGGAACATCCTGGTCATGCTTTCAATAATACTCAACAGGAACCTGCAGACCATAAACAACTACTTCCTCTTCAGCCTGGCATGTGCAGACCTGATCATTGGGGTAAGCTCCATGAACCTGTACACAACCTACACTGTGATTGGCTACTGGCCTCTGGGAGCTGTGGTGTGTGACCTATGGCTGGCCCTGGACTACATGGTCAGCAACGCCTCTGTCATGCACCTCCTCATCATCAGCTTCGACCGTTACTTCAGTGTCACCAAACCGCTCAGCTACCCGATGAAAAGGACCACCAAGATGGCGGGCATGATGATCGCGGTGGCCTGGGTCCTTTCCTTCTTCCTGTGGGCACCGGCCATCCTGTTTTGGCAATTCATTGTAGGTGTGCGGACCGTACCGGAGACAGAATGCTACATCCAGTTCTTCTCCAACCCAACCATCACCTTTAGTACCGCCATCGCTGCCTTCTACCTGCCTGTCGCCACCATGGCGATACTGTACTGGCAGGTCTCCAGGGCCAGCAAAAGCCGGGTTAAGACGGGCAAGTACGAGCCCTCAGGGCCAAAACAGGAGAACCCATCCAGCACCGAGGCTGGAGAGCACATTTCCACCCCCGACGATGACGACGATGACGACGATGACGTGGAAACCCAGGGCCCAGACAGGAGCCGGAATGGCGGCGCCCCTCACACAGTAGGTGGGGTCGGGGGCGGGCAGGAGGAGGTGGGAGGGGCTCAGAACCCCGACTCACGCCTGAGTGACAGGGGGCCGGGGCAGCCCGGGAGAAACGGCATCGATATGGTCACCCGAAACCTCGCGGTGCACACCATCGTCACGGTGACGAAGCAGCAGCTCAAGAAGAGTGCGGCGCAGTCGCGTGAAAAAAAGGTGACGCGCACCATCATGGCCATCCTGGTCGCCTTCGTGGTCACGTGGACACCCTATAATGTCTTGGTGCTCATAAACACCTTCTGCTCCACCTGCATTCCCAACGCTGTGTGGATCCTTGGCTACTGGCTCTGCTACATAAACAGCACCATCAACCCCGCCTGCTACGCCCTCTGCAATACCACCTTCAAAAAGACCTTCAAACGGCTCCTGCTCTGCCAGTACAAGGACAATCGCTCGGGTAGATAAACAGAGATGTGTGTGTTACAGGTTGTGGTATTTTCTGTCATTTTTCTTACATTGATCTAAGAAGAAATCTATTCTCTGGTATCACTGTAAACAACTACATGTATAAGCTCAAGAGCTAGAAGGACTAAAGAACAAATACCTATACATGTAATATAAAACCACACGCATTTGTAAGCCTAATAATTCTCAATTTAAAAACAAGCACATTTACGACACAGCTGAGATGTAATAAGAATCTGCGCACATTCATGATACACAGTGCTCAGAAACAGTGCATCAATAAGTAGTTTATATTTTCATCTGATATGAATTTTCCATTATTGAAAATTATTACCAAAGTCACGTACGATAAATGTAACTATTTACTGATGCACCAGAAAGACGTTTCCAATTAATATCCGTTTCCGCTCTCTAAGAAGGAACACATGGAGAAAAGAATATTCCATGCGCATGTTAATTCAGTATATTCAAGAAAGTATGAAAGAAAAAGAATGATTTACAAGCACGTGTATGTGTACACATGCAACTATACAACATGTGCATCTTTGCTAGCCCATATTTATAGGCGTGTACCAACAAGCTCACTTTTGTGGACGCATACACACGTATGTCTGTCTGTGAGCATGTCTTGGTGTTTGTATGCAATTTAACATTTATTATTTTTTACTTTTTTCATCAATTTCTTTTTAATATGTCAATACCATTATATAATTCAAAACAACCATCAATCATCAATTTACAATTTCCATAGCACCAAGCAATCTCACCCGCGTTGTCAAACACATGTAATATTAGATTCATAAAATGTATTATAGATTCTAAACATGTTGCCATATTCTACAGAAAAGGCTTCCATCAAATGAGAAATAAAACAGATATTTGTGAAGGATGCTGTTCATTCTGTTTTGCCCTAATTCACTCCATGGTGTCACTGGGTTCAGTTTATTAACATAATTTCACCCATTATCATCACTTCTCAATGTTTACCACTGTCCTGCAATCACACACCAATCCCCCATTATCACCACTCTCCTATAACTACAGCTGCAATAGATTTGTCTTTATTGTCTTCCTCTTAATTTTCCTACCAATTACATCATTGTAAATGCCACTGTCCAGCAGTTATTAATCCATACACTGGCCCAGATCTATCTTCTGAAACTTTACATAAATTGGCTATCAGTTCTGTAAAGTTACAGATGGTGATCTTTAATTACACAGAATGTAGCTTTACTATGTTTGTCAACCCACTTGACCATGCTTTGCATTTGTAATCCATATGTAGTTAATTAAAATAAACAGACAATTCTGAAGTGAGCTGTTATTTTTCCGTATGTGTGGAACGGGAAATCCAAGGGTCAAGTTAAGTCCAAAAAAAGCAGGAAAACTTGGGTAGCTCTACTTTGGTATATGACCTGTTTTTTACTTGTAACTTCCCATTGTTTTGATGCAGAATCATTTTGGACCAAGCAAGGTTATTAAGGAAATGTGTTGTTTTATGTAAACTATAGAAAGTAGTTATTTGCTTTCTGTACGTAACTAGTAACTCAGCATTTTCTTTTTTGCATGTTTAAGTGCACATGAATGCATACCTTTGTAAGGGAAAATGTGTACGGGCTATGCAACATCTGAAACTTTGGCGAAGAGTTGCAGAGATAGCTAAAAATTAATGACAGCTATTGGGGGCAAGCTCAGCTGCTTGGCCTGGAACTTGCGTTACAGCTCCCTCTCCTGGATGCTTTGGCAAACAGCAATATCAATTGCCGAGGCTAAGCAAAGGATTCGGGACCAACATGTGAACAGAATTTATCTACACATTACACAGCCACCTCCCTCACTCACACAGAGTCAGAATAATTTCCCAGAAGTCACACAGGCGCTCAGGTCAAAGACAGTGTGTACACAGTTTTTTTTTTTTTTTGATCTGGGAAGCATTCTCAAACAAATGCGGGAACTGAACAAGGGACTATAGAATGATGCAAATCACTGTGTTTTCTGAAGAGCACATCTAGGAAAAGCAGCTGGCTGGCCACAGATTTTACAAATCAGTCTCCTAAAGCCTGCTGATATCCAGTGTGTGGGGAGTGATTGGCACATCCACATGAACACAAGCCCCGAGCTTGATTTTAACACTGCAGACATGCTGCCTAACACGTTCAAAATCCATACGTTCCACCCTTACACCACTTGCAACCAACTCACAGAACAGCCGCCAAGGTTATTGCGGGTCACATTCGCAACAATTTTAGTCATATTGTGGGGCAATGTATGACAACGCTCATGATAACATTTCATTGCAACAAGCAGCTAAAGCATATGCATGCGTTCTTGAAACGTGCATTTGAAAGAGAGCTAGCTACATTTAAAATAAAATATTCAAAATATTTTATCACTTTAAAAAAATACAATTATGAATTCAACAAAAAGTTAGAGCAGACAGCACAGATCATGCTCTTGTCTGTCCTTAGTGAAGTCTGAAAGCCAAAATGAGTTTCCGTGCCAGAGAGACAGGTGTCACAGTTGTGATGAATGGTGTTTAAGAATGGGATACTCTTTCCCAGAAAAGACAAGGCTGCACAGCCAATTAACTGAACCAGACGGCGAGCATCAAACCTGCCTTTAAAGTCCAGCAGGCCATGATTGTAACAGTACACCTGTGCTGATGGTGGGACAGGGCAGCCTATCACCGCGCCCCACATGCACAACGCAAAAGTTCTGATATGAAACCCAATTGTTTAGCGCAACTGAGCTAGCAACAGTAACCAAGATGGGAAGGAGTTAGTGATAAGTGAATTTGCTAATGCAAAGAAAAGTCACCCTTTGCAGAGGTGAGCCAACACTGCCCGTTAGACAAAGTTCACATACGGAAGACTGCAGCTCTCTTCACAACATCAGTGCGTCTTGACTTTTCCTAGGGACGTGAGGATTTTTGTCTTGAGCTCAGAAGCAGTGGAAGAGGGAGCAGGAAGCATCAAAAGGAAGGGCAGCCGAACTAATTCCAGAATCCCAAGCCATCCCAACAGCCCAGTGGTAGATACAAACGCGCATTTGCCTCCTATGGACCAGTCATACCTCTGTTTCCTTTGATCTGAACTACAACACGGAAAACTGGAAGGAATTTAACACATCCAGCACAGAACATGCAGTAGTACTTCAGAAAAACAAGCAGAGATTGCAGGCAGCAGGCATCATACACATGTTTATTAGGCAAGGTATCAAAGAGGAAATTTAAAATTTAAATTTCCTGTGAAACTGTGCCATTCTACAGTACCTGCTCTTTGCGTAAACCTCATATGGAGCCTTTCCTTTAACATTCTAGTTTATGGTGACTTTATTATTTAATACATATATTACAAGCGGGTAATAGTTGTATGAAATGAGAACACACTAAATTGCTGGGCTGAAGAGTTCCGGGGGTACTGCTCTGCAAAGGGAAGTCTGCTGACTGCTCTAAAGAGCGGAAGGAAACTGAAGTTCCCCGCCCTGACCTCGCGAATCTCACCACAAAGACGAGAGATACCTGTACTGCGGCTGGGTGAGTATATGCAGTCAGCAAACTGACCTTAAACTGCTCTCATGCATTTCTACTGCTATCATGGTTTACGTATGTTTGAATGTAGACCAAGTTATCTTCACGTTTGTGTTATGAGGGGGAGTGATGTAACTGGCTGGAAATTTTTACATAAAAATTCATATAACATAATATAAATATGACATACACAAACATAATTTGATTTCTAATTAGCAATCACAGGGCTTAAAAATATTTTTCTTTTTTGTCTGAAAGTTTAGGGGCTGAGCTGACAACTGAAGAGGTCAGAACAGATGGAGCTGCAGACAAGCAAGCCTGCCCTCTCCACCTCCTCCGATGACTCCAACTCCTCAGCGGGCAATGACACAGCCACCCTGCTGCCTGAGGCCCCCTACCAGGCAGTGGAGGTGGTGTTCATAGTTCTGGTGGCAGGGTCTCTCAGCCTGGTCACGATTATTGGGAACATCCTGGTCATGCTTTCAATAATAGTCAACAGGAAGCTGCAGACCATAAACAACTACTTCCTCTTCAGCCTGGCATGTTCAGACCTGATCATTGGGGTAAGCTCCATGAACCTGTACGCAGTCTACATTGTGATTGGCTACTGGCCCCTGGGACCAGTGGTGTGTGACCTATGGCTGGCCCAGGACTACGTGGTCAGCAACGCCTCTGTCATGAACCTCCTCATCATCAGCTTCGACCGTTACTTCAGTGTCACCAAACCGTTCACGTACCCAAGGAAAAGGACCACCAAGATGGCGGGCATGATGATCGCGGTGGCCTGGGTCCTTTCCTTCTTCCTGTGGGCACCAGCCATCCTGTTCTGGCAATTTATCGTGGGTGTGCGGACCGTGCCGGAGACAGAATGCTACATCCAGTTCTTCTCCAACCCAACCATCACCCTCGGCATCACCATCGCTTCTTTCTACGTGCCTGTCGCCATCATGATGTGGTTGTACTGGCAGGTCTCCAGGGCCAGCAAGAGCCGCGTGAAGACGGGCAAGTACGAGCCCTCAGGGCCAAAACAAGAGAACCCATCCAGCACCGAGGTTGGAGACCACATTTTCACCCCTGAAGATGACGACGATGACGTGGAAACCCAGGGCCCAGACAGGAGCCGGAATGGCGCCCCTCCCACAGTAGGTGGGGTCGGGGGCGGGCAGGAGGAGGTGGGAGGGGCTCAGAGCTCCGACTCACGCCTGAGCGACAGGGGGCCGGGGCAACCTGGGAGAAGCAGCACCGCTACGGCCATCCAGCCGCAAGCCCGCCGCCACACCCCTGCAGGCCGCAAAGGAAACCCCGCGCCGCGCACCATCGCCACGGTGACAAAGCAGCGGTCCAAGAATAAGGTGGCGCTGTCGCGCGGAAAAAAAGTCACGCGCACCGTTATGGCCATCCTGGTCGCCTTCGTGGTCACGTATGCGCCCTATAACATCATGGTGCTCATAAACACCTTCTGCTCCACCTGCATTCCCGATGCTGTGTGGAAATTTGGCTACTGTTTCAGCTACATAAACAGCACCATCAACCCTGCCTGCTACGCCCTCTGCAACGCCACCTTCAAAAAGACCTTCAAGCGGCTCCTGCTCTGCCAGTACAAGGACATTCGCTCGGGTAGATAAACAGAGATGTGTGTGTATGTTACAGGCTGTGGCTGTGGTGTTCACTGATTTAAAAAGAAATTTATTCTCTTATATCACTGTAAACAACTACATGTATAAGCTCAATAGCTCGATGGACTAAAGAAAAAATACCTATTCATGTAATATAAAACGACATGCATTTAAAAGCCTACTAACTCTCAATTGAAAAACAAGCACCATTACAACACAGCTGAGATGTAGTAAGAATCTGCACACATTTATGATACAAAAACAGTGCATGAATAAGTAGTTTATAGTTTCATCTGATATGAATTTTGCATTACTGAAAATAGCCCAGACCATCAATCATCAACTTACAATTTCCATGGCACTGAGCAGTCTCACCTGCGCTGATTCTTTCCCTCAAGTTAGCCATCACGACGCACACAAGCACACACACGCACAACGCACACAAGCGCACACACACCTGCATGTATATGGACACACACACAAACACACACACAAACACACAGACCTGCCTGTATATGGACACACAAACACACACACCTGCATGTATATGGACACACATCTACATGTATATGGACACACATACACACACACCTGCATGCATATGGACACACACAAACACACACACCTGCATGTATATGGACACACATACACACACACCTGCATGTATATGGACACACATACACACACCTGCATGTATATGGACACACATCTACATGTATATGGACACACATACACACACACCTGCATGTATATGGACACACATCTACATGTATATGGACACACATACACACACACCTGCATGCATATGGACACACACAAACCTGCATGTATATGGACACACATACACACACACCTGCATGTATATGGACACACACACACACACCAGCATGCATATGGACACACAAACACACACACCTGCATGTATATGGAGACACACACACACCTGCACGTATATGGACACACACACACACACCTGCATGTATATGGACACACATCTACATGTATATGGACACACATACACACACACCAGCATGCATATGGACACACACAAACACACACACCTGCATGTATATGGAGACACACACACACCTGCACGTATATGGACACACACACACAAACACACGCACCTGTATGTATATGGACACACAAAGTCACAGAATTGAAATGTGTTTGACAAATGCCTCCGTCCAGCTGTTATTAATCCACACACTGGCCCAGATCTATCGTCTGCAACGTGACATAATCAGTTTTGTAAAGTTACAGATGGCGATCTTTAATTACACAGAATGCAGCTTCTTTATGTTTGTAAACCCATTTTACCACGTTTTGCATTTGTAATCCGTATGTGGCTAATTCAAATAAACAGACAATGCGTAAGTGAGCTGTTATTTTCCCGTACATATACAACGGAAATCCAAGGTCGAACTTACCAAGGTAAGTCCACAAAAGCAGGAAACCTTGGGTAGCTTTACTTTGGTTTTTTTTTTTTTTTTTTTTTTTTTTTTTTTACTTGTAACTTGCCATTTTCTTGATGGAGAATCATTTGCGACCAAACAAGGTTTTTAAGGAAATGTGTTGTTTTATGTAAACGATAGGAGGAAGATATTTGCTTTGAGTACGTGGTCTTTTTAGTATTTCAACAAAAAGTTTTTTGTTGAAATACAAATAAGGACAAATCGACAAACTGGTTAACAAGTTAAAATCAACCTCGGTGTTTGGCGAGCTTTTATCTAGTCTATACAGTCACCTGTTGCAGCAAACTACTTACGCAAGAGTGCTATAGTTAGAAATCTTGCACGTATGTCTATTTTGCGTTTTGAATGCGATTTCTACAGAATAATAATTTCGTCACATTTTATAGCTAGTTGGTACGATAAGGATTCGAAGCTTCCTACAATGCATTTCATTTTAAACATACAGTGTTTAGTTTTTGTTGAACACGGGAGTTGGCTCGTTTACAAGCTATGCATTCTGTTTATCGATAAACAGAGCGGCTACTGTTGACTAACCCACGGTATTTTAAACCGAAGTATCCATTAAACGCAAAATGTTTGAAGCGTGTTGAAGCGGACGGGAATGCATACCTTTGTAGGGGAAAATGTGTACAGGCTATGCAACGTCTGAAGCCCGCCGAAGAGTTGCAGGGGTAATTAACAATTAATGACAGGTGTTGTGCGCGAGCTCAGCTGCTTGGCCTGGAACTTACGTTATGGCTCCCTCTCCTGGATGCTTTGGCAAACAGTAATATCAATTGCCGAGGCTAAGCAAAGGATCCAGGACCAACATTTGAACAGAATATCTTCACACAGCCACCTCCCTCACTCACACAGTCACCAGCAATAAAGTGTGGCAGAGAACGAAAACAAACAGGATATACAGTACGATCATTTTTTTACAGGTGCCTAAGACTTTTGCACAGTACTGTACGTATGGATCCTTTTGAAATGTAAAACTTAAATTATGTGATTGCTATGATTCTTTATATTTGTTACTCAGGACTGTCAGGCTGTCTCCACCCCAGTTCCTTATAGCAATACTTCCTCTTTCTGTTCTTACTGTAAACAGTCCCCACCTCTGCTGTGATTGGTCAAAAGTGAAAAGAAAAATTATTTCCTGGAATGACGCAATGGGTCTTAATTCCAGGTAGTAACTTCTTAATTTCACTTGCATTTCTCCTCAGCAGTGTCATACAGGAACTGGTTTTACATGAGGACAGACGTGATCTCATCTTTATTGCATTTAGTACATATAAAATACAAACACGGGCAAAAGAAAACGTGAATCAGGTAAGAGTGAGGGGCTGGAGAAGCACTGTGTTCAGAAGGAGCTTGGCTAACAGTGCCCTGGAGAGAGTAAGTCTGTGATCTGAACGAGAGGGAAAAGAAGCAAAGGATGGCAGCTAACTTCACCGTGTCGGTGGAAGAGGTCTCCTGCCCAGTGTGCCACGACATCTTCACTCACCCCATTATCCTGCCGTGTAGCCACAGCTTGTGTAAGGGCTGCTTCGAGCAGTGCTGGATGGCCGGCTTTCGGAAATGCCCGCTGTGTAAGAGGCCGTGCCCCCCCGGGACCGATCTCCCTGTTAACCTGGCTCTGAAGAACCTCTGCGAGCGGTTCCACCTGGAGCAGGAGGCCGGGCCTGGCCCTGAGGTGCACTGCGCTCTGCACGGAGAAAAGATGAAGCTCTTCTGCCTGGTGGATAAACAGCCGATATGCGTCGACTGTGTGCCTGACCTGCACGACTGTCATAAATGCTGCCACTTAGCGGTAGCAGCGCACGACCATAAGGTGAGCAAGACCTGCAGACCTGAAGACACTCAGCAAATGAAGATGTGCTTGTCTTAGTGTGAAATCGCTTATTTTGTGCACTTGTTGTGCCTTGTATCACATCGTCTTGATGCTGTAGCTTGTAATGCCTCCTAGTTTGACTTGGCATAGGTTAGGTCAGATTAATGTTCACTGTGTGAACTGCACTTAATGTGTTCATGGCTATGAATAACCGTTATAGCATTGTACTTTATCGGACCTGTGTTTTGTAGTTGTTCCAATGACCTTTTGTATGCACGTATTTTATGTCGCTTTGGATTTATTTGGATTCTACCAAATAAATGTAATGTTGTGAATCTGGTTCTGGTTGCGGTTGTGTGACAGTATCACAAAGATGTTTCCTGTCTTTGTCTTTTACACATACTCCAGACATAAAGCACATTGTTCATAAGGCATATTTCAACCACGACTCACGCTCAAGCCTCACACCCACCCACACACACACACACACAATGTACATGGTAAATTATAATTTTGACATTGCAGATGAAGATGCAGGCTGCATTGAAGCCCTTACAGGACAAGCTGAAAAATTTCAATAAAACCAGTAAAACTACATATGAAAAACAGCAGCACATCAAGGTAAAGTATGTGAAAGTGTTGTGGCTTTTAAAAGTATAAACAAAATAATAAATACATGTATATTTATATTATATATGAAATATGAAGGAACTGTATGTACATTTCTATATTATTTATATTACAAGTTTACAAGAATTGAAAATAAATTAAACACATTTTTTAAAAATAAGGTTTCTCAGTTGCTTGATTACAGCTTTGAAAACTGCATTCAAATTGGCAAAACAACATATCATTAGCTAAATGCTGTAAGATGCTCAAACCATGTATTAACTGTTGCAATATCAACTAAAAGCACCAAAATAGATTAATGCATGCAAGGTATATGCCTTACTGCAGTTTCTCATAGCTGAACTATTGGCACAGTTTTAAAATCAGCTAACACAGAATTCAAAGCCTGTAAACTATATTTACAAAAGCCAATTAATCCGAGTGTCATTTTCTACAACACAAAGGGTGTGTGCTCGAAATCAGCACACCCCCTTCCCCCATTTGCTTTCAAGTAACTGAGAAAAACTAATCCAAGCCTTAATCTTTTCAGAGTCAGGTTCAACGCACAGAGAAGCGGATAAGAGAGGAGTTTCAGGAGCTGCACCAGTTTCTACACCAGGAAGAAGCAGCCAGGATCGCAGCCCTAAGAGCAGAGGAGGCAAAGAGGAGTCAGACTCTGAGCAGGAAGATGGAGGAAGTGGTCAGAAAGATGGAGGCCCTTTTAACCACAATCAAAGCCGTAGAGCAGGAGATGGGGAAAGATGATGTTTCATTCCTACAGGTCAGAGCAAAGCAAGAGAGAAAATCAAAATGTTTTGTCAATACATTTGGCATATAGGAGGCGCCATACAGGTAGAAGCCTCAGAGGAATAAGACTGAATAAAAAGAAAAGTCACAAACACAGTGCAAACACGCGCAC
The DNA here is from genome assembly GCA_039654925.1 of Anguilla pacifica. Taxonomy (NCBI): domain Eukaryota; kingdom Metazoa; phylum Chordata; class Actinopteri; order Anguilliformes; family Anguillidae; genus Anguilla; species Anguilla pacifica. The sequence goes on from CM077302.1 coordinate 12,252,017, forward strand.
ACACCCGCCATCTTCCTGCCATTTTTGTCGAGGTCTTTCTTTCAATGAGCAAAAGTGGGCAGCAGAATCTAAATTTTTTTTTTCTTCATGTTTTTATTTCAGAATTACACTGAAACAATGAAACAGTAAGTCAGAATCCTTTCCTTTAAATTCTTGCAGTTTGTCACACTGATATAAAGCCCTCAGCTGCTCTAATTCCTGGATGTCACGGCAGAACTGAGTGCACAGTTCAGGACCCTGATGTCTCAGGAGTACTGATCGACGTGGCCAAACACCTGGGGAACCTGAAGTTCCACGTCTGGCAGAAGATGCTGGGGATGGCGAAGTACTGTGAGTGCATTGCACGACTGTGTGGCAGCGTAATGATAAATTGTCTTTGATTGATGGCTGGAAAAAGTCAACATCATTCTGGTGGGCATATACCCTGTAGGCCTGCATGGTACCTTATTTCAGTTGGAGTGGCAGATAACCAAGTGATCTTTTATTTCTTCCCATCTTGTTGTTTCTATTCAGCTCCTGTGATTCTGGACCCCAACATAGCCGGTCCCTCGCTCATATTGTCTCAGGATCTGACCAGCGTGGAAAAGGGCAAAGAAATTGTCTGCAGTTATATTTATCTTTTTGGGTCAGAAGGATTCAGCTCAGGGAAACACCAGTGGGATGTGGAAATTAGCCGACACACTTTTATACGTATAGGTATTGCCAATGCCTATGGCAAAGAGACGGAGTCTCAAAGAGAGGGATGTACAAATGTTTATGAACAAAGCCACATCTGTGCTTTTCAATACCTGGGTGATTGTGATGATGGTTTTGATGAAAAATCTGTACGCAATGGAATGGTCAAGTTTAGAGTGCTTGTGGACTGTGATCAAAAAACTCTGTCATTATTTGATGTCTATGGCAACCAAACTTGCAAACCTGAAAGATTCACTCTCACAGGGATACTCTTTCCAGTATTTTGCTTTGTATGCTTGGAGGCGAAACTTGACCTTCTGAAGATCATGCCTGCCACGGTCAAGGTCATGGTGTAGAAGAGAGTTCAGTGACTGAATATTCATGCTTCTCTAAAGCTGGTGGTTTACAGATGAGATACCTGAAAAAGGGTGCGTCAACATTAATTTTTTCTTGAAATAAAGACTTTAGTCACGGTCTTCTGAGTGGACAGGAACAACTCTTAAACACATCTCCCCAGCCAGGTAATCTCTGGGGATTAAAACCGATGGGTTTCTTGACTGTACGTATAGATGATGATTTCTGCTTGGAGGAAACACTTATTTCCTCTAAGATGTTCCCTGTGATTATCTTCCTGCCATAATTTAAGAGAGAAAAAAGTGTCAAACATTTTACGAATTTATATTATCTGTGATCCTATTTATTTTTTAAATACAGGCATCTTATTTTGTTTATATAAAGGGAAAAAAGTTATTTGGGGTTGTGAAGATGTGTCCACTGTATTTGTGTGTATTATAGGAGGGTTCATTAGGTTAGGGGAGTAGTTGTTAAAATCACTACAATGTAATTTAATGTTTAAGCTCCACAAGTTCTCTGTCATATAGTGGTAGGACTACAATGTTTAACCGTTGTTATGATCTATTCATCCTTGTTGTGTTTTGAGCAAAAGTATGTGTATATTTTATTTGAATTATATCCTCAATAAAGGGCTCAGTTTTGTATTTTACTATATACGTGCCACTGGAATCAATATGCTTTCCACAAGTTTACTTTTCATAGATTCCTCTCTCCATTCCTGACAAACTTTTAGTTAGAAGTGACATCATTATTTACACAGCCCGTGAGCATTCACCCCATCCAGCTTCCTCACGAGTCACCAGCCAGTCAAGTGTGCAGTTACAATGTTAAAACAAATTATTTTAAATCAGAATAAACATTATTGGTGCACTTCTTTATTAACAAAAGACTCTGACTCAGACTTAATTTGTTTGAGTAATGCAGGGAAAGTGTGCCTACAAATAAAAAACCTTTAACTCCGTACACAAAGGGCAATGGATGCATCGTAGTTACCCACTGGTAGCCAACTGCAGCACACCATTTTCAAAAGGTTTCCATTTCATAATACAGCTGATCACACCTTGCATAGCGATTAGTCTAGAATTTCCATGATTATTCGACTGGCAGTTATTTTGCTCTTACTCGGGCAGTGAGCACCAGGGGCTAAAACCTGCACCTTCTAAGGGCGTTGACCTGCTGCCCTTAGTCCTACAGGAAGCTCAGCCGGCTCCGCCTCCAGTTCTTCCCATAGTGCTCTTCTGGAGTGTCACTCACCAGCACAGGAGGGGGTGGGGCCTGCAAGGGCGTCGGGGGGAAAAGGAGGCGGAGCCTGGACAGGCAAGTCGCCTCTGTAGCACCGCAAGTCCTGCTCTGCGGTAACGCGTCTGGAGTCTCTATATCAGGGGGGGTGAATCCATCGTCTGTGAAGGAGGGCCGGTTGCCCCCCACAGGGGTATTAATGGTACGGTCCTCTGTGTGGGACACAGCTGCGGCTGGGGTCAATTTAAATGCCGCCGCGTCTTGTGCACTCCCTTTCCAAAGGGAGGGAACGCTCTGCAGTGCCTCGCTGTTGCAATTCGGAGACGGCCCTCTGCCAACAGGCTCTGAGGTGCGCTCGTCCGCCCGGGCCCCGCCCGGTTTAGCCTTCTCTCCATGCCTTGCGACGGGAGGGCGTGGGGGGGCAGTGGCGTGCTTCTCAAAGGACAGGGCGGGGAACTTGCAGACGCTGGCCTTCCTGTGTCGCGTCAGAGACAGCAGTGAACCACTGTCCAGAGCACTCCTGTCGGAGCAGCTCTTCTTCATCCCTCTTCTTCTGCGTGGATGCAGAGCCAGGCTCATCATGCTGGCGTCAAACTGAGGCGTTACCTAAGAGACAGGGGGGAGTCCAGAAACTGCTTACCAGTCAAATGTGAGGTGTCAACTTAAACGTAAAAGCTATAGTCACAATCTTCTTGGGTGAGCGAGCGAGCAAGTACTTCATTTGAAAAGATCACAGCAATACCGTATTTCAGAAAAGCTATGCAATCTTGATTATCGTCATCATACATTATATGGCAATACATATTTGACATTACCCAAGAATTGGCAGTGCTGCTCTGACGCTGTTCCTCGGACAGGAAGATTTTGGGGTTACGAGCACATCGCACTTTTGGACCGTACGGATGATAGGCTCCATCCAGAGGCGCTTGGACGAACTGTAGCTGTTGCTTCGACTTTGGGTTTCTCTTTTGGGTTCTGCGGGGCATCAGGAGCGGCCAGCGGCCACCCTTTGGTCGGATATGGCTACTTTTAGCACACACAATACCAGATTACGTTAGCTACATAGCCCAGTCCCATGCCCTCAATGTTCTCGTGGTTTTATGAGCTGATTGTCCTAACACGGTGGAGTGCAAAGTCGTACACTAAGGATCAAAGCCATTGTTAACGTTAACTGCTGAAATGTACTTTCCACTGCAAGTACTTCGCTTAATCTAGCAAGCAATCTCGGCTGCTTTGTAGGAATTAGTGTCAACAGAAAACAGGAAATCAATCGTCTGACCGATTACCTATCTTATCGGGCAAGCAAAAAGATACCATACGTACCAAAATTGTCATTTCTGTTCACATACTTGATTTCCATGAAACTGAACACTTTCAGGGATTTGTACATGGACAGACCGGACCTTGCAAACCTGCTCGACGGCTAACGACGTCCAACCATAAACTGTATAAAGCACACCAGCTAAAATTGAATTCCAACATGCCGCTGCCCTCCGATTGGTTCAGAGACGCCGGTGGGAGGGGGAGGCTGCATCTATGTGGTGGCTTCAACTAATCACATGACCGGAACGAGTAGGACTGCGCCAAAATTCAAATCCCCCCAACAAAGTGAAAGGAAATCGAAAGAAATATGATCAAGATTCTTGGCTTTGATTAATGTTGGACATTGATACTGAAATACGAGGGACTGACGATCAACAGGACATTTTTCTAATATGAAGGTCTCGTATATTTATGAATGAATATGTATCGATTAATTTAGCTTGCTTATTCATGTCCACTTTTATGACAGTTTTATCCAGCTGGTCTGTCACTGCAACTGCCCTAGCTAACGTTAGCTAGCGCTGATATAAAGCCATTTTTCTCGATTGAAATACAGTTATGCAGCGAGGTAAACATAAGACAACGTTACATTAGCTATGTTCAACAACTTGCATTACGTTAGCTCATGCACTAGCTATTACAAATCTAGCAGCTAGTCTACATTGTTACAGTAAACTTTCGCTGATGCGTTAGCTAGATGTCTTGGTGGCTGCAACTAGTCCACATCCAACACAGTTACGATTAATAATACCTAAGGCTTCAGTTAACGTTACTGTTTTGCAGGCATCTTCATTTGGTCATATGTGGCTTGACACCGAACCCAATGTCGAACTTCCGAAAGAACTGAAATCGGTTGAAGGACACAGTTCTAGAAGATGGTTTATCGCCTGCTTATTATCAATATACGTCACAACTTGCACGGACGTTTGAAAATATCTTCCGAATAGTTGCATTTTTTAAAATTTCGATTATTGTAGCATTTCTAGTATTGTACCCAACTGATGCTCCATACACCATTTATATGAACTCCCGGCTGTTGTTTTTGGCATGCGTAATCAGAGCGGTACTGGAAACCAATAGCTTTTGAACTTTTCATTGACATTGGCTGCTGTCAGAGCATCATTTCAGGTAACAAGAAACGGTTCTCTTTGCCATTTTCTGGTGGTGCTATTATTTTAGATTATACTGATTGACAGTAGATTTGTTTATACTAAGAAATGGAGAAAAAAAACTGCAAGTTAGCCAAGTGTTCATCAGCTTCACTGAGCACTGAACTTAAAATCGGCATAATTTATTTATGGAAACGCAGAGAAATTAATTTCACACAGCAAGATTTGAGCTGCACAATTTTGCAGACAGCCACACGCAGCCCTCTGGCTGCAGGCTGTGAAGCACTGATCCAGAGGACGAGTTTCAGACATACGAGGGACTTTCTAAAGCGTTCTCATCTTGCTCACATTATTGTCGCATCAAGAAGGTGGTTATTTAAAAAAAAGTAATAATGTATGTCCCACTTCCAGACCCTCGACCAAGTGCAGGACACCTTAGACTGACGTTTGACCAGGATGAGACAGAGTCCCAGGAGGCCGCTAATTCTCAAGAGGAGGAAGCTTCCCTTTCCCGAAAGCGAGACGGAGGCTGCCCGTGATGTGCCCGACGGTGCCCGGAGCCAGGCTACGCCACCCGCTCCCGGGGAACGGGGTCTCCCCGACGCGCTCCGCATCGTGGACCACCCGTCCATGCCCGACACGCAGGTGGTGGTGGTCCCGCAGGGCGCGGACCTCCAGAGCGTCATCGACAGCCTCTCCGCCAGGGGCAAGGAGCGCGGTCCCCAGGGGCCCAACAAGTTCATCCTGCTGAGCGGCAGGAGCGGAAGCTCGGAGGACTGGCCCGGCTCTCTCGGCCTGTCTTCCTGGGGAGAGGACGGCGACGCAAGGGCTTTCGGGAACCCGCTCACCCTCCACCCAAAGCCAGAGTCGGGGTGCAGAACGGACCGCCCCGTGGAAGCCAAGCCCCTGACCTCAGCGACATTTCGTGAGTCTGAAGCCCTCTAACCTGGCAGCATGTTTTTATTTCAGCGTGTGTGCATCACCCCAGGTGGTTCTCCATGTTTGTTCAGCTTCACTCACCAGGGGCCTGCACCACCAAGCAGGATTACTGAGTTAGCCAATAACTGAGCAAAACCCGGAACAGCACTTTTTACTTCACTCCATGTTCCAGATCTGGAATGGTTCCGGGTTTTACTCGGTGCAGTTATCCAGCTAACTCACTAAACCTCCTTCGTGACACAGGCGCCAGATTCTAAAGACAATAGGGTTTGCAGCGGTGCAGAGTGCCAGTGGTTCACTTGGCGGGGACGCAATCTCTCATTCCTATTTCTCAGCGAGCACGGAGCAGGACAGCAGCCCACTGAACGACAGCCTGACCAACATCCAGTGGCTGGGGGGGATGTGCTCGGACGGCCTGGGGTCGGGCGCCGGGGGGAGAGCTTCCGAAAAGGAGAACCAGGAGCCCTGCGCCCAGCATCTGCAGGTCAGCACACCGACACGGGCCTCTCTGACTGATTATCACATACGCTGCTTACCACCCATTCAACTAATGAATCCGTTTCCAATTATCATTGTCGCTGGCATGTGTGCTAACACAGAGCTGCTAACAAGGGTGTCGCGGCACAACGTATTAAATGAACCTCACAGGAGCAACGCACACAGCAGGAGCGCTAAGCTTCGCTCAAATAATGAACCAATGGTCAAATATTGGAGCTTGATGTTATCATCAAAAGTGATTTCAAAAAGGACACAGAAATTGCCTATTTGTGCGGGAACTGGACCAAATTTCCATGTGGAGTGTGTGGCTGAATCGGTTTAACGTGTAGCCTTTCTTTTCCTATCATTTAAAAACAAATAGGCTATAAAATGGATTGAACTTGAACTGACCTAAACCCTGGTGGTCCCATCCCGCTCTCCCGTAGCTCTCCCAGCACCTGGACGGGGCACAGAGGCCTCCGTACTCCTACATGGCCATGATCCAGTTCGCCATCAACAGCAAGCCGGACAGGCGGATGACCCTGAAGGAGATCTACACGTGGATCGAGGACCACTTCCCCTACTTCAGAAACGTGGCCAAGCCAGGGTGGAAAGTAAATACGCTCAGAGCTCGCAGAAACACGCAGATATTGCTGCGAAAACAACACATTTTCCGCATTTTAATTAAATTGTGGCCTTGTCCCATTGGGATAGGACAGCAGGAACACAGCCTTCAACCTGCTTCTGTAGTTCTGCATTTCTGTAAACGGCAGCAATACATCACAGGCATTTAGCAGACTTACATGCTTTACATAGCTGTGTGTGCATTTGTGATTTTGCTGATCGCTAAGCGCTTCCAGCTTCATTTTAGCATCGTGTCGGATCGGCCTCTTTTCTCTTACGCCACTTGCAGAACTCCATCCGCCACAACCTGTCCCTGCACGACATGTTTACCCGGGAGACGTCCCCAGACGGAAAGATCTCCTTCTGGACCATCCGTCCCGAGGCCAACCGCTGCCTGACCCTGGATCAGGTCTACAAGGTGGGCGTCACGAACGCGCGCCCGCGCTGAGATTTCGACCGGGCGCCTTTTTTCGGTTGGAGCGCGTCCAGGTCTCCGCTGCTCTCCCGGATGAGCACTGCTGTTAAAAGCAGAAGGAGAACAGAGATCTGAAGCCTCACACACACCGGCGCTTTCAGTTCTGAGATGTTTCGGGAAACGTGTTAATTGAGAGGTTTTCGCCACGTTGACCTTTTCATACGCATTACTCTGATGCATTAGGTGGTTTTCCGAAACCCGGCAGTGTGGATTTGACGGGTTTGAGGAGCCGAAACGGTTTTAAAAACAGGTTTTAACGCTGGTGTGTACGAGGCTTGAGGCTTAAGACTTGGCCGTATTGGGTTTTTTTTCTCTGACTTGTTCTGTTTCCTTACCCCCTCCCACAGCAGGTGCTGGATCCAAGTACCCCCCATTCCACACAGGTCTGTGAGCAACAAGTAAGCCTGCTTTTTCTCCCCCCTCCATCCCCACCCGAAAGTGTACGGGACAGTCAGGACAGAGCTGAGGGCAGGGCTAATGCGTTTGTGTTCCTGCTTCTCCACGCTCCTCTGCGCTTCTTCAGCAGACGTGCCAGACACAGGGAAAGATGGCCGCCACAGCGTTCCATCAGCAGGGCTGAGCTGGGTGACCCTCTGTCACCACGCAGGCGTAGCTCAGGCAGTCAGTGCTGCGGTCTGACAGGGGAGGAGCGTTTCTTTTTAGCCATCAAAGCTCACCCCAAGTGAGAGATTAACGCTGAGAAATCTCCCCCCACAGCAACTAAAGCCAGCTGTTCCACAAATCAAGAAAGTGGCCATTCCAATCAGCTCGGGTGAGTGACAGGAAAGGGGGTGGAGACCATACTCTATTTTATTTTCACATTGAGCTTTCGTTTTTTTTAAGGCTCCTCTTACTCTTTTTCCCTCTATTCTCGACACAGAGAGGAAGATGAAGCCCCTTCTTTCTCGTCCCGAGTCCTACCTGGTGCCCATACAGCTCTCCCTCAGCCCCTCTCTCTTCCTGCCCTCGGTGCAGCTCCCCCTAGCTGCGCCCCCGCAGAACTGCAGCTCGTTGGCGGCAGAGTTCCAGGGAGGGGGCAAAAGGGTCCGCATCGCCCCCAAGGTGACGCTCGCCCTCCCCAAGGGGCTTTTGGTTTTTTGGGTTTTTTTTTAAGGGGTTTAGGAATTACAGTTATTTGTACAACAATAAGATTTGAACTTGAAATGAGATGAAACTCGAAATGGCTTGAAACTATAATCCAATAAGATGCAGACCGAACTTTAATGTAACTACAATGTGTGTGTGTGTGTGTGTGTGTGTGTGTGTGTGGTCCTGCAGTGTGCCCCGCCCCCTGTGGAGGAATTTAAGGAGGACCCCTTGTGCGTCTCCCTGACCCTCGGGGCCCCGGCGGCCCCAAACCACCCCGCCCAAAGAGTGGCCAGAGGCTCCCGCCGAAAGCAGTACCTGGCCCCGCCCCCCAGGGAGGAGCCCGTGCTGCTCTTCCCCGACAGCACCTTCTTCGACTCGGGCCTGACCTCCGACCTCTCCGCCTCTCAGGACACGGGGCTGGACAGCCCGGGGAGGGCGTGTGCCTTCAAGACGCCAATCAAAGGCAGCCGCCCTGCCTCCTCCACCCCCAGCAAGCCAATTGGGAGCGAGAACGCCGCCGCCTCCTCCTCCTCCTCCCTGCCCTCGCCCTGGAGGACCAGCCCTCGGGTGACGGACGCCCGCGACGTGCTGGACTTCAGCCCCATCCGGGGACCCCTGGGGCCCAGTCTGACCCCGCAGAACCAAAACCGCACCCCCCCCTTCGGCTTCGACTCCACCCCCTTCAGGGAGCCGCCCCTTTTCAGCTCCCCCCGCGAACTCCTCACCTCGTCCGCGCGGCGGTCCCCCCCGCCAGCGGGGGGCGCCGTCCCGGCCAACTGCTCCCTGACCGAGGGCCTGGTCCTGGACACCATGAACGACAGCCTGAGCAAGATCCTGGTGGACATCAGCTTCTCGGGCCTGGAGGACGAGGAGCTGGACGTCTGCAACCTCAGCTGGTCACACCTCATCCCAGAGCTCAAGTGACCCCGCCCCGCCCCGCCCCGCCCGCGCCGGGCTCCTCACCAAGCTGCTGACTCCTGCGCTCGTTTCGCGCTAGTTCACGTGACGTGCGCGTCTCTGTCGTGCTGTTTCTGCATGCGCGTGTGCGCGATTCGTCTGCACTTTCCGTCCTGTCGTTTTCTACCTTTTACCCTTTTGTGACTGACCACCTCTTCTCTTCACTTGCTGTTCATGTCTATTGTGTGTGCATGTGCGTGCGCATGTGTGTGAGTGTGTGTGTGTGCATGCATGTGTGCGTGTGCGCACGCGTGTGTGGTGTGCGGGCATGTATGTGTGTGTGTGCTGTGCGTGCGTGTGCACGTGTGGTGTGAGTGTGTGTGCGAGTTCACACCAGATGGCATGTTTTGTGTTGTGGAGGGCCAACTGCATGGCCGTTGACCCGAAGGAAGTAGGAACAAGCTCAGATAAGCTAGTCTTTTCTTTTGCAGTGATTTCAGAAGATAACTATATTTTCATTTGCACATTCTATATATTTACATTATTGTTTCAGATATAAACTGAGGAAAAAACTGTATTTCCTTAGTAAGACACTAGCGTATTAAGGATTTGAATCTGCCACCTTTGTTAGAAGTTATACGTCTGCTGTTCATGCGATCTGGAGACGATTATAGCACAATGTAATCTTATAACACCAGAACGAAGGGATCAATAAAGCAAGTTTCACCTTTTACTGAGGTCATCTTTTCCCTTAAGGTATGCTCTATATCCGTGGGAGAAAGTCTAATTCAGATTCCACCAAATTAAAAACATTATTTCAATTAAATTCAGTAAAGTAATGTACAAACAGCATACTGCTGACTAGGTATGTCTGTTGATATTGGGGAAGGCAAATGTTTATTTCTCTGGGAAATGTACAATTGAGCAGTTGTGGGAGAAGTCCTTGCATTGTTTTATATCCTATTTGTGGCTAATTCATCACCTATCGAGGGAATACTGTCGTGTCTTGATGCTAATACTAATATATGTGGTTTAATGTTTGTACAGTCTTCAGTATAACTGACCAATCAGATACGTGAGAACAAATCCATTGCTTTTATATAAAACATTCCAGTGGTACAACAAAATAGAAATATCCAAGTTTACATTTAACAGGAACTCCACATGACTGTTGGGCTCCATTGCAGAAGCTTGCAAATTTCCCATGTAGCACATTTAAGAACTGCACTGCAACGAACCGCGCAAACATAGGCAGACAGTCCAGTCCTCCAGGAAGGACAGCTAGTGCACACAACAACTTCAAGGAACTGAGCGATGCCCCCTCCCCCCCATCAAAGGAAGCGACAACCAATAGGAATCAGCCGAAGAGCTCACTGACGTCAACGGCAGGTATCCCTTTTCCAAAAGATGGCCTACAGAAAAAAGATTTCGTTTGAAATCGTGTTCATTAAAATGTCTGCTACCAGTACTCATGAACATAGTAGGCTTAGGGTGGTGAGACGAACTTGGTGTGTCATTTTGAGCGCAATTCCACTATGGATAATGCACTTGGTATGTGTAATGTGTTTTTAACAGGCAAACATTGCTGATTAGTGTCCCAAGTCTACCAATTCATGCCTACTCACGAATACCAAACGCACCAAGGCAACTGGCCCAGTGTCGCTCTGTAGGAAACGGAGCCTGTACTCGAGTACACTAATTTGAATCGGCTACTAGTGCTATTACTAGTGCGCTTAGAACCTTTCTGATTGGTTCCCTTTAGGTTGAGAGCACATACTGAGTGTGTCCACGGTGACAGATAAATGCCCTTCCTGTCAGTCAACCTGAACGGCTGGCTCTGTGACATCACACACTGCCTACTGTGACATCACACCTCCCGCCCTGCGATGCTCCTTAAAAGGCGTGAGACCTGAGTTGAGCCGACGGACGGCGCGATGCCCGCGGAGCGTCGTCGGGGGCGACCTCTTCCTGGCGCGACTCCGCCCCGGGTCATTTCACCGCCGGCGTGACACGGCTCTGCAGCTCCCGCCCGCGCCGGGTCGCCGCCCGGCAGGCCGCGCAGGTGTACGCGTCGTCCCCCTCCCGCTGCGACGCCCGCGGGACCCCGTCCCACCGAGAGCAGCGCTCGCACTGCACCTGGAGCGGCAGGGCGACACAGCTCCGTAAAGCGCAAAGGCTCCTCCCACAAATTTACTCCAGTGACCCGCAGTACTGTGTGTTCTCTACTCACCACCAAAACCTCCTCCACGTCCAACAGGTCAATCACAGGCGTGGGCTCAGCCGTTTGTGCGCCTAAAAAAACAGCTTGTTAAACCAGCAACTGCATCAGATATCATAAATGAACTTTTGTTTTCCCATTGTGAACATCCCACGCCTAACTGTCACCCTTAAAGGAAATTAAATCAACACATTCGTGAACATAAATAAATAAATAAAGGTTTGTATGGTACACCTCGAACATTTCACTCTGTTGACCGTACGTCATCTCTAAGGGTGTGACCGTGGCACTCACTTGAAAGTTCAGAGTCTGGCCCCGGGGCTGTGTCTGGGGGCGGAGGGGTGTCTTCCTCGTTGACGAGCTCATCCTCGACGAGCTGCACACAGTGTATAAAGAGGAGGGTCAGACACACGGTGCGTTACAGAGGCCGGTAAAGGAGCTCCAGTGGAGGCTTACTGACGGGCTGCTCCCTGACGCTGGGCAGGTCGGTGCAGGGCTCCCGGCTGTACAGCATGTAGAAGGGGCTGTGGTGGGTGCCGGGGTGCTCTCTGCAGCGCAGGGAGAACAGGGACGCGGGCAGCTGCACGTCCCAGCTCCTCTGGTGGTCCTTCACCAGCTCCGACAGCATGCTGCCCGGGCACACAGACAGCGGCCGTGTGACAGATGCCAGTACAGGGCTGAGAGCGGCACAGACACGCCGCAGCACAGACACACTACAGCACAACCACACTGTAGCACAGACACACTACAGCACAACCACACTGCAGCACAGACACACTACAGCACAACCACACTGCAGCACAGACACACTACAGTACAGACACACTACAGCACAAGCACACTGCAGCACAGACACACTACAGCACAACCACACTGCAGCACAGACACACAGCACAATGGAAAGTCACACTCAGGACGGCTTTGGCCCACCTGTCGATGTAGGACTGAGTGAGCAGGTCCAGGGCATAGGTCTCTGAGTGAAAGACCACAAGAGAGCAGGCCTCCACATCCAGGTAGGTTTTGAGCGCCAGGTTCACCTGCAACATCCTGAATGTCACCACACAAGTCACCTGTTCACGTGAGAGCGGGAACTCCACACACCACTCAACACCGCCTGGCTTACCCACAATGCCTCACTACACTGTGCAGAAGTGGCGCTCGTGCATCAAGCCTACACCGTTTCTTAAAAGCCGTCACTCAAGGCCGTCTGTCCTGTAGGTGTTGTCTGAGCGGTTCTCCTCAGCGCCTCACCTCTCTGATGAAGGTCTTATCCAACCGCGACAGGATCCGGTGAGGACACCCCAGCTGGCAGATGAGGCAGTGGATGCGGAGGGCCACCTCTGCGGGCGAGAGCGACCTCATGGGGTACGCCTCCACCCACTTGGAGTAGAAGTCCACCACGGTCAGCGCGAGCGTGTGCCCGTCGTGGGTCCTCGGCAACGGCCCCTTCACGTCCATGCCCAGCCACTGCCACCTCAGGCTCATCTGAGGACCAGCCACAACCAACGTCATCACACGCCTTTTATTACAGGGCTGTCAATCACAATGCTCTGTCAATCACACCATCCTTATCTGCCTATCACAGTCTATTAGCCCTCCTGGTAGGCTGGGATGGAGCAGCTTCTGCTGTTTCTTAATTAGGACATTAGGCCGTTATTTCAAATGTATATTCTCTTAGGACTGTGCTGTGTGTGAAAATTACTAGGCCAGCAAGATGTGAAATGTCTCCAAAAGCTTGTTTCCCCTCCACATTCAGTCTCAAATTCGCCTTTCAGTCTGAATTACAGACTACCCCCCCCCCCCTTCAGATTCACAATCAGAGCACTCACCTGGATGGGCGGGGATGACCCCTTCTTCGAATTCTCACTGCTCACCTGAGGAACGTTGAAGAGCACAACATTACTCTGAAAGTCAGGTTCAAAACTCCAAAATTTAAAGGCTCACAGTGACCATTTCACCGGCCTTCTATAATCACCAGTTAAATACAGCACGAGAGGCTCCCACTGCTCACTCAACATACATCTCTCCAAGCTCCTTCGGCCCACTGGACGCTCTGCAAAATTCACACAAAATTTCAAATTAGAAATGCTGAAATAACGTCTTTCAGAGCTGAACACGCAAGTTTCGATAGAAGTTCTTGTTTGGGACGTACCCCTGACTGGCAGTAATGCTCGTGGGCGCGGCTGGGGTGGAATGCGGAGTGGTCCACAACGATTGTCGGAGCGGGCGCATTACCAGCTGATGGACTTCAAAGCAGACAGTTAAAGTAAGTAACACAAGGCTTCGTACTGGTGAACTTCAAAGCAGACAGTTAAAGTAAGTAACACAAGGCTTCGTACTGGTGAACTTCAAAACAGACAGTTAAAGTAAGTAACACAAGGCTTCGTACTGGTGAACTTCAAAACAGATGAGCAGTCAATGAACAGCCACCACTAAGGTCGTGGTTATCACCAAATCCGTCAGTCCTGCCTGGTCTGTTTGAGATCCTGATTTTCACCAAGATTCCAAGGTAAACACTCTTCAAAAGACCGCAGCGAAATTCCATATAAAACCCATCATACCAATTATGGCTGCATGAATCTCTCTTTTTTTAATGCAAATTTTCATTAACCCTTAAGTCAAATTTAGTTTGGCATGATATGTCTGCAGTAGTTGACCTAACATCGTATTCTTCTCATAAAGGCGTAAAACTTAACTGTTCTCCCGCTGCTGAATAACTCCCTTCAGTTCCAGGCCTGCCATTTTCCTTTCCTGCTACATCTGGGAAACACAGATATGAGAGAGGTACTTTACCATCTGGATGAATGTAAAATTATGATGTATAAAACCTGAATTATTATACGGCTATCACAAAATACGGAAATGGATAATTACCACTTAGTCTTGTCATCCCTTCATTTATTTCTGAAGGCTGTTGGCCCTTCAAACAGAAATTCCCAGATGAAATCGTTGCAAAAATGGAAAATCCAAAATGTTTCACATTTGTTTGCCCAAGATCAAAACAGGAAGTTATGTGAGCCACAATGCTTAAAGGTTATCACTATGTGCACAGAGGAATATAAAATTGCATGTGAAACGTGCACTACGTCTCAAACGACAGAACTGCGAACGGTAAAATAATACTTGTGATAAAGGCTGAATGACTCACCACATGACTGGTTTGAATCTTTGGAGCTGGAATCTGTGGGGAAATGGACAGGACTTCAGTCAGCTTTAACTTTACTCCCCTCCAACCTCGCATATTTTTGCAATCCCATTTCAAAAAATGATCACTGAATAACGTTCTCAGCTTGTCTGTCGGCGTATGTCAGTATGAGCGTGTGACCGTCGTGGGTTTTCAGCCACGCCCCTCTTCACATTCATACCAAGCCACTGCCACCTCAAGCTCATCTGAGGACCAGCAACAACCATGTCATCTCTCACCTTTTATTACAGGGCTGTCAATCACAATGTTCTTACACTATTGTTACCTGCCCATTACAGGCCTGTCAGTCTGAGCTCCTGGAGGGGCTGGGTTGGAGCGGCTTCAGCAGTTTCTTAATTGGCCATTTAAAAAAATGCATTCACTCTTAGGACGGGACTGTGTGTGAAAAACACTAGGCCCACAAGATGTAAAATGCTTCCAAAAGCTCCTTTCCACCCACATCCAGTCACAAATTCCCATTTTCAGTCTGAATTACGTACATTTTTCCAAGCGTCTTCAGCCCACTGGATGCTCTGTAAAATGTACACCAAAATAATATTTCAAATTAGAAACTCTGAAATAATACCGCAGTCTTTTAGAGTTGAACATGCAAGCTTTAAAAAAAAGTGCTTGTTTGGGACGTACCCCTGAGCGACAGTAATCTTCGTGGATGCGACTGGGATGGAGTGTGGTCCGGGTCGTAACGACCTTTGAAGTGGTTGCATTACACGTAGATGAACCCGGAGTGTGTTCTGATGGTGTCCTTCATAAGAGATATTGAATGAAAATTATAGCGGCGTGAATTTCACTTCAAAATACTGGAATTCTCACAAACCCTGAGGCCAAATTTTGTGAGTCTTCATAGGTCTGCAGTAGTTGACATAGCATTGTATTATAAGAGGCTTTTCTCATAAAGATGTAAACTCAACTGTTCTCCCTCTGCTGATGAAGAACACTCTTCAGTTCCGAACCTGCCATTTTCATTCCCTGCTACATCTGGGAAACACAGACATGTGAGAGGAACTTTACAACCTGAATGGATGTAAAGCTATGAGAAATAAAACCTGAATTATTACATTGCTATCACCAAATATGGCAGTGAATACTTACCACTTAGTCTTGTCATCTCTTCACTTTCTTCTGAAGGCTGCTGGTCCTTTGAACACAAATTCCTTGATTAAACAGATGTAAACCCAAGCCATGGCGAATTTAAGGCAACAAATACAGTATGAAGCTAATTGTGTGTATTTATAACCATTTCAGTGAGCACGCTGCTCACCGACCACACTGACATCTTTTAGGAGCTGCCCATTACGTGAATTATTATAGTTAACTTTAGCTTGCCATTTACATTTGGCCAAAAATGTTCACCTGCACGAGTTAAGGTAACACCCTCATGCCAGATGTCTGCAGCAATTGGTTAGGCAAATAATTTCTTAAGTGTGGATGACATGACAGTCACTGGCTTGCAGTCACATCGGTTGCAGCTTCAATGTCGTGAAACCGGCTTTTTGCTCATTTGGTTTACATGAGTTTCGCTCGCCCTTTTCAGAAAACCATCCTGGTGAGAGGTACCTGGACGTGCATGCTTTAAATGCCTGACTTTTGAAAGCTGAATCTTAATTATAAGGTTTAAGGCTGGCATGACTTGGAAGATATAGACTTAAGATCACAAATTTAAAAAGTACAAATTGAGAGAAAATACTCACTCCGTAAAATACAGATTCGAACTGCATTCAATGATATGAGCAGGGAAATACAAAACGTTGCACAAACTTTGTCCGAGAACGAAACAGGAAGTGGGCTCTAGTTACGTGACCAACAATACTTAAAGGTTATCATATTCGCACAGAAGAATATTAAGTTGCATCTAAAATGTGCACTATATCTTAAGAAACACAACTGCAAGTCATACAATACTTGCGATAAAGTTTGGATGACTCACCACAACATGCATTTCAATCAATGGAACCTGAGTCTGTGGGAAAATTGATGGGACTGCAGTCTGCTTTAGCTTGATTGCCTTCGAACGTCGAGGATGTTTGTAATCACATTTCAAAAAATGATCACTGCATACTTTTGTCATCAATAGCTTGTTTGTCGGCGGATACCCCATGGCGGTAAGCCATAATCTGCACAGCCGAGAATTACCACGAGGAAAACCGTGGAACATTACGTTAGTTCTCACTTTATTCATGTTGTCGCAGCCAGGCACAACACAGTTACTCGACATGACCTCGTTTATCTCGCTGAAAACTGTGTAATACAGAGATAACTACCGGTCGACATACATTTGATTTGGTTTGTTGACGGAGCGTCCGGAATCGGACCACGGACGGACAGGAATGTTGTTACATTGAATGTAACTTCCGGTAACCACAGGATCGGGAAATTTCACAATAAAAGTTAGAACTTTTAGGAAAATGTGTCGAATGTAATAGTCACATTCACATCGCAGCTAATCGTATTGTATCGTGATTAATCGTATCACTTTGTTATGAATGAACGGAAATAATATTACATCGTTATGGTCGTTATGAGTATCACTATCCTGTTGTGATCAAGTTGTGCCGTTACACCCATATTTCAAATCTTATTCTGATGATATATCTAATATTTCTAACTCAATAACAGCAGGGTGGAATGGGTCCCCCAGAATGTGCAGTAAATTAGATGAGCTTCGGACACTGTATTGTATTTTTTAAGTGACTTTAATCATTGGGCACGTAAAATATTTCAATGAACTTTCTGAAGGATATCGTTTTAAGGCCAATAAACTGGCTTGTTTGGATGACCTAAACCTGTTTAATGTTTCTGAAGGAGTGTACTTGTTAATTAAAAGCTATGTTGTATTGAACCAATTTTTACCAAGCATAACTTCCATGTCTATGTCACTCACGTGTTACGTACTGCTCCTGCCTTCCTGTGTGATATAAATGCCTCTTTCAGAAAGCAAATTCACTTATTGATGTAAATCAATGATTAAAAACCACAATCCACAGACTATCAACTCTCTATTGCCAAAGGGCAATCTCATAGCAGATTCCACCATGGTTCAGCTTAAAAATAACACTGAAAGTCATTCTGAGTTGTGAACAATACATTTTAATCAAACTGCAAGTACCTACTAAGAACATCGTTTGAATTGCCATTGGAAAATCACCTTTGTTTAATGCAGGACTCTTCTGGTTTCTTTCTGTTGTTTTTTTTAACCCATCATTTAATGGATCACAGCAGTGGGTTTTACGGCGAGACGTGGTGCGCAGTATGTAGGACAGCCGCCTCTCTCTCAGGTTGGGGTTTGGTCCCCGCCATGGCCATCTTCTGAGCTGTGAACCCTTCTCTATGCTACCCTCTCTGCTTTCTACCTGTCTGAATAAAGCAAAAAATACAAAGGTAGGGGTGTAGGTTCTCTCTCTCTCTCTCTCTCTCTCTCTCTCTCTCTTTTTCATAAAGCAGAGGATTTATACTCAGTTAACTCACTTCACCTCATTTCCTGGGTCTAAGATGGATGTTGATCCATAGACTCTCCAGGTCCAGTAGCAGATCCCTGCCCGGTGCAGTGGTCAGGATAACCAAACAGCACATGCTCAAACTTACCTGTGAACTTTCAGCAGTGATGGAGAACAGTAATTAAATGGTAAAACCAAAAACGTTTTTTTTTTTTTTTAGAATACTGTTTATTGCAGAATTTCAGCAGATTCATATGAAAAAGGCACCATGAAAACTATTCACGTACAATTATGAATCGACTAAATGCATCTCCCTTCACCCCCCCTACACAGAGAACAAATAATCAGCAATTGCACATCGTTTCCAAAACATAAAATAAAACCATCTAATTCCATGAAAAGAAATAATTTGCTACATTCTTTATGCATGTCAGAAAATATATAAAAGAGATGAGAGCTTCATTCTCAGATCGGACCTTTTGCGCGTAAGCTACGAACATTTATAAGCCGAAAACGTCTTGCTCTATGAAAAAGCAGATGCACAAAGCCACGAATGTATTCATAAATATACACTTTTATGTGCTTTATTTGTACACTATTTAGGGAGTTCAGCCATAACCATCTGATGGTTGCGTACATTACAGTACAACACTCTGTCCGACAGCTTTCCCTCGGGTGAACCCAAACTTCAGCCGTCTTTGGCTGTCGCTAAACTACAGCAGTGTTTAGAATAGCTTTGCTAAGTGGCATTGCCGGCCTGTGTCAACACAGTCCCCCTTGGTGTTAGCGTGTTCAACCTTGTACAGTGCTGTCGTGTGCACGCAGCCTTTGGCCCCGGCACCATTGTCCAACCGCAAAACGACTGGTCCGCGTCTCACCCAGAAGCAGAACCTTTTTTTTGCTTTAGAGATGTCAAATCTCGGCAACGTCGTAGCAACAGGCTACGCAAAGAGACGTGCGATTGGGCAGAAACGCCTCGCGGTGATACCCTGTGTGGGACGCCTGGACTTCCCCTCCTGTACTACATTCCCCAGCGGCTGGGCTGGTCGCCAAATACGACTAATCAGCGCGTAGCGGGTTTAGCTCGAAAGCTCAGGGAGCCAAGTATTGACCTATTAGGATTCAGCACGCGAGGCATTACCCAGCATGCTTCATCTCCACAGTCCAAGGCCTAGAGAGGAGAAAACGCATAAAGCTCTCAACCACAGCTGAGATTCCCTCTTACACTCCGAAGGACACTGAGATTTGAAGAAAAGACCTGTGTTATAAAAGACAGGGAATTACTAGCTTCTTTACTTTCCGTTCGAGAAAGGTCAGGTCAGCAATATCTCCATGTCATAGGTAGTCTGAGGCATTTAATGTCTCAAGGAAGACTAAAAATAACAATGGTTTTGGCTATATCACTAAAGGAAATGGGACAGTGTTCACCTCCTGGTGTTTGTATACAAGGTCATGTTTTCTCGCACTAAAATGACTTAGCTGTCAATTAAAATATGGGCTGAGAAAGCTAGTAATTTCAGTGTGTCATTTTAAACTTTTCCTCTTCGCTCAGTGAGCCTGAAATGCGCATGCACGTATCGACAATCAGCTCCATTCAACGGGCGGCTGTCCCGCGAAGCGCTGCTGACAGCAGAAGCCAACGCTTCCTAATCTTAGCTTGCCAGCAACGCTAACTACACTGCACCCCTGCATGTAACAGAGACCGCCACAGGCTCCAACTAGCCAGCACAGCTGTCTACTAAAAAAAAAAAAAAAAAAACCTCTACATTAATAAACAAGAATCAAGAAATCAAATTAAAAGGAAAACAGTCCTGATGTAAAATTAAGAAACAGAATAAAATGCCCCCACCCTCCGTCTTTAGTTATTCCTTCTATTCTTTTGGCGTTACAATTAAATAAAATGTATAAATATTGTATTGTTATCTTTGCAACAACAACAAAAAAATCAGTTATTCACAATACTTCGAGTACTTTACAGCAACGTTTTTCCGTCTCCTTCAACGACTCCTCTGAGCATTTGTGCTTCCATTGCTCTGTGCAGAGAGGCTGTCTCTCCACAGCCCATTTCACTGATGAAGATACAGGAGAACCGACAGTATCTGCAGTCACACAAATACCACCGATTAGTTTCATAAACTTCAGGCATTTAAGTCTGAAATGGACTCTGGATATTCACTATGTAAAGAAGCCTACACATCTATCGCATGCTGCTTTAGCTTTGCTATGCCTTTGGACCAGGACAAATGTAAAAAAATTAGTTTTCTTGTTCCAATCATAATTTTTTTTTTTTTTCCATTGTCACCATATTCTTGAACTATACGCAAAATCTGAATTGGGAGGTTTATTTCCTGTGGGCATTGGGCTTGAACTCCAGCGGCAGTGCGTCCTGTTAGCACGATGATGTCACAGCTCGGCGAGCTCCTGGCGCCGGCGCATGATCTGGGCGAACTGGGCCTGCTCAGAGGCGTCCTGGAAGCACAGTGCGACAGGAAAAAACAGGGGGCGGGGTTTAGCGGCCAGCGCACCACTCAGTGGCCGCTGCCCTCGTCGAAGGACTCCACCCCCGAGTCGCTGGCCGCCGCGCTGAGCTTCTCCTGCCGCCTGCGCATGATCTCCTGCAGCTCGGAGCCAGAGGCCCGCTGGAGAGAGAGAGAGAGACATAGGGAGAGAGAGAGAGAGAGAGAGAGAGTGGGGGGAGAGAGAGAGAGAGTCAGAATTGGTGGGTGGGGCCTCCTATACATTAGGAGTGGCTAGGGTGGGGGGGGGGGTGTTATCTGCATGCCCCACAGTAGAGGACCATTGATACTGCTAAGGGAATGGCCACTGTTCAGAGTTTTCCATGCTCCTCACTAATGAGAGCTGGCACTCAGCTCTGTTACCCTCCCTGCTTTCCACCTGTCTGAGTGAAGCAAAAGAACACAGAAGTACACCACAACGTCCCACTCTTCTCTTAAGAAAGAAATAAAGTGTTCGGCTCATTGTCGTATTTGTAAGAGGTGGTGGTTTGTGCTCCAAAGCTGTGTGGAAAACCCAGTTGGACAGTGGCCAGTGGGACTGGATGGGGAAGCCTTACTCTACAGGAATAATGGTTCTCAGCACTGGTCCCTGGAACACCCCTGTGTGCCTTATAATTACAGACCATCTGTCTATGACGCAACATCCCGCCAACAGATCCGCACCGGGCAGGAGAAACAATCAGAACCAGAGGCCTATTACAGTCACTGGTGTAACCCCACCATGAGCAAACGAGAGACAGAAATCATTACAGCCTCGCTGACCTTTTGCATGTGTGCCGAGAAGAAACTGGCTGGAGCCGTGGCTGAATAGCAGAACACTAATGTCAGGGACTCGTTATGACCGGCAGCAACCCCACCGCACAGGCACGCAAAAAGGGGCAAGAACCCGAAGAGCTACGATGACCTTCGCACGCCGCGGCTATCAGACGGAGCATGAAGATGTGTGTGTGTGCTACGAAGTGCGGGCCAAAAGAAGCAGCTGTTCTCTGACCAGCGACTTCATGACCGGACATCTTGGAAGCGGAAAAGAAGGAAACGAGATGAACCTTTTCTCTTCGAAGATGGAGAAGCGCGAAAAAACGTAACTACGTAAACTAGGGGGTTTCTCACTGAGCGTAAACGGGCTTGGACAGAGCCGGCCAGCTGGGCGCTGTGAGGAGTTAGCAGGGCTGGATTAGCATGGGGGCTAAATGAGGAAAAAGGGGCTTTTGCGTCTTGGGTGATGCTACATGCTAAAGGCATGCAATGCCAGTACTCTAATGGGAGTCACTAAAGACATACTATCTTATATGAAGTAATTCTCATAGATCTCTGTTCGCCAGATTCACTTAGACAAGTAGATGCCTATTAGATCAGACAGTCCCATTGCTGGAAGACCCTAAATCTATAGGGAAGTGACAGTTTTAACTACATGTGCGATATACTCAATGCTGGTATAGGCAGCGTTTGAAAACGCATGCACTCTATTAATATTGCTTCAGTTTGGACAGGAAATCACTGGTGATTCAAAAGCTATTTAAAACATCTCTCTCAAGAATGTAAGTCATAACTTTCACCAGGCGGCCAAAGTAAAATGGCAGACGTCCAAACTGAAACTGATTCAATTCTATTTCCACCGGTCGGTCCATGGACTGGCCACAGATTTCTAATATAAACAGTAGGATTATGAGCGATCACAGCCTGTCCGTGTGCGATAGGGTACAGCATTTTTTTTGGACTACGTCATCTCCATGAATCCTGGCCAACAGAGACGGGCTACCTGGCTTTTAACAGGAAGTACCTTTACACGACCGCGCTGGAAAATCAGGAGAGGAAGATTGGGGGGAGTCAGAAGAACACCTGTAAAGGGCGGGGGGGTAGACAGGAAAACCAAAAGCAGCCTTTTGCCAGAGCTGGGAGGCATTAGCTTGACTTCCAGTAAACATGCACGCATGACAGAACAGCACAGAAAAAAACTGACACCTGCTCTGGACTCTGAGCACTACTGTTCTTACCGCTCCGTAATAGTCTTAAACCCTCTGGATTAGATAAATAAGTCAAACAGCGAGCAGCCATATTTACAGTGTCGCGCACCATCAACCTCTGAAATCAGGAGAGACTTCTTTTCAAAGCATTTTTAAAGAAATGCATCAAGCTCTGGGCAGAAATTCAGCAATTCATTGGTAGGAGCAAAATGATAAAAGTAAATGGCTGAAACTAAAAGTGGAAACATGTCAGTGAAATGTTTGTATAAATGACTGAGAGGATCCTGGTGCTAAGCTGGGAACAGACCACATGCTGTAAGCGGGTGCTTTGAGCCTCTCCCCATGCGTTTCACACTGCAGTGACTGCAGGGTGTCATGCCGACTCCTACCTCCAGGGCGGCCTTCTGCACGGTGACCTGGCTGTACACCCGGGCCCCGTCGTCCGGGCACACGGTCTTCAGTTCATCCTTGTTGAGGGAGAAGAGCTGGGCGCCGGTCAGGACCCCCAGGCTGTTTATGGTGCTGCGGAGACACAGAAACACAAGCAGGGGCTGAGAACGAGATCCCACAAGATTCAACCAGATCCCACAAGATCCCTCACAACACCACCTGCTGCCACAGAGCCTCTGGCCAATAAGGAAGGGAACAGGAGCCCTTGGAGACCCTGTAAAGTCACACTTGAAGGAGCTTTCGAGCGGCGGATGCAGCTAAGCTAAAGCACTGCTTGCAGTGCAGTCTGGGATACATTCCTTGCTGTGCCAGTGTCACGTGTGAGCACTTGCAGGCTGGGTCATGATTGGCTAACCTGTCACTATGGTGTTGTTGAAGGGTGTTGAAGAAGTCCACCCACCCACTATCTAACCCGCTTATTCCTGGTCAGGGTTGAAGGGGGCAGGGGCTGAAGCCTATCCCAGCATGCACTGGGCGAGAGGCAGGAAGCAGGCCTGACTCACACAGAGCTGAAGCCCTTGGCCTGCAGCCAGGCCTTGACCTCGTCGGGGGAGGAGTCGTAGCTGATGTTGACGGCCGGGCCCCCGGCGTTCCGCGGCGGGGCCTGGAACTTCTTCTGCGCGCTGCGGCCCAGCGTCAGCCTCTGCTGCAGCTCGTCGTGCACCTCCTCCATGTTGGACTTCCTGCCTGCGGGCCGCACACAGGAAACCGGGTCACGCTAGCCTCGCACGAGCCGCACGCTACCGCACGCTACCGCACGAGCTCCGCCGTGTTCGATCGCACGTCAGACACCTGCACCCGGAGTCACTTTCACTGGATAAGACAGCAGGTACTACAACCACAATATGAACCATGACCTACAGTAGGACTGCACAGTACTGTGAGTACATGCGTAACACATTCATTAAAATAAAAAAATGGCACCACAATTTAACATTTTATGACTTTAAAAAAAAAAAACCACTGCATTAAATCAAAAGCCATGTTCAGCGGTATATATATTAAAAAAAACCATTCAAAAAAACATTTTAAAAAAACCAAAAAGACAAGTTGGGTTTAATGGCCTGTCTCATCATGCCTGCTTATGTTCTAATGTTCTTATGCACTCCCCCCGCATGAGGGCTGTTACGGGAGCTCACAGACGCGGATGACGGACAGGGCGGGGGGCGGGACTCACGGTTGACGGGCGCGGGGCGCTCCCTCTGGTCCCTCATGGTGACGCTGCCCGCCTCGCTGGAGGTGCTGCTGTTCTGCCGGCTCACGTTGGTGGGCGACGCCCGGGGGTCGCCCGAGGGGGGCGTGCCAGCCGGGGGCAGGGGCGGGGTGGGCAGCCGGACGGGGGCGGGCGCGGGGGCAGGGGCCGGCGGGGGCATCGGGGCGGGGGGCATGGGCCCGCCCGTGGGTTTGGGGACGTAGTCCGAGCGCTGCTTCTGTGGGTCAGGGGACAAGCAACTGAGCACTGGGCCTAAACAACATGCACACGACTAAATCAAATGCATTTCATAAGTACACAGTACAAGTACACAACAGTCTTTTTAATTATATTATCACAAAGCAATTTAGCTACATTGTACAATTATACAATTCTCAGCTTCGTAGACTAGAATAAAAATCAAAAAATCTAAATGGAATTGAATTGGCTGCTACATTTTTGGCAGCAAACCAAGTGACAGGCATAATAACAGCAACCAAACATATTTAATGTACATTTATACAAGGTAGGCCAAGGCCTACAGAAAGTACAAGGGCAGCCTGTGCAATAAAAACATCAGGCACACAGTCCATCAT
This sequence comes from Anguilla pacifica, assembly GCA_039654925.1. NCBI lineage: Eukaryota > Metazoa > Chordata > Actinopteri > Anguilliformes > Anguillidae > Anguilla > Anguilla pacifica. The sequence goes on from CM077302.1 coordinate 12,276,790, forward strand.
TCTGCACTGCAGTATCTTAGTTACCTCATTTAACTCTCCCAGCAATTGCTTGAAGGGAAAATAAAGGAAGACAGCGTGACTGGCACAAAAGAGCTTCTCAGCACTGCAAACAGAACTCAGGCAGGAGCCAAAACCAAGGCAACCGCAAGGAGAAACTGAGCGGGAAAAACTGATTCAGTCGGTGGCTTTAAAGAGCTGGAAAAGGTTCATAATAACTGAAGAGAGTGTTTGAAAACCACAGGAGCAAACATGCGATGCTTTGGGATCCTTTAAAGCCTAGGTTCAAGAGAGCCCATTTTACTCACCTGAACACATTCAAACATTTATACATGGAGGGAGAATTATTATAGATGTGGCTCACAAACATGGCTGAGCAGCTAAACAGGAAAGTAAAGTAAAAGAGTGTAGGGGAACGCTCCACTGCAAACCTTTACAACCAAATGAGAGTAACCACTGCAAGAACTATCGAAGACAAGGGATGAGGCTTTACAGGTGTGTAAACCGCCAACTAGGCCATCAACACAGAGTAATAAAAGCTACAGGGAGCCTGCATTGGTTCAGTCTAATTAACAGGTACCTACAGGTGGGTCTATGGGGAAAAGCAAACACAAAAATACCCTGAGAACAAATGTGAGCAATAGGCTAATTTAACCTTTAAATTCCCATTTCATGTGAAATGCACCTGGACAAGGGTTACACTCTAGTCACCCACTACCATGTGTTCCTTCACTATCAGTATGACATTAATTTTATGACCAAAATTAAATATTAAACAATGTTTTCCATATGACTTTCGCAACTACAGCATAAAAACGCATTCACACCCCTGGGATCAAAATCTTTTTTTTTTTTTTTTTTTGGAGCATCACGGTCATTTGACACAATCCTACATTACTCAGACAAAGGAGCAATTCTATTACTAAGTTACCAAGTCCATAAAAATTAACCACTGGGTCAATATTCTATGGTACTTTGGCACTATGGTACTTCTAGGGAATACCGCTTGATCGAAGAGGAGGGCCAAACAGGAAGTAAAACTAGAAGCAAAAGCCACACGCAGTCACACCCCCTACCTTAAACAACTCAAACTCCTTCTTTGGCATCATTAGCTTTTAACAGCAAAGAAAATAAAATTAAAAAAAGGTAAATGTTGGAGGGCACTTGAAAAGAATTTTTAAAAACGCATGTCAGCAACAAAACACATAACATCCTCATAACAGTTTTTTTTCAAATATACTCCGCCATTTAAAAACGACCTTTAAAATGGCCGCCGGATCGCCGTGGCGACGCGCCGCGACCCACCTGGATGGTGTGGCTGTAGACGGGCTCGCCCCGCCCGAGGCTGAGCTCCACGGACCGCGTGATCTCCAGGATGTTGTTTGGCACGTACCCGGCGTCGCCGCCGGCGTTCCTCACCTTCCACCACTGCTTCCTGTCGTCCAGCACCTGCGGAGAGAGGGAGAGAGCGCACGGGGCGCTCGGCTCAACGGCGCCCCCTGGATCCTCAATCGCTTCACTACACCGAATACTCACCACCAACACTGATGAGATACCCTTCAGGAAATAAGACGGGGCCGCATTTATCATTCTTAAATGTACGGCGTACTGCACAGTACACATATATGTTCTCAGTAGGACCCCTCAGTGGGGGGGAGGGAGGTTTAGGCCAAAACGTGCCTTCATACATGGATGCAATAAAACAATAGTCGATAATATTCTTGTGAGCGCTGTCCGTGGGATTCAGCAACCAATTATCAGATAATACGCTTGGGTAGAGCACATTAACTCCTTTGATTTTCTCGGTAGGATTCTAAAATAAAACGTGAACTTTTTAAAGGTACTGCTTTATAACTTCATTCTAGCAGAAGAACACAAAATGTCAAAGAAGTAAGCTCTCAGGTTACTTCTCAGAACCATGATCACAAAGGAGCCTCCTACAGGGCTATTGATGGGTGTTTTGATGCATTTCATTTTCCTTCCAGTGTTAAAAAACGAGTTAGGCCTCAGCTTTGTTCCTCATTACCTCCACAACTTCGTCCTTCACCACTGACAGCTCAGTGTTGTTTCGAGCCACAAAGTCGTACTTGGATTTGGCGTAGTTCTTTGGTTGGGTCCGCCCGTGAGCTTCATAGTTCCTGCAAGGCATTGGCACTCAGTACGGACCCAAACGTGCTTCCCTTCACTGCCTTTAAACCATAATAATAATAACCATAATGTGAATATCAGTGAGCACTAACCCTGACTGTGAATGGAGTGATTGGTATGGAAAAATATGCCAAGAATCTCAGTACAACCACTTTTTTTTTAGCTACACACAAATCAATCTGCTGTAGCTGACGATAAATCAATGTTGTGCACAAGCTATCGACTACGGTTAGATGCTAAAGGCTAAGATGGGTGAACACCGACACGATGAGAGGAGTTAAAACTGGGTAATATCTATGCTACTGACTGTCACAGCCACGGAGAAGTGTCCCGGTTTCAAAACAGAGGGAAGAATCAGAATCAGGAGAAAGAAAAGAACTAGAAGCAAAGCTCCCCCTTCCAATGACAGTTGGATTTAGAGCACCACCACCACCACCACCCAGAGAAAACCAAATCAAACCAAACTGCAGCTCAGGTCAAATAGTTCCAGGAGCCCTCAAGCGGAGGTTTGTGGGAGATCTTAGAACCAAACAGAGGACAGAAGCAGGACGGGTACAGGAGGGGGGGGGCCCAGCAGGGGCTGGTTGGGGTTTACATACAGCGAAGCCCGACAGTTCTCCATGGCCTGCGGCACAGTCATGTGACCAGCGTTACCTATCTACATGGCGGCTGACGGCCTGTTTGAAGGCCGCCACGGCCGTGTCCTGGTCCAGCGGGTGCGCTCGCCTGTACGCCGTGTTACCGAACGCGTACCCGTCAGCGGGGGGGAAGGCCTGGACGCCGGGTTGCTGGGGAAAAAACGAAAAAAGGACCACAAGTCAGCCCGCAGACTACAGCCATTATTTATTTACTGAAACATGTTCCTGCATGTTCCCATCCTCCCTGTAACCCATGGCAACTGCTCTCTTTCCTCTGCCAGCTGCCTCCCAGTCTTTACCGTCCAACTCCCCGTCTTCCTGTTTCTGCCATTCCTGCCTCCCCAAATCCTATTCCCGCCCATCTGCTCACTTGGCCCCACCCCTGTGCCCTGCCCCCATGCTGTGCCCTGCCCCCATGCCCCGCCCCTATGCCGTGCCCTGCCCCTGTGTCCCGCCCCCATGCCCCGCCCTCGCACAGAGCGCTCACCTCCATGGACAGCCTGTGCGCGGCCTCCTCCTGGCGCAGGGCCTCGGCGTGGGCCAGCGACTGGGCCAGCTGCGTCAGCTCCGGCTCCCGGGGGTGGCCCATGTAGGCCAGCACCGGCGGCTCCCAGCCGTCCCGGAAGCGCGGGGAGTACGGGGGGAAGTGCTGGTCCTTCGGCCACTCCAGCCTGCGAGGGGGAGGGGGGGGGCGGGGTTACACACACCAACCCGCCACTCAAACCCAGCGCACACACCAGAGGCCCTACACACAGCACAACGGCGACCCGCCACCCACCTGCACTTGGTCCAGCCGTCGCCGAGCGACACCCACAGGTGCCTCTCCTCGGCGGTGCCGGCGGAGTGCAGGAAGTCGATGGCCTCTCGGGTGAGCAGGGGGCTGAGGACGCTCTTGGCCAGGTCGACCCCCCCGGAGGTCTGAACCACCTGGAGGGAAGAGGCGGTGGGAGAACAGAGGAGAGAAAATGGGGAGGGGCCAGGACACGCAGGTAGGAGGAGCTTAGCAAATCGAAGAAGCTGTCTGTCCCGCTTTGGTAATTATCACTCCTGAGGGCTACATCTGTGCCTGTGGCACTTCATACAGCATGAAGGCAGAGTAAGGACTATATCAGGGCCCTGTTTCACAAAGCAGGATTACTGATTTAACTGGATAACTGCACTGAGTAAAACCCGGAACCCTCCCAAATCTGGAACATGGACTGGAGTAAAAAGAGCTGTTCCGGGTTTCATTCGGCGCAGTTATCCAGCTAACTCAGTAATCCTGCTTCACGAAACACCCGCCCGATTGGTTAATCTATCAGCCCAATCACAGGAAGGATCAACAGGAGGCAGTATCTTTCTGAAACTGCTGTCTCAGCAGAAGCCCGGCCCGGCCAACCTACCATGTTCAGCGGAGTGAACAGGAAGTGGACCAGATCCACAGCACTCGGGTTCTGAATGTGGGCCCTCAGCTTCCCCTGCGAACATCGACAGTTAACCACTGAGCCCAAAGACAGCAAACAGTGTGATACAGAGCTGGGAGAGTGAGCATAAAGCTAATTTGTTTTTCCACAGGCTTAGACTTCCTTTTCATAATGAATTCTGCTTTGTTACATATAAATGTGTTTCATCTTGCATAATTACAATTTCAGTGTCACAATAGAGCAGCATTTTATTGAAGCAAAGAAGAAAACAATAAAAAACAAACAGATGTTCTTGCATTTCTCCGTCCAATTAAAAAAAGGAAAGGATTAAAATATGGAATAAATACATGCGCAATTAAAATGCAACTAATTCCTGAAAACAACCAGGCAGACTTTACCAGTAAGTTGAAAGCGTGCTTGAACTTCTGGAAACAATCGACAAACTCCTCCTGAGAGGGTGGCTTCGATCTCAGAGTCAGTACGCCCTCTAGCAGGACAGAATGTCAACAACAGGGAAACAGTGAGCAGGGACAGGACCAAACAGGGCCTTGACAATCAGAAACCACACTCGGTTAATTACTAAACATTCCGGAAAAAGATCATGTGAGGAACTTATCTGTCAATAAAATGAATTTAGGTTAATAAATATAGGTCCTGTTAAAAAGGCGAAGTCACTTCTTCCGGGTCATAAACATTAAAACGACCCATAAAGCATACGATGGCTTTTCCTTTTTGCTAAATGCCAGCCGTAGAGCGAATCCATCCCCACCTCCCGGTCCCTTCTTTTTGCTCTTCTTTGTTTTCTTCCTCTTTGAAAGCTCGTTAAATGCCTCTGCGGCTTTCTGAAGCTTGGTGACAAAATATTCGATATCGTCAAGGATGTGGTTCAGGATTTGCTGAAATGAAAAAAAAAATCACGCAATTACACGCACGGGCATGTACATCAAATCATAATTCAACATTTTAATGTTACTAACAACAAGAAACACATTTACAAAATAGATTCGTTTTATTCATATTTGAGGTAATTTACACACGGCATTTATGAGGTTACCAGGGGCAGAAACTAAACCGTGAATTCGGTAAACTGTGAACTTTGTCGATATGAAAAGGTGAAAAAATAAAACACCCTATTTCAGGACTCGAAAATCAAGGACAAGCCAAAATGCAGTTAGAGTCCCACAGACATGCAGTCCCATAACAGACTGCTGATAATCCGGCATAAACAGACGCAGATCATTTAGGCGACATCACCCGCCGGTGCAGTAGAGCGGATTTAGCCGCTCTGGTGAATGAAATGTGACCGGCTCCTTCAGAAGAGCCCTTTTCTTCACCTTGCAGCCCCTGCATTTATTTGCTCAGCTGTGGAAAATCGGCTCTGAAGATAAATCCCAGAATAAAGAAAGGGAACTACGGAGGCCGGCCAGGACGTGCATTACCCTGCGAACAGACTGGCCAATGGCGTGGCACGCACACGTGCGCCCTGGGAAAAGTCACACTGACCTCCATCACAGCGCTGGAGAGTTCATATCTGCCCAAGATATGCGCTCACTGATTATAGCAGGGTGAAGAGGGGGCGGAGCCTATTACCACATCATCACTGATTATAGCAGGGTGAAGAGGGGGCGGAGCCTATTACCACATCATCACTGATTATAGCAGGGTGAAGAGGGGGCGGAGCCTATTACCACATCATCACTGATTATAGCAGGGTGAAGAGGGGGCGGAGCCTATTACCACATCATCACTGATTATAGCTGGGGGGCGAGGGGGCGGAGCCACTCACCACATCACGGTCCACCCTGGCCACCATCATCTCCGGGGGCTCGTCATGCGCGGAATAGGGACCGCGGCTGTCGTCTGACAGAGGGGGACACATCAGAGGCACACTGAGCACCCAGCCAACACACACCACTCCTGCCACTGCGCATGCAGGCATCAGCAGTGTCTGCGCTTTTACTTTCTCTTAAATGACGCTCACGCTGTGCCTGGTGTTTGTGCATCATGTGAGATCAGATGCACATAGTTGCACTTCTGTGGCAGTCAATTATTAAAGGACATAAGATTCTGTCCTTTAATAATTACAAATCAAGAGAGGAAATAAGGAGGCCTTGCGGTCGCCATGGCAGCGCTGACTCAGGCAGGGGGGGTCTCGAGACTGGCGTGGGTTGGGGGGTGGGGGGTGGGTGTATAATTGGCGGGAACGCGGCGCACTCACAGTCCGGATGCTCGCTGGCTGCCCAGGCAGACCAGGCCGCCACGCGGCTCTTGACGTCCACCGGAGCCAGACTGGCCGGGGGGGCGGGGGCGGGGGCCGAGGGGGGCGGGGGGATGACCCCGTCACTCTTCAGGATCATCCTGTTGGAAGCGGAGAAGGAGGAGAGGACACAACTTAACATAAAATCCTTATACTTTAATTACATCACTTCCATATTCCATTTGCTGCTAATTGCTCACATGTATCCATATATATATATATATATATATATATATGTATAGAACAGAAACAGAAAAAAGGTTTCGGATAGAACAAAATCCAAGCGAAAAGCGCGTGACTAGTTTGGGGAGGAGAGAGGGATGGCGTTTTTACCGCAGTGCTTCCGGACGCTTCTTCACCTTCCCGCCTTTGTGGTCGCTGATGGCACTGTCAATATCTGTGTGGATCAAGTTTGCCTGGAACAACAGACAAGTCAGCACTGTCAGATCTCCTCAGCGTCTCAGTGACATCACATGACACAGTGTCTGCTCGGAGGGGGAAATGATTCAAAGTGATGTCATTCCCTCATAAAAACATACAAACAAACACACACACCTACTACACACATTTACACGCACACACACCTACTACACACATGCACATGCACGCATGCACACACACACACACACACACACACACACACACAAACGCACGCACATGCACATACGCAGACACAGACATTTGCATTTTTAATCTCAACGGTCTGTGGAATTTGCGCTCTCACGGCTTCTGTGCAGAGCTGAAGTGGGAGGAGCCTGATATGACGGGCGCTCACCTTGACCTCGTCGCACTGGAAGAGGTGCAGGTCGGGCTTGCCCTGGCCGGACTCCTTGCACACCAGCGCCAGGATGGAGTCGTAGCTGCAGGCGTTCATCACCGCCTGGCAGTGCTGGATGGTGTTCAGAGGGAAGTTCTCCAGCTCGTTCTGAAACCCAGCGGAGATCCACCAATCACAACCAGAATTACAGCGGAGATCCACCAATCACAACCAAAATCACTCAACAGAGGTCCACCATTACATTACGTATGATTGGACATTTAACACCTGTTGCTCATAGTCACTGCCAGACAGTGCTAAACCTGTAAATACCCTCTATAGCTCCAAGGTCCCAACAGTGGATTGTTGGAGAGGGTGTGCCTTGTCTCAGACGAACAGAGGGGGTTGCAGGGCTGAGACCAGCGCGCACGGGTGCGAGCGGACTGTGTGAACAGTGGGAAGGGGAAAAAGAGGAGGAGGAGAACGGCGGTGGGGTCGCATGCGGAGGTGCCTGACCTTGGTCTCCGCGTCGACGAGGCAGACCGCGCGCTCGTCCACCTGCAGCAGCATGTCCTGCGTCCACACCTTGCCCTTGGCGTCCAGGAGGCGGAGCTTGCGGAGGCCGTCCTCGATGGTGATCACGGCCTCCTTCCGGTCCATCACGAAGGTGGTCAGGTGCTGGGGGGAGGGGCAGAGCAGAGCAGAGTGGGGGTGGGGCTGGCACTCGCCACTCAAGGTTTCATCCAATCATGCGGCGGAAACCGCGCTGTACCGGCCCTTGGTGCACTTGGCGCTCTTACCTCCACGCGGTACTGGGACGTGTCGCTCATGCTGCTGATGCTGTTCTTGGCGTAGGTCTTCCTTTGCTCTGGAGGGGGCAGACATACTCGGATGAGCCGCTCTGACAGAGGAGCGCTTTCACCAGCACACTTATTTCTGCCTGTTCACCCCCTGCTTTTGTTCTCCTGAGTGTATTTAACGGGATGTTGCTCAAAGACGCTCGCTGATCCCTCACTCAACACAAGGCTTCCATTGAGTGTTCATCTGAGTTTAAACACTTCTCTCATAATTCAACTGCATTGTCCCCAGAGGGAGATTCTTTGTGCAGCCAGTGAATAAGCCAGTTGGGATGGTCTAGTGGTGTCTGAAAAGCCTGTGTCATCACTGCAATATTCACGACAGTGCAGACAAGCCTGCTGCCCGCAGCTGCTTCTGGTCGCTCTGCAGTCCAGATGCACAGTCATTGCGCAGCAGGAGTGCCCTGCATGCGCAGCTGTGCATGCAGGCTGCAGGTACCTGATTGGCTGGAGGAGAATGCCCAAACTGAAGCCTTCCTGTAGGAGGATGGTACTTGGTACCTCTGTAGGTGCACTGGGCGGAGTTATAAACATGTAAACTAATAAACTGTAGATACTACAATACAGTGCTAACTTAGCAGCATAAACACGCAAACACACTCACACAAAATCACTGCATTCACATTTCCTGGGAAAGGTAGGCAGGGTGTTGGGACGTGGGTCAGTTTTCTCTTGAGAAATAAGCTCAATTTTTTCAAGAGAAAGGGCAAAAAACACTTCAAACTACCAGTACTACAAAGCCAAAGATTCTACTCGGAGTTCAGCTTATGATTGTCTTGGAGGGCATACTCCCAGACACCTACAGGTACAGGAAATGGCAAAATCCATAGTTCTTTGGCTCTGCAGATACTCTGGAAACAAGTTTAAAGGCAACAGCAAAACCACCAATCAAACAGAACTTCAGGTTCACCTTTCTTTTTGTGTTTGGCAGAAGATTGGAGGAAATAAAATCCATCAGTCCCTGAACGCAAAATGAAGATAAGAACAAATGAAGTAACACGTGGAGGACAGGCGCGTGACCTAACACGTGAAAGAACACTCAAATGTGCAGGAATACTGCAGGAATTCACCCCCCCCCCCCCAAGTGAGGATATGTGGATCTTAGACGACTGATGCAAAATAAGAGGCCTGCATGTAGACCCCTACCAGGAGGACAGAAACACTAACACCCAGCCCTAAACAAGGACACACATTCACAAGTGATGATTTCCTCTGCCTTTCTATTATTTCGGCGACCGTACCAGTACACGGAAAATCCGATGGAATCACTTTGTACACGAATGTTTACTGCTGTATTTTGTCAGCTACGAGAGGTAATTCCTCGCTCGGTTTGAGTAAAAACCCTGTGGGAACCAGCAGGGCGGATTTGGTTGAGCAACTGTAGTGAAGTGGCCACAGCGCAGTAGCTTTTGATGTGCATTGCTAGGGTCACATTCCCAGCCTTTAAGCTGTCAGACTCAGCTGGCACAGAGCTGACTTTAATAGGATGAGAAAAACTAAAAGCACTGCTCTTTAAGCGCAGTGTAAATGTATTGCTTAATTAGGGGAAAATATTCTTAATAACCTGTCACCACAATGAGAAATAAATAGATAAAAATACACACTGAGAGATAAGGTAGTATACTGTAATATGCTGCATGTGTGAAGGTCAAAAAGAAATGTAGGCAGCTAAAAAGCTCTTTGGAAAAAAACTGCCCAAAAGGCATAAAATAACTTTGCATTAGTATTACTTCCTTGTTATGTCAGAAAAATGATATATTACATTGTGTAGCATACAATGTGAGTTTAGAGTTTAGTACATTAAAAGAAGGAAGAAGCACTGCTGTAATACAATACAGTAATACAGACATAATAAACAGGAGAAGACCAGTGGGTTATACCCAGAATACTTTGCAGAGAAAGTCCCAGAGACAATCTCAGCAAAACTGAACCCCCTGACAGGGTGCTCTAGTCCCCCAAAAGCACAAAAACACAGCGGGGCTGCAACAGGACCCAAGGCAGGGGAACCCTGACACAGCTGGGATCTCCTGCCCCGTCAATCAGTCCGGGTCGTCTCCCATTGGACGAGGAGACCACGGCCACGCCCCTCAGCCTGGCGCAGGGAGGCGACCGTGTTCCTGCGGCACATCACAAAGGCGTGGTCTCTCCAGACCAAAAGATTTTTTAAAAAAGGACTCGCAAAACCGCTGTGGTCTGTTAGACCCACGATGTGCTGGTTTCACACACAGCTGGCCCACTGCTAAACACTGCGCTGCTGAGGGACTCTCCATGTTTGTCACCTTAATTGGTGCTTTCAAGGCACACAACGCATGGCACAGACAAGCAGTGCCCCACAAACCTTAGCCTCGGGCTCTCTCTGGCAGCAGGGTGAAGTGCAGAGCGGAGAGTCACGAGCACAGGAGCACCAAACACACTAATTTTAAGCACGCCCGTTATAGCACACAGCAGTACCCCCAAGCTTAGCGATGCAGCTCATGATTAACGCAAAGCTAAATGCTCGCCGTAACTCACACGTCAGACAAAACTGTAGATGTGGATGATGACCATGGAACTCATGAGATTTCCAACATGGTCAATGCTTCTAATCAGAGATTATTTTGGGTTTTTAAAAAAAATGGTGTCTGGCCAATAGTCCCATTACGTACCGTACAAAGCTTTAGCACTGGAATTTGTGGTCGGTTTGTTGTCTGGAAGCTCGGGAGACTGTGAACCGTGTCCACTGCACAAAAGACAGAAGTTTGGGGACAGTTAGAACAGCCCTGGACGTTTAACATTCCTTAAACACAAAGCCTCTGGGTGTTTGCTCGAGCACTGCGGTGTCTGTGAGCCACTCGCATCAATGAGCTGTGCGCTACCTGATGTTCCCACGTTCTGCGCTGTGTTGGATTGTTAGGGACTATTACACAGTTAATAGATCTATGTGCTGGGCTTGCCTCCCCATGAAATACAGTATGACTTCTATTTATTTAATTTTTTAAAAATGAATTCCTTTAGATGGAGGAAAAAATTACATGAACAAACATGGAAAAGCATTTCATCTCTATCACTGTTGATTTAGTTAATCTCAGTTACAAAAGGTCAGCCTACTGATAATCCCTATAATGCATGTGTTTCAGAACAAGGAGGAGCGAGGTAAACTTCTGGATTGGTATGAGCTGACTGCCATTTAAAAGCAGAGCAGCACCACCTTAGCCCAAAGTGCTTTTTATCCTTATAAACAGTTTTGTGTTTGTCTGTGGTGCGTTGCATTCACTGCAGGAATGGGTGAACTCACTTCAGCTGGGAGGGGTAAGACCCGAACCCCCCAGAGGGGTACGTGGGCGGGACATATCCGTTCATTTTGAGCCGCGCAGAGGGGAGTCACCTGGAAAGACACAAACGCAGTGAAGGCTCGCCTGAGCGCCTGAGCCAAGCACACATGAATCCGCCCAAACGTCAGTTACACCTCCGAGCCATTAAACCAACCAGCTAGGATTCTGAAGGGCTTTGTTCTGTTTTCCTGTTTCTGTTTTCCTCACAACAGGAAAACATACATGCTAAGGGCTTCCTTTTTTCTAATAAAAGAAACAGACACAGAATTTCATGATGGTGATGATGATGATGATGGAGGAGGAGGAGGAGAAGAAGAAGAAGCAGGGGGAAAGGCTAACCCGCGCAGCACTGGCGCTTCACCCCTCACGGAGCACCGTAGCGATCATCAGTCGCTGTTTTCATCGCGGCTAACCGCCAGAGTCTGGGGATTTACGGCGGGAACGTTCCATGCCCGGATCTGAAAGCCCAGGAGCGCGGCGGACGCGAGCGGGCGATGATGCAACTCCCGCGGCTGCATAAGGAGCGGCGGCCGCCGCGGCTCTCACACACCTCTCCTCCTCACAGGGCCACTGTGAACGTCCAGACGCAGCGAACGGGCCAGGATCGCACAGCAAGCGCTGCTCAGCCAACGCTCCCCACCCGTACACTAACAGTCAGCGGGCCGCTAGGCTTTCCGTGGTAAACAAACTGTGGCAATTTAAGGGCAGAGGGGTTCAATTCGGGGTTTCAGAGGGTCTCTCTGGGGAAAGAGGGATGGGTGAGAGAAGGGATTATATTATATTATATTATATTATATTATATTATATTATATTATATTATAATAATAAATGGCATAACCAGAAATGTACAGAACTGCAACAATTTTAAAAATACTGCACTTTAAATGACCACTTTTGCCCCCATAACAACAAAAAACACATTTTAATGAAAATGGAGCCTCTCGCCTGAGTCACAGTTTAAAAACAAGCCTGAAGAGAGAGAGAGCTACTGCTCATTCAGAGCTGGGCTGCCTGCATTTTATCCTCAATAAATAGACAGGGCACTTGACCACAGGTGCTTTAGCGTTTTTACCTTTGTATAGCTTCTCCTCAACCACAGCAGCACGCCCTGCCTGTCGCTGAATGGAAAAAGCCCTCTAAGCTCAGCGAAGCACAAAGACAGCGCTCCAGGGCAGCTCAGCGGCCTCACCGGCACAGGAAAACACTCACCGTTTAACTGCTGCCTCAAACGAGGCAGCGCCATCACCTCTGATACCGGCTGCCCTGGGATTAAGTCAAGCCCCGCGTCTCTCCTCAACCGCCATTTATTCCACAACCTGCAGCTACACTCAATGGCTGCATTCACTGCCAATGCAGCAGCAAGGCCAAAAGCTAACTTCACTCGATAAAGTTTAGCAACGAATGTGAAATATAGACATGTCACATATGTAGCAGACATTTGCCTCTGTGTGCTTATGATTGGCAGGTTCTGTCCCTCTGATTGTAAATGCAGAAGATGTTCTGATATTCTTCTGGCTCATAATGAACAGCATGTTTGCAAAGTGCCCTAGAAGCTTCTTGTCACCGGTGATGTCACCAGTCTCAGTCTACTGTGACATCACAACCCAGATCTGTAAACCCACACACAGTCCTGCTGACACAGCTGTGGTTGATGCCTCCCAAGCTTCAAGCCCGTTCAACAGTCCCCTTGGTAACTCCTAAAACTTCACCTGTCCCTAAGGCTTGCCGAACTCTCCACATTGTGGTCACGCCCAATGGCGGAGACAAATAAGCGAGAATTACTCACCAGGAAGGCTGTGAACTGGCACGGAGACATACAGAAGAGAGACAGAGCCACAGCAAGAGACTCATCAAACACACACTGATTAAATCTTTCCCTGGGAGCAAAGGGCAGGACCCGACCAATCAAATCAAATGATTCAAGTCACCTGACCCCCCCCCCCAGATACCCCAGTGCCGGCCGGTGAATGTGAACCCTGTTATCTCCCCCCTCCCCTACAGAGCAAAGAAGTGTGCGGTTCTCCTCAGTCCCCTCTTCATCACGGCCCAACACCAGCGCGCCCCGCGGCAGTACCCTGAAGGACTCAAATAAGGGGTCTCCATGGGAACATCCAATCACAACTAAATCAGAACAAAAGCTTCCAGGCAAAGCGCAGTGAGTTCTCAAGGCCGAGTCTACTCCACGGCCCGTAAATCTCAGTCTGCGCGGCGCTCATATTTCCCATTCAGCGCCGCGGCGCTCCTCTTTCCGCCGAGAGCTACGATGAACGAGTCCTGCCGGGGACCCGAAACACGTTTCCGACGCGCCTGTAATCGCTGCGGCCCAAAATCAGGTACAGGTACGTTCTGTTCCACTCTGCGTCTGGCAAGGGGGGAAAAAAAACACCAATTAAAAGCACAGCGCGGTACGCCCTGTGCAGCGCGCTAATGGGACTGTCAGCGCACGCGATGAACAAACAGTGCCTTCAACGGCCGCCATTTTGATTCCTCCCTGCAATTCCCACATCGAACGTCGAGCAGGGATGTGCCACTCTCCGCTCTAGATAAGCATCGGGAGAGAGAGTCTCCTCACCTTGGCCCGTCCTTGAAAAACCACACTGAGGCTCATTTATGTCCCAATGCCACTGTGTTAATGACATCCTGCCCTGACTGCTGTTGGTGCTTTGATTTAGGCAGGCTGTGGGGACCTTAAACAGATCAACCTGGGAACCGGGCGACACGCGAGCCTGTTTATCTCATCCACACTGCATACTGTACCTCTCCACATCCACACTACATACTGCACCTCTCCACATCCACACTGCATACTGTACCTCTCCTCATCCACACTGCATACTTCACCTCTCCACATCCACACTGCATACTGTACCTCTCCACATCCACACTGCATACTGCACCTCTCCACATCCACACTGCATACTGTACCTCTCCACAGCCACACTGCATACTGTAACTCTCCAGATCCACACTGCATACTGTACCTCTCCACATCCACACTGCATACTGCACCTCTCCACATCCACACTGCATACTGTACCTCTCCACATCCACACTGCACCTCTCCACATCCACACTGCATACTGTACCTCTCCACATCCACACTGCATACTATACCTCTCCACATCCACACTGCCTACTGTAACTCTCCAGATCCACACTGCATACTGTACCTCTCCACATCCACACTGCATACTGTACCTCTCCACATCCACACTGCATACTGTACCTTTACACATCCACACTGCATACTGTACCTCTCCTCATCCACACTGCATACTGTACCTCTCCACATCCACACTGCCTACTGTAACTCTCCAGATCCACACTGCATACTGTACCTCTCCACATCCACACTGCATACTGCACCTCTCCACATCCACACTGCATACTGTACCTCTCCACATCCACACTGCACCTCTCCACATCCACACTGCATACTGTACCTCTCCACATCCACACTGCATACTGTACCTCTCCACATCCACACTGCCTACTGTAACTCTCCAGATCCACACTGCATACTGTACCTCTCCACATCCACACTGCATACTGTACCTCTCCACATCCACACTGCATACTGTACCTCTCCACAGCCACACTGCATACTTTACCTCTCCACATCCACACTGCATACTGTACCTCTCCACATCCACACTGCATACTGTACCTTTACACATCCACACTGCATATTGTTCCTCTACATATCCATACTGCACCTCTACACATCCACACTGCATACTGTACGTCTACACATCCATACTGCATACTGCACCTCTACACATCCACACTGCATACTGTACCTCAGAGCAGGCTGCAGGTGACCGAACACCTGCCCTTTTTGCCCCCAAGTGCCCGATGTCCAACCCCTTTTTTGTTTCAATATTCTGTATGTGAATAAAATCTTGCAAAACTTATTTATTGTTTAACAGCTCAGTTTCATCCACAGAAATCCTGTTCTGTCAAAGAAGCTGCCTTCCCCAGCCAACTCCTCCCATAATACAACCCAGCCAATCAGGCGAAAGAGGAGGGAGCGCTTCCTCGTGCTTGCGAAACTCCTCAGAGCCTCCTCATCAGATCCTCTGTTTCCACATGGGGCCCCCCTCCCACGGTCCCACAGTAACGCAGAGTCATTACATCTCCTGCAGTCATTAAAAGATGATTAAAACCAGCCCGGCGATCGCAGGGGGAATGCCTAAAACAATCTTGGAGGAGGTTCTGAAATTAAAAGCCCCCGGGGCAACAAAAGAGCCTCTGATGTAATTTATAAGGACCTGCCAGCACTGGGAGCCTGGCTGAAATAAAGCAGGCCCTGGCAGCAGCAGTCTGCATTACCCAGGGATATCACACCGGCCAGCAGCATGGCACCGCTGTATGTACAGTAAGGCACCATGATTACTTTTCCCAGGCTCCTTTTCACATGGCTTTAGTCAGCTGGGGCTATATTTACCCAGAATGCACCACTCGAGTCAATCTGTCAGGCAGAACAATGGCTGACTTGTCTTCTCGGCCGGTGCGCCGTAAGACGGGCAAGACCACTTAACCTCGTGGGGGAATGACGGCTTGGTTTGGATACACACCTCGTGAACTAGTGTTAGCGCTGATGCTAACTGTGCAGAGGCTTAGGTGGCTAAAAAAGGAAACAGAATTCCCAGAACATTAAAAACATTCTGTCTGCTTGAGAGCTGCATCCTGTGACCTTCAAAAAAGGACTCTTTAGGAAACTTACCAAAATAGAGGGGGGGGAGAAAAATTACCTTGGGGGCTGCCTGCTCCTTTTTACAGAACGCATTCCTCTCTCTCTCTTCCATGTGCAGAAAAAAAAAAAAACATGACGAAGCTCTGGGATTTTCCACTGTAGCAGCGCTTGGGTGTTTTTATTATTCAAACCTGCGGAGCCGCTGATAAGCAGGGGAGATAGCGGAGCGATAAGTTTGCGCCTGACCGCGGTATCAGTCCACCACCTAAGCGGGTAGCGACTCCACCCCCCCCCACCCCCCGATATCTGATGCAGTCACATCACTGCCGCCCCAAACGTTGCCCATGGGCCTAAAATGAATGCAGTCCTGACGGGGCCCACAATGACAATAGCTTTGAATTTAAATTAACCACAGTAAGTGAACCCATTTAATACCAATTAACCAAAGGTTATTTTTATCTGAGCTTTACATTATATTTATTTTTTATATACTTACATAACTTATTTCCTAAAGACCCAAAAAGTTCCAAATCAAATGTGATTATCTTAAAATTCCAATTGTGATATTAAAATTGTGGTATTAGTACGGTTAATTTAAGACATATGGACATCCCAAAATAGTACAGGTATAGAGGATTTTAATCGATATCTATATTAAGCCAAAAAATGTTGATACATATACACAGGACAATGGGATCATGTATTAATGCATTATTCCACAATAGATATACACGTACATTTCTTTTTTAAACACATTTAAACAGACTTGCATGGCGCTCGCCCCTGTGGAAGAGGGGCCAGGGCACGTTACTCAACAGCCCGGTAATGAGCAGCTCAGGAGGCCTGAGCCTGGCCACGCTCCTCACTCACTGGTGTTAGCGAACGGCTCAAAGCCAGCTCCAGAACAGGCCCCGGGCGGGTCAGGGGGGACAGCCAATCAGCAGCTGATTTGTCCTGGGCCCTGAGAAGGGCTGGGAGAAGCAGGCGGCGCTGTCGCAGGTCTCGCCAACGACGCGTTCGTGAGCCGGGCGGGAGGTTCACCTCGGTCGCCTGCCACTCACACACCGAGGTACACCGTTCATTTCTGAATAAGTTCATTAATGAATCATTTCGCTTGATCTGCATCTCCAGCTTGGGATTTTATCCCAGACTCTCATTTTCTTAGTCTCAGAAAACGCAAACGCGGAATGAAGCAATCGAGTCTGAGTACACGTGCTTTCAAGCTCACCACAGAGGACCCCGCTCCTCTTTGACCCATTGCTTCGAGTTGTGTCGACGTGGCGACCGGTCGCTCCGGAAACAAAACATCTGCCAAACAAACGCACTCAAATGTCCAATACAGACGGGCTATTCCGCAAAAACGGGGCGAGGCCTTGTGAAATCGCGGGACGCTCAGGAGGCGATTCGCGACGGCACGGGGCGCGGCAGCCAGCAGAGCGGTTGCCATGGGTGACTGGGCGGAGCAACGCCGGCCCGTAGGCTTCCGAGGCCCACGGCGTCTGGCGGAGGTTCAGCTGGTGCCCCGCCAGCCGAGTGTGTCTCTTTAGCCGGTTGGCCTTGGCTCCTGCCTGGAATTCACTATGGAAATGGACAGCGCTCACCGCTCACCGCCACCGTCATCGGGGCATAGCTATCAAAAGGTCCTAATGCCCATTGGCAACAGCTGGCATTACAATCTGTCCTCTGGGATGTGAACGGACAGACAATGCAGGGAGGGTGAACTGGCCATCTCCCAGGGGTGAAGAAATCAATTAGCAAAAAGCTAATTCATTAATGCATCATTAATTCATGTGGGAAATTATATCCCGCAGACATTCCATGAAGGAATATTGTGGTGAGGAAGCTGTGATAAATTCACGCGACCAACAATCTGATGATTTGCTCATTTGCAAAAAACGGATGGAAACTTAATCTGGAAGAAAGTCATGGCCAACACTACCAATATCTTGGTCCGATACATCCTGGTCCGATATCATTTCCATAAGCACGCGGCAGACAATGCTTGCGGAAGACAAAGGGGTTGAGGTTGCTCTAAAAAAAATCATTCAAAAAAACGTTCAGCCTCAGAATAATAAAACAATTCACTGACAGATATTTGCATGAGAAAATGTTTTACGTCCTTCAGTTAATCATCAGCAATGGCTGCATGCAAAAACCCGGACAGGCCAGTTCCGCGAGGAAGAGTCAAAAGTGCGTAAAAGGCCATTCAGATACGGGCCTGATCCGCGACGACAGAGCGCCGACTGTTCCATCAGGGCCGAGCGGAAGAGGAACAGACCAGAGCAAACGATAGAGGAGTAAACAGACCCCCCCCCCCCCCCCCCCCCCGCGCAGGTCGGGCCGAGTGACGGGCATGAATGATTGATGCCCTGGTGTCGTTATGTGGGTCAGAGGGGGGGGGAAAGGCAGCCCAGGGTGCCTTCACCAACCGAGCACAATTCCATCAATCCACAAAAGGGGCTCGTACTTCGTTCCCTGCAACAGGCACGCTGTTCTGCTTTAAAACGTGAACGCTGTTACGCAATGCGATGTAGCACTGAGTCGCTCTGTTTACCACTGCAGTTCACAACACACACAAACATTAAAGCCCACCAGCGCCTATGTGCATTATGACGTATGGAACTTAGTGAATTTGCATTAGATTTCAATATAAAACTGTAAATGATTTCTGATTTTTACTTTTTCCCACACATGGTGGTCTTGTGTGCTCCAGCCCAAAGTTTAACTCTGCCCAAAGCAGAACAACAGAACTCTTGTGGCAGCTGAGGCTTGAAACAGATTCAAAGCCACTTATTAAAAGAATCCACAAACCATTACCAGACGTGAAAGCAACTAATAGTTACACAAAAAAAATAATAAATTTCCAAAACACAAACTACACATGACCCTGAATACGGCTGAAGTATACAGCGCAATCAGCAGACTACTATCTTCAAGGTGTCACAGCTTATCTTTATGGTTAGCTTACAGTACATCAGATTGTGTTTCCTCTTGGCAATCACACAAATTCCCACAGCACTCCCAATCACAAAAATGTGCTCAATCACAACACACAACGCTGTACTATTTAAACCAGGAGGGAATTGCACATACTCTGGAGCAACACTCATACCCTGATATCATACTAAAGGAATGTTTAGAAAGTCAGGATTGGCCAATCAAAGCTACCTCTTTCACGAATGTCAGAAGCTCATGAAGTTTCGTAACACATGAAACTTTCGATATGAAACTTTCCACCCAATGAGCAATCGTGCAGATACATATACACATACACACGAGCACGCACAGCAGCTGCCTTGGTGCCAGCAGCAGACCCCACATCATTAGGAATTTCGCTTTAAAAAAAAATCATTGACAGCCTTTATCTGTGCACTGCATTGAGAAAGCACAGCACGAACCCCACAGGTTAGCACACACTGCAATAAACAGAAAACCAAAGCGATGTCCTCAGGCCACGTGTTTCAGAAGCGCTGGCTCCCTCAGAGGGGAGCTCAGCCGCTGTGGACAGGTCCGCAGAGTGACCGTAACCCCGCAACTTTTTGGGATGGACAGATGAGGCGGAAATGAGGAGGGGATCACCCCCTTCACCTCCTCTGGGGGAGGGAGTTGCCGTAGAAATAACAGAGGAATAAAGCTGCGCGTGTGTGTGTGTGTGTGTGTGTGCTTCCTTCTATTCTAATATCAGCCTGTGGGTGTGTGTGTGTTTCTATTCTGATCTCAGCACATGGGGGTGTGTGTGTGTAGGGTGGGGGGGAGGTGGGGGTTATTGCGTAACAGTGAGAGCTGATGATCACTATGTCTCTTAAAAGGTTAATGAGCAGCCAGCTGGTCCCTTATCTTGTTTAGCTTGGGCCGGGCTCTGCTAGCACAGGACACACTGAGTTTAGCCTCTTCCCACCTCCACCACTTCCTCCAACATCAGAGGGTCCCGCAGAGCTTCCTGCGCTTTCTACCCCATCGCACAGGAAGTGGGCGCGGGGCGTCTGGACCATAGGGGCGCCGCGATAGTTCCCACCTCTCTGCGAGACAGTTTCCTGCTCACTAGGTGTTGGCAAGTACTGATTAATGAACGTCAAACCACAGAATACAATGTATTATTACAGGGAGGAGAGCACCAGGAGTTTGAACTGAGTCATTCGCTGAACAGCATTAGGCTGGGTCAAGTGCGCAGTGATTAGCCGTGTCCAATGTACTTATGTTTTACGTGTCTCATGCTTGACCTCTAGACGTTACAACCATCTCTCTGCCCCTGGCTCTTCTCCTGGACGCCATATTGCTTTTCCCACAGCCACAGTGCAGCGGCGTAAGTAACTGTACGTGAGTAGCTCCACCCGCCCCACCCCACCTTGTGTGTGTGTGTGTGCACTGAAAGAGGATTTGTAAGGCGATTTACATCAACACACTGCTCCGTCATAATCCCCCTGTTCTGGAGAGGTTCCTGGGAAATGCTATAATGGACCTGCGCTTTGCACATGTGCATTAGGCTGGGCCCCCCCTCACACGTTACAGCATAAACTGCACCTGCTCTGCACTGCAAACTCCCCTATATCTAATTGCCCGTATTTAATTCCTATTCATGAGCACTAATCACCCACGTATTGTCCACACTGAATGTGATCTCTTGTGCTGCTAGTCCTTGCTGCGCTGTGAGACTTCAACACCTGTACTTGTGAGCGACTGTGTGCTACACAATGGCGATGACTGAGGCCAGCTTCCCCTTCACTAGGATGATACGGTCATTTTAAAATACACACCCCTTCGTCATGATTTGGTGCAAGTAAGCCAGCCGGACCGTCTGCTCACACCCCAATATGAAATCTTCTCACTCATCATTAGTAAACTGGATAGATGACTGGTTAGCCCCCGAGCGCTCAGTAACTTGCTTGTGTGGGTCTTCTTTTTTGTGCTTTCACCTTTTTCCTCTCCCATGGACAATTCTCAATCACGCCCTCTCGCTGCAGCGGTTACCGTGACCCCTGCCGTCAGCTCAGGAGCGAGCGGACCGGCGTGCGCTCTCCTCCGGAGCACGCCGTGTCCGCCGCCTCGTCTTCATTACCGCCGCCGGGCTTCTGACAGACGTGATTCACGTCTCACGCGGCTCAACGGACAAGCGTACCGGTACCCCATCAGCCAACGGGACGGTACACCCTGTCCCACTGAAAGCACCCCATCAGCCAACGGGACGGTACGCCCTGTCCCACTGAAAGCGCCCCATCGGCCAACGGGACGGTACACCCTGTCCCACTGAAAGCACCCCATCAGCCAGCGGGACGGTACACCCTGTCCCACTGAAAGCACCCCATCGGCCAGTGGGACGGTACACCCTGTCCCACTGAAAGCACCCCATGGGCCAGCGGGACGGTACACCCTGTCCCACTGAAAGCACCCCGTCCCCGGGTGGGACGGTACACCCTGTCCCACTGAAAGCACCCCGTCCCCGGGCCGGTGTCGCTCTGAGGGACTGCCAGGCCAAAAGGCCAGAGTCCAATCAACCGAGTGCACTACGCATACATTTACAGAGCAACTGCCAAACACTATTTCAAACATTTTTATTTTAAGAATCAAACCAATCGGATTAGTGGGGAAATGAATAATTTTGTGCTGCGCTGACAATGTCCTTAATTACCCGACACTGATATATTTGAGTTAACATTACTCAATTTGACATAATTTAGAGGTTAGTTAAGTGCAATCTGTTAATAAGTACTGTTTGGCACTTAAAATAATAAGAACAGCTATCAATTTCCAGTGGTCCATTTGTGGGCAAAGGCCATTCAGAAAGAAAGCCCATTTCCCCGGGACAGTAAGCAGACCTCTGGGCTTTGCAGTGCCCTCGCGGGTGCACTTAACCTCGCCCAATTATATCAACATGAGAGCGTGTTTACACGGGCGTGGCTTCATTGATCCGCTGAAATAAGATTCCGCACCAGCTGCATAGCTGCAATACTGAAACCTTCACCACTGCACTAAACGCATTCTGCCCTCACCAGCTGGTCCAACACCAGTCTACACAACACTGGCCTCAAATGCACTTATCTGAGAGAAAGAAAAAACAAAAAAAAAACAGAACTCAATTCAGTTTTGAGGCCGGATTGATTGATGCTGAAAGTACTCTCCCTAATGAACAATGACATTCTTTATGATTTTTTTATGGATCTTGATTCTGGCGTTACTGGACCATAGCTAACACGGTTAGAACAAGCAGTTATCTCATTAGAGTCACGGACCGCGAGGTCATCGATGCGATCATAGTACTTTTCAAAAGCTGATTGTTCCCTTAATAAAATATAAGAAATGGGTGCACAAAAGCGACCAGCTTCTCTTCAAGCGAAAAAGTGCTGTCACCAAAATTTCTGTCCTGCAAAGAAACCCAATTACCTCTTTAGTTTATAATTTCAACCAAACTAAAAAAGAAAACTTTTATATGCACAAGCCCAGGCCTACTTTTTGCTCAAGACAAGCGTAACAGCACAACTTCTGATCACATTCTTCTAAGCAGCGCATTAATCTGCTTAGAGACAGAAATAGCACTGAGACTGGAAGCCGTACTTCAGTCTCCTGCCTAATGAGGCGGCATTAAGTTATCACTGATCGCACCACAAGCCCCAGATACAGCCGCACCCAAACATGTCAGACACTGTTCAGAACTATGACACCGAACAGTGAAAAGTATTCTCTTCATTTCTCTCTTACGAGAGGCATTTCTGTCGGAACGCCCTCTCCTGCGATCCTCAACAGCTCCCACTGTTCCCCTAACCACTCAAAATACTGTGTACTCGGGTACACTTTGTGAATTATGCATATTTTCAGCTGAACAAACTGCTTACTGTAAAAAAAAGTGCCATAGCCATCATAGGCTAATTAACAGCTAAAATGAACTGTCTGTTTGGAATTAATTTAGTTGAATCAGGCTTTGAATCAGTTACAGATTACACAGTGTCTGTGGCTTTTCAGTCAGCAGAAACACTGCTGTAGGTCTATAGCCGTAGAGTTGAGCGCAACATCCACACAATCCCCAGTGGTCGCGAATGCAGCCGAAAAGCACTGAACGGGTCTGACTGCTTTGGGACGCAGACGTTACCTCCACAGCGGGGCCCAAACCCGCCTTTACTGTGGAGGACAGGCTCCACGGGGGGCTCAGCGCACCGGAGAAAATCTGACAAAACAGGTTAAAGTGCAGCACACGCGGTTTCTTTAAGCAGGCACTCAACGTCCGTGTAAATCAATGCTAATCCCAAAAAAACGCACACACTCTTACACACCTTTGGCACGCTGGCGGTGCTGCAAGCTTTAATTAAGTATATACGGAAATCAGTGTCAGGACATACTATCAGGTGACAACGTGTAGGCTAAAGGCAATTAAATATTTAAGCGACTGCTTTGTTGTCAGAGGAGTGTCATCGCGAAGGCACTCGGTCGTTAATGTTTTGCCTGAAAAAAAACAAAAAACCCCTTCGCTGTCACTTTGAGCTATCAGTCACCTGACCCATTTCCACCAATAAGAAGACATCGTGCGGAGTAGGTCATAAAAGTTGTTTGCCCCACAGTGTGAAGAAATAAATGCTTTAGTGAACGTTTTTGGCTCTACTCCGGTGCTGTGGGGGGGGGGGGGGGGGGGGACAAACGCTTATCCTTGGAAAATAATAGCAGTCTCTCACAGTTTTTTTTTTCCCCCCAGAAGAAACCCGTGAAATTTTAGATGGGACTCTGGACACTCTGAATAGGGAGCTTTGGCAGTCTGCTCACAGGGGTCATTGGGCAGAGCTAAAGGGAGCCCGACGCAGACCATACGAACGCAGACAACCAGAGCCAAGCAGGCACACAGGCATCGGCATGCAAATACCACCCACAAGCACTCACCATTAAAGCCCTTTATTACAGCTCTTTCATTACAACGGATTCAGCCACAGATTACCTGCAGGTTCTGTGTTTATGGCTTTTATGTTCCCATCACGGCTGCAAATTAGATCTTAAGCAGATCTTTAAAAAATTAAAGGTGCTCAACAGGCATTCGAAATGTTTTTTTTAAGAAGAGGAGCGACCCATTGAACCATAATAAGTGAACTCTGTTTTGACAGCACAAATATTGACGATGGCAGGCAACTGTGCGGTTGGGACGGATGCCTCAGAGTTCACCGGGGTTCAGGGCATAGTTTGAGTCAAAGGACAAGCCATGTTTTAATACTGAGTCACCTGCCTAATAACATGCTACACCTAAGCAAGCTAGTTGCCAGATATAGTTAGTGCATGATATAGTTTAATTAGCAGATATACTGTATATGAAGCACGCCAAGTAGCCAGTGTCTGTAACTTCCTACATGGGAAGTGCCACTATGCTCCATTTCGTCAACAAGATACGTCCATGGAAAGCAGAGGCAGTTCCCACTGGGTATATTTGTTTGTGTGTTTATGGATAGTTCCTCCCTGGGGACTTGGAGAACATTTTGCCACTGGTATGCTTTGGTGTCAATGGTGTGCACACAAACACACACACACACACACACACACAGACACAAACACACGCACACACATTGTTTGTTCCATCAGGCCTCACTCCCTTGAGAACCCGATTAACCTCACTAAGGTCGAAGGCCCGGCTAGCCATCTGTCAGGGTAAAGCACACCAGCCTCTCCACTTTCCATTTCCCCTCTGCAGAGGCTACACAGACCACTGGGCCCACAGACGCCCCAGCGCTGCAGCCCACTGTAGCCCCGGTTTTAAAGAGAATCACTCTGGGTGAAACCTGTTCACTTCCTGTAAATGCCACACGCACGTTAAACAGGTAGCGTTAGCCATGACGGCACAAAACATTTTTTTGTGAATGAATTTTTCCACTGGGATTCTCTTCCACAGAAACGTACAGGAGAAACAGCCCACACTTTAAAACCAGGGCCCCTTAAAGAGCTCCCTGCATGTTACTCAAGCAGCCGAACTCTGAGAGGGATAAAGAGGAAGTGCACAAATAATCTCTGTGAAAGTTGGATAAAGCGGGAGAGCGGCCAGGAATAAATCAACATGTGAGCGAAGCGGCTGTGAAGGACACAGGGGGGTTGCTAAGCTCCGCAGAACCGGAGAGCTTGAATCCGCCTCGGGACGGGAGTGTACAGCCATGAAGACATAAAACACCGAGACCCTCGGGTCTCAGTGGAGCTCTTTGTCCACCGCAAGTGACGATGACACGAACGTATTTTTCTCGTTCGTTTTTTTCCGCACTGCTTCAGACTTAAACAAGGCGAGATTAGGTCTGCGTTGAGTCAATGCGATAAGCGTCATTGCAAAAACGGGATCCTCTTACGCAACGCCAAAGACCACACTGTCAGAAGCAAAGAAACACAACCGAACGCGGGAGAGAACCTCACTCAACATTTCTCTACGCTGCTGATACAGTTTGGAACACGGGGCTCTTAAACAGGCATTCAATAACACGACCGTGCCAAAGCATTCCTCCAACCGCAGCGGCTCAAACCCTACCTGAACACGGTCTTAGGTCCAAGACGGGAAACCGGACGGTCTTGACGCTGCCAAAACTAGGACCATGGAAGATGGCTTCACGCTGCCATAGCCCCTGAGGAACGTCAGGTTTCCGAATCGCGGTAAGAGAGCGGGGAGCGAGGGTCCTGGCGCGTCCCGGAGCTCCTGGCCTGGACCTGGCGACTCTGCGGGAGGCTGCTGCCGGATTTGCTCCTATTGTGGTCATAAGAAGAGGGAGCTTAAGCCACTAATTAATGCCTCGTTAGGGACGGGGGGCTTGGCTCATGTGGTCACTCTGACGTGAGATTAGCTGCGGCTGAGCGACCGGGGGGAGGGGGGGGACGGGGGGGGGAGGCCCCCTGAGCCAGCCGCCCCCAACAGTCAGGCCCCTCTCCATGGAAACAGACAACAACAAAGATGGATGCCCGTGCGATTGGTCGACCCACTGAGAGGGGAGAGGCAGGCAGGCAGCCGGGGAAGGGACTTGGTCTGGCCAGGATTAGTCTCAGAACAGCTTGAAGACGCTCGCATACTGTCAGGCTTGCATGGATGGCTAGAACAACCGGACTGCGCGGAAACAGCAACACCGAGGATTTCAGGATGTGAAAACCACTAAATTCGGGGTCCTGGCAATAAATGTCAGGGTTTAAAAAACCACGACCACATGAAGGTACAATGACAACTCCGGGTAAAACGCAGGCATAGCTTCAAACGCAACGCACGCCACACAGACGCAGCCAATCAACAGCGGCGACTGGCATGCCAGTGAGCCCAGAGCTTTTTGTTAGCGTTGAGCCTTCGGTGAGGGAGACGGCCCTCTTAAGACCGGTCGAGTGAAACGCCTTTTTCAGGCAAGCCCTTGAACTCCCCCCCCCGTTCTGAGTGGGGGACGGCTCAGACCGGGAGGAGGAAGAGGAGCGATGAAAGAGAGAGAGAGAACACACTCGCTCAGACTGTGCTGAAAACACTTCAGACCATTAGTGCCGATGCAGATCAGTGGGCGCAAGGCTGAAGCCTTCTGTTCAGACCGTGGCTGTGACTTTGAATGGCTTCTGTTTACGCGCTCTCCAAAGGACTCGGTTAGCATCTGCCTTAAAAAAGTGACTGTACAAAGCATTTACAGACTTTTGTACAAATCCCCTAAGCTTAGAGCTTGCAAAGCTGTGAAAGTCATTGACCAGGCAGAACACACTGTAAGACAGTGTTCAGTAACGACGTATGTGTGAAAATGAAGTCAATGCCAAATGCCTTCACTGGCTGGCCCTATTATGAACCCAGTGCACACACAGCCTGTTTTTAAGGAACATAATTACATTTTAGTCCAGTTTTCTTCCTGCTCAGTCAAAGAGTAATAGCCAGGTATGGTCCAGCCCAAAAGCGGGAGGGGGAGGAGGAGGGGCGGGGGCAGCAGAGGCAGCTCAGGCACAGTGTGTTCACACTGCTCTCGTCCGCCCCCGAGTTTTGGGGACAGTGTCTAAAACCGGATTGGCCGCTGGAAAAAAACAAGGAAATAATCTTGTTGCGCTGTCAGAAGTTCACTCACAAGACGTGCCAATGCAGGATCTGTAAAACACGAAGGCTGCTTCAGACAGGGCTTAATGACACTAACATTGTCTATATTGATTTTTAAGGCATGATCCATAGAGCAAACATAGAGACAGTGTTTAAGCAAGGTGGCGAACATTGAGCCGGGGAGCGCAGCGCAGGGCGTGGCCTGGAACCTTTGGTCACGACTGGCAGCGTGAAAACGCGCGTGTGCCAAACGTTGGACGTCGTTTTCTGAAACACGACTGACGTGTGCGCAAAACCCCCGTAGCTACCGTAGGTGAACTGGGTTTACCTGCGCGTCACATGCAGCTGTTGAGCGTTAATAATTGATCGCGAATGTCGGGAGGACGCGGGGGCCAGTCACGCGGTGCCGGGGGAACACAATGGCCCGTTGCTGGGTGTGACCCGGGGACAAAAAGCCTCGACAGCGGGCGTGAGGTGCGGAGAGAGTGTGGTGACTCGCTGACTGTGTGGAGAGAGTGTGGCGACTCTCTGACTGTGTGGAGAGAGTGTGGTGACTCGCTGACTGTGTGGAGAGAGTGTGGTGACTCTCTGACTGTGTGGAGAGAATGTGGTGACTGTGTGGAGAGAGTGTGGTGACTGTGTGGAGAGAGTGTGGGGACTCTCTGACTGTGTGGAGAGAGTGTGGTGACTCTCTGACTGTGTGGAGAGAGTGTGGGGACTCTCTGACTGTGTGGAGCGAGTGTGGGGACTCTCTGACTGTGTGGAGAGAGTGTGGCGACTCTCTGACTGTGTGGAGAGAGTGTGGTGACTCTCTGACTGTGTGGAGAGAGTGTGGTGACTCTCTGACTGTGTGGAGAGAGTGTGGGGACTCTCTGACTGTGTGGAGAGAGTGTGGTGACTCTCTGACTGTGTGGAGAGAGTGTGGGGACTCGCTGACTGTGTGGAGAGAGTGTGGTGACTGTGTGGAGAGAGTGTGGGGACTCTCTGACTGTGTGGAGAGAGTGTGGTGACTCACTGACTGTGTGGAGAGAGTGTGGTGACTCTCTGACTGTGTGGAGAGAGTGTGGTGACTCTCTGACTGTGCGGAGAGAGTGTGGGGACTCGCTGACTGTGTGGAGAGACTGTGGTGACTCTCTGACTGTGTGGAGAGAGTGTGGTGACTCTCTGACTGTGTGGAGAGAGTGTGGTGACTCTCTGACTGTGTGGAGAGAGTGTGGGGACTCGCTGACTGTGCGGAGAGAGTGTGGGGACTCGCTGACTGTGTGGAGAGAGTGTGGGGACTCTCTGACTGTGTGGAGAGAGTGTGGTGACTCTCTGACTGTGTGGAGAGAGTGTGGGGACTCGCTGACTGTGCGGAGAGACTGTGGTGACTCTGACTGTGTGGAGAGACTGTGGTGACTCTCTGACTGTGTGGAGAGAGTGTGGTGACTGTGTGGAGAGAGTGTGGGGACTCGCTGACTGTGTGGAGAGAGTGTGGTGACTCTCTGACTGTGTGGAGTACAGTACACGTGGAGAGTGGCTGGGGATCTTAAGCAGGAGAAGCAGCGTTTTACCCCACCTCCTCCCCTGGAGATATGTGGAGAGTAAAGTCAATACAAAAAAAGAGAGAGAAAGTTATTCAACTACAACCGTGCTAAAGATCTAATCCGAAGATGACATTTAACTTCGCAGTAGCTGTGGAACACAAAAACGGTGTGTGTGTGTGTGTGTGTGAGAGAGAGAGAGACAGAAAGAAAGAGAGACAGAGAAAGGGGGAGACAATAAAATATTGACTGGGGGGGGGGGGGGGGCATACAATTCCACTTTATCATGCACAGAATTTCTACGACAGCATAACATGCTCAAGGACAGATAAACAGTGAAGAGGTCACAGGAAAAATTCTGTTTTCTGAAGATACACAGACACTACACCACCTACATCTCGCAACCAAGGTCCTTGATGTACTAACTCCATCCACACAACGACTGAGGGCACAGGAACCGCAAACACACCGCAATGCAAAACATACCTCTGATTTACAGCCTCATTAAGGCACACTTCAGTACGCCATCTGGATCCTGGCCATAAGAGCAAATAAAATAAGACTTAATAAAGTGCCTCAATAAAGAAAATGTTCCTTATCAAGCTGGTGAAATTCCATTCCCTCGGTCGCGGTTGTGTAAAGGCCATTAAAGCTCTTTTTAATTAAGCCATATTGTGCCATGATTAATATTTCATAAGCGGTATTACAAATTTATGCACTATATTGTGTTAGATTTAGTGGCTCAAAGTTGGCAGTTTAAGAAGCTAAAGTATTGCAGAATGCTGAAGTCAAACAAGGTACCGCATAAAGGTAGCGACTAATCTGAGGTTTTTATTTTTAGTACCCCTTCTCAAATTAGATTTCCCTGGCAAGAAGAAAAAAAAAAACAGAAATGTTCTGAAAAATATCCAGCTTTGCAACAAAATTTAAGAGGATCAAGCAATTAAATGTCCTATTTCTGGTAGAGTCAGAGGGACTTGTTTCTTCGTCTTAAACAACGGCATGCTAAAATGACTTTTAATATATTACCCATAATTCACAGCGATCCAAGCTACGTAAGCCAGACGGCAGTAATTTCAGAGTGTAAGACAATAACCAGTGAAATTAGATGACTAATTTACAGTTGGGCCTAGTCCTAGACATCAGGCTACATTTACTCATCTAGCTCAAGCTGGTTTCACACACACACACGCACACACACACAGTTTTACACACACACACACACACACACACACACACACACACACACACACACATATACACACATACACAAAGCAGACAGGATCAAACATTAGAGAAGAGGTGAGGGAGAATTCACACAAGCGCACACTACTGAAGAGGCCTCAGCATAATAGGGTGCATAAAGGCCAGTAAAGGAGCCCGATTAAGTAATAATGAGGGAGGTTGGAACCAAAAGCGGCTGACCTGTAACCCAGAGGAATCTGAGACAGACGCACAACCCCAAATCTGAGCCAGGAAAGAAGATGACATTATCCAATATAAAATGCTATCATCCGGTGTATCACAGGAAAACTGGAAGTGAACTAAAAGGTCCTGCCACACTAAATACTAATTTTAAGTATACCTTGTAAATAGCTTTAACAATAGGTGGTAGAGTTCCGTGCAGACATTGGAGTTTTCTGGAGAAATACACCAGAAGGTTGTGGGTTCGGACTGTGGGTGGAGAAGTACACAGTAATATAGAACAAAATATGATTTGAATCGATACAGCAAAAGAGCTCAACGGACTACATATCCAACATGAAAGAAAGGTTAATCCGGATGGTGGCTAATATTTAGAATAACAATGCAGCAACAGGGAAAGTAGTCTTTTTTTGTAGTGTACAAACAGAACTTTAGCTGATTGCTACAACTTTTGGACAGACCAGCTGCATTTTAGCTGGATGAGGAATCCGTTGACAGCAAATTTACTAAGAACAAGGATGTTTCTGACTAGCGTTTGTGTAGCGTTAATGAGACCGATATAGTGTAGGTAAGTGCCCCTGAAATTACAAATGTTAATTTAAAAAAAAAAAAAAGTCATTAAGTAATTAAATGAGAAATCTCACTGCAAAGCCAGCTCCTATTTTAAGACTGTGTTCGTTGGATCATGTCCCAAAGGTCCCCCTCTTTGTCATTAACATTTCTTTAGGTACCAGAAGCACAGTTGTTCCGATGCAGATTTGCCTTTATTATCAGCGAAGCGATCCTTTCAGTCATGACCCAATTATAGCATTCATCTCACCAACCATCTGCAGGTCTGCTCCACCGTAACAACTCAGCTCCATCATCCATCATCAGTCCAGATGCCCCAGAGAGAGAGAGAAAGAGAGAGACTGAGAGACACTGAGAGATAGAGAGGGAGAGACAGAGAGCGAGAGAGAGGGAGGGAGAGGGAGAAAGAGAAAGAGAGATAGAGAGAGAAAGAGAGAGAGAGATAGAGAGAGTGTATGTGTGTGTGTGTGGGGGGGTGTGGGTGTGTATGTGTGTGTGTGTGCATGGGGGGGGGGCTTGGCTGAAATGAAAAACTGAATCGCATTCAGGCTGAAATGAGAAATGGAATTGCAGTTCAGTCTCTCACCAATCAGATGAGAGGAGGGCACGTGCCACTGCAGCATTCCCTGCTCACAGGAGACCAAGGCAGCCTCTTACCGCAACCTAAACGAGGCCAAACTCTAAAAATGAAGCTCAGTTAGGGATATCCCTGAACCTTGTGTGGCCTCAGTCTTCATTATAACTAAACAGAGCTTCAGAGGTCTCCTGCTACTGTTTATTTCCTGTGAGCACCTCCATTATCGTCATTCCCAAAAAATGGCCAGAGACCAGACTGCCTTATTCCAGCCATTCCTCACAACAGAGCAGGACCCAGGCTGGCTCACTTTGGGTTCTGATTGGTTTAGCATGATCTTGACCCCTGTGTGACCTTGCCTGCCACCAGCACAGCTACCGACAGGAAGCTCAGGGCGGGGTCAGCATTGCGCTGAACATTATATTCTGAGCCACGGCCACAACACAAAGCCTGCAAGACAACAGAGACCGAGCTACGCATTCAGACTTATGTGAATCTGGGAACAAATACATGAAGATCTTAATGTCTGGTGCGGACAGGAAGCCATATTTATTTCACTATGGGAGTGACATAGGGGCTGATGACAGAAAGAAGGTGAAGAGATGTAAAGTAAATAATGAGCAAGACTCGTTCTAGACTGTGGAGTGTGAAAGGGGTATAATGAGTCAGACTATAATGAGTTAGACTGGTCCCATACTCCAAACCAAATTATAAAAGGTCCAAATCTAAATAGGGCCAGCAAGGGTACATCATTTTATTACTCCGTTCTTTCTTCCAAGAAGTCTCCTGTCACCTTTCAGCAAGACACAGAGGCTCACAGAAACTAAACAAGAAATCAAGTGACTCTAATCCATCAAACTACACGATCGCGGGAAAAACACAGGTCACTTCCAGCGAACGGAAGCCTCAGCTCGCAGTTTCAAACCCATTTTCGGCTGCGATCCGCTCGTCAAAACGGGAGCTAATAAAAGCAATTCCTTCTGTGCCATATTGACACTGCTGTTATCCCACCTCCACGTTTCACCAGATTTAACAACGAGGTTCTGAGGCGGAAACCAGAATAGAAAGAGCCTTGCAAAAAAAAAAAAAAAGCCCGAGGTCGACGTCGGGACAAAAAACAATCACAGACATCAAAGCTTGACGAGAGCGTGGCTCCACTTTGACCACATTAAAAGGAAGCGCGATGACATCAGGGGAACGCCAATGCTAACACGGAGAGGCTAACTCTAACGTTGCGTAAGCCTCTTCCATTGTGCCTGCGCACAATATGAAAAACATACGATGACAAACGCCATCGTATTCATTGGCTTGGACAATGCCGTTCTGCAGCAAGCCCCTTTGTGCACCAAAAACAATGGGACAAGGCAAAAAAGGGTTTGCTCCACCGATGGCCCAAGAGGTGGACTTCAAAAGAAACGCGCACAGGTCCGTGTACACATGGGCCGTGAATGTGGTTTGAACGCAGCCTATTCCATAACCAGACCCGAG
Organism: Anguilla pacifica; assembly: GCA_039654925.1. Classification (NCBI taxonomy): domain Eukaryota; kingdom Metazoa; phylum Chordata; class Actinopteri; order Anguilliformes; family Anguillidae; genus Anguilla; species Anguilla pacifica. The sequence continues at coordinate 12,309,418 of CM077302.1, forward strand.
TGAAATATGCATTTGTTTTGGATTCAAATACTTTTCTGTGCTCTATTGATCTTGCCTGGTGTAATTGAGGTCTGCCAGTATGACCAGAAGGTGGGGTTTGCACTTTCTGAGAGTATTTCATTGGTTCCAATACACCAGACCAGATCAGTAAAGTGTAGAAAAGTATTTGAATCCAAAAGAGATGCGTATTTTGACCCAGGTCTGTCCATAACCGAAGTCAGCCGGTGAGCTGCGCGCATTCGAGCCGAGCGGGCCGGCGTTCTCTGTCAAAGAGCACGGCACTCTCTGTCCCCGTGGTAAACCCGCGCGGAGGCCCGCGGCCAGCGGGGGGGGGGGGCCGGCAGAGCAGGAACCGCGAGCCCGCTGGAAACCCCGGGAGCGCCGCGAACGGAACACAATGACGCCGCGCAGCGACGCTCGCAGACAAGCGCGCAGGAAGCGGCTTCAATGGAGGCGCGCTCGGCCAAACCCCGCTCCCAAGGGGATTAATGTCCCAGCATGCTTTGTCCATCGCCGGTGTCAAGTATCCAAAAAAGGAGAACCGGCACAAACAAAACACAGCTTTTGAGTTCCTCATATTGTTTCCACGGCATCATTGCATTCGGCAGTGAAACTAACTCCAGCCAGCAGCCATGATTTCACTGCTCTTTACTGCTCTTGGCTAGCCCGAGCTGTCGCTCGAACCTTTGGCCGGGCTAAAGTATCGAAAACTGAATGAAATCCCATCGTCATCTGGATGCTTTTGCGTCTGGTGATCACACTGCAAAACCGCAGCGCAAGTGAGTCAAATTTGGCCCGCAGAACAACACGAGATCCAAGTGGGTTTCTAATCATCATCATAAAAGAAAATGAAATCTTGATCCCGCTTGAGCTCCGCAGCAGGATTAGCAACTTTGGCAGCATTAACCCTGTTCAGTTCAGGAGGATATACAGTCCGGGCATTGTGCTTCTGTCAATCTCCAGACAGAAGCTCCGCCCATCTTCCTCCAGATCCTGCTGCAGCTGAAAGCCGAGTGGAACTGCTCCAGACCTTCACTGAGGATTCGCCCCCGCAGACTGGATGACATCACCACACCAGCGCTGCATGTTGACCCTGCAGCAGCATTTCCACTGCGGCCTGGAACACAACTGCGAGCGTGCATCTGCTCTTAATTACGGCAAAAATAAGAGCACACATGAACGAGTCCAGGGGATAAAATGGGGACACGTGAAATCTAAATTTGGATATGTGCTGCAACATGTACTGCGGGATGCTTGCTTACCAAGTTTCACACAGAAACAAACGGGAACATACGAAGTGATTACAAATAACCGATGAGTTCATTGCGCACGCACAGTAACTCAACAGACATGGCACCCGCAACACAGAATGAATCTCACTTACATCTAAAATGGAGAATGCACTTAATGCACCAGCCACTGGACTTACAAGCTTATATGAAATCCGGAGTTTAAGACTTTGGTTTGGCCCGTACTGAGGGTTTCTCCATGTCTCCACAGACGTTGTCCCACCACTGTTCTACACCCGCAGTGACGACTCCACACCGCTCCCTAACCGTCACCATCTGCTCCGGGATTACAGCAGAGAGCTCCCCTGTTAATACCCACAATGCCCTGCTCCCGGGTTAATTGTTGCCCAGAGCTCCGGGGCTGAAGTGCTTAATTAATTCACAGGAGTGAGCAGCGATCACAGAGCTCCTTCACTCTCTGCCAGGAGGTCAGGCCTGCTCTCCGGCTCTCCAACACGACCCAACGCTCAAAGGGATGCGCGGATCACCAGTCGGCATGGCGGCCATTTTGAACATGCCGGGGGCTTCCGGCACCAGGCCCGAGGGTGATGGGACATATGGCGATGGAAGGGAAGGATCCGCATTGTTTGCCTCACAGCATGAAATGATACTGGAGGACGGTGGTCTGTCTCAAAGGGCCCTGTCGCTGGCCGGGCCCGCTGTGCTGGAACAGCCGTGCGATGGAAGCGCCATTTCCTCCACACGGACGCTGCTCCGCGCTTTTCCCACGGAGACCCGCCTCTCTCTTTGTCATAACGACGCCCTTCGGCGCGCGCGCTGCGTCCCCCCACCGCGGCAGAGCGCTCTTGGGAAAGAACGCGGGCGTGTCACGCACCCCCGCTGTCCACGTCCAACCAGCTGCTCCAAAAGAAACAGGCTTCTTCTACCCCCCCCTCCGCACGCACACTGCTGGGCCTTCTGCAGCTGGGACAGCCTCCAGAAACAGGCCCCCACTCGGCCTGTAAGCCACAGGAATGGCTGCCAGAGAAACTTTCCCACTGAAGCTGTGGTCCCCATCAGGTCCCAGAAGAACACATCTGGCCAGTATCTATGGTTCTGGAACTTATGCTCCTTGAAAAACATGGTGGATGCCATGTCTTTGGCCGAGAGCTTGTCCTGAACCTAAAAATAGACCCGTTTGCTTCTGCGTCGCTTGCTGGAGAAACAAACGGCCCAGATAAGAGCAACTGCGAAATAATGCTGACTCTACAATCGCAGGGCCCATGTCTCTGCAAATAAAATCAATTACAGAGAGAGGTCACCTGAGACAAGCTCCAACGGGTCGAGCTGCTCATTCAGAAAGGCAACGGGCCCCTGTTCGCTGTTTGAAATGTACTTTAGCTCAAATCGTGATGCTGCACTTTCAACAAGTGTCAGATTTGATTTCAACAAGTGTCCAATTACTGGAGACACCCTTTGGGGGCACTCAGTGACATGGACACTGCTAAAAAATTATTTTCTTTTTTAAATTAAATAAAATAAAGAAAAAACACATGACATCACAATCCCTACAGCCATTATCAAACAGAGTTCCTCAGAAAGAACGAATGCTTTACTTTCATCAAAACCAAACAATTACAGGGCTGTGCAAAATGAATAAATAAATAAACAACAGCACACCCATTCAGTCCAGCTAATAACAGAGGACTTAAAAGCGCTCCACCGCCAGGTCAGTCCAAAGCGCACAAAGAAGGACCCTCACACTGGGAGCGACGTGAAATAAGCAGAGCTGGAGCACTCTGGGGCTCTGAGAAACAAACGCCCTTAATAAAACAGGGTGCCCGATAGCCTGACCTCCGGGACGTCTCCCTCAGGGTAAACAGAAAGCTGTTATGCCTTCTGAGCGCTCGAGGGCTACGGCTCCCCTCGTTTCAGGTTGATCCCCAGGACGGTGTCTGGGCCATAATCCTTCTAAATGCATTTTAATTACAGGGTTGTAGCAACAGAAAGTACAGCTCACAGACACGAAGCTTTAAAAATTGCTTAAAAACCTAGCACACTTTGCAGTGCTATTTCGCGATGGATTTTTTTTTCAAGAAGGACTCAAAATATTCCTCACCTTTAAGCTACTGAACAGACACCATTTCAGTAACCTTGGAGTAATCTGACAGAGTCCAGTACCAATAGACAGAAAGTCCATTACCCACAGGCACAGAGTCCAGTACCCACAGATACAGAGTCCAGTCCACACAGGCACAATCTTCTGATCAGATTGTTTGCACAATGTACTGGTTGATATCAAGAAGGCATGTTCATCATCAGGGTGAAAGAATTATCATCAACAAAAAGACACAGCTAAACCTTACCAGATGTCAAATGCCCTGAGAATAATTAAATGGGAAAATGATCAATGGCCACTCATTTGGCTCCCAATTTCTAAGAGGAACATTCAGAAAAAGAAAAAAAAAGTATTTTGGAAGTCAGAAAGATCGCGAAGAAACGACTAGTTTCATTGAACCTAACAGAAACAGCACACTATGCCGCATACTGGTGACTGGTACTGCAATTTATAATGTCACACTGGAATTTTTCAGAGATGGGTGGTACCATGCACGTGAAATCAAAGTACATGTCGAAACCATTGCACGCGAGCACACGTTGGGTTTTAGCAGAAGAAAGCAATCAGTAGACAGAAAAATAGAAATTCGGAAGGCGGTGCTGGTTTTATATATCCAATTTGCCAATTTGCATCGTCGAGACTGCAATTTCACACGTACCCTGCCGAACCCAATCACACAACTGCATTTAACGTCCGTGGAAAAACGCCATTACAAGGCTACTGCAACAAAGAAATGCAGGGTGTTGCATTTTGCGCACGTATCCCTTAGAATAAGAAACGTGTCGTTTATTTCATGCACAATCACGGAAGTTGCGCTAGTTTGTCTTTGTACGGACCGTTCCCTGTGCCTCGTTTGCATGACAGGTTATTGAGCTGTTTTATTTATTTATTTATTTATTTATTAGTAGCCACATTTGAAAATTTTCTTAATTGAAAAAGGCTTTAGGCATATGATGTAACGGGTAATTTCGGTCTTCGTGTGTCATTTTCTCAAAATAAATCACATTAACACAAAGAATAATATTATATGCAGAAAACACCCGCAAAGCGTCTTGTTTTGCAACCCTTTTCAAACAGATCACAATTATAACTTGACACTAAGCAGCTCGCCCCTTCATTGAACCCGGCGTAAAAAAAGAGAGAACATCCGTAATTTTCAAGAGACTCTAGGGATTCAGTTTCGTCTTGACCAAAACAAAGGACCACAGCGTCGGCAGCACTCATTACTGTCACGCTAACCACACCGCTGGCCATTGTGCTATCGTCTGCAGCATCTTTCAGTAGCTTCTATGATTAAATATTTTATATCGATAACAAATGCGTAAATGTTTGCTATGCTTTCAAAATATCAACCAATGTTATTATGTTTCCCAATAGGCAACTGGTATTATCCTGCCTCCCGGATTACAAACTTTCTACATCGCCCACCTTTCAGTCGCCACCCTTTAAAACCCTTTACACTGTATTTTATTTTTTATAATGCACTCTCGGATAGCGTAACATAGAGGTTTTCGTGGCCTCGGCTTTAGCTATTAGGTTTTGGATGACATGCGGGTACTGAACAAGGACGCTGGGGCTGTCTGTGTTATGGCAACCGTTAAACACAAACAGGAGTCGGTGTACAGGTGTAGCGTTTTCCTACCGCTGCATACGGATAAGCACACGCGTTATGCACAACTCCATTCTCCGCGTGCCAACGTTAATCAGACCGTGCATTTAATCAATTTTAAAATTCACTTCTTAGTAGCTCTGCAGCAACAATTGCTTTTTGATATCACGGAGAGATCGGACACACAACATCGACTAAAGGTTGCCAGCAAATGTCAGTCGAAAAGATAATGTTTAATCGGAAATTTGTTTTGGCCTTGTGGTTCAGAACACCCTTAAAATTACAAGATGTAAAACTTCTGCACGATCCTTTATAAACATAAAAGCACATGCATATGGATATGCGATTTCTTCGCGTTCAGGCTTAGTTTAGCGACCAGTCTTTTGTAAGTTATACATCAACCTCAGCGAAAAGCAACATAATTCCTGGCGAGCGAATTTATTTTATTTCTTATAATGTATACTTAACATCAAGGAAATGGTCATTTAGCAAGACGATTAAGAACGCACTGAGTATAAAGTGTGTGTCGGGGAAAAACACTTACCTGCTTCTGTCGAGACAGATACACTTTCCCTGTCCAGCAAGTGTTAGTTAACGCATGCTATGAATTGTATTTTTCATTGAGTTGAACGGTAACAAAGTTGGCCACACAAATCCAAAATGCACAAAGAACTAACGCACCGCGAAAATACAAACTATCTTGGAAGGCATACGAACTGGGCACTGGCAAGCAGTACTATCACGCGTGTGAGATTCCTCTGAAACGTTGACTATTTCCTTGCGTTCGTCCTGCCCTAAGGTCCGCCTCGCCCAGTACTCAGAGAAGGAGAATAACGCCCCCTAGCGCTACAACATTGGGTGGACAAGAGCAAGACGCCGGGGATGCGTACAAAAGTATCCAGCTACACCGCCCTTTCTTCAGTCTTTCGCCTTCAGATGGTGTGTTTTAGAGGGGAACCCTATTATCGTCCTGGGACAAAGCTGAGGTCTGCGTTCGAACTGCGCCCAGCATCCGTGGTCAGAAAAAAACCCCAAAAACAATCCAAGCTTCTTCTCTTTCAGTGCTACACCGATTACCATAAATGCAGTGCACACCTTTCCTGCCTGCACTAATTCATTCATAGACTTCTCTACAGGCAGACATATTTAAACACTTCAAATACCAGAATGCATTTCAGATACCAAAGCAGTCTACACAATTCGCAACATTCAAAGGTCCATTCAAAATGCTCCTCATTCAGAAGAATATTTCACTACAGAAAAATAACACTATATCACTTTACATTTAATCGCATTCACATAGGAGTACACCTACAGGAAAAACCCCTGGAAAAGGCCTACAAGCAAGAGAAAATGATAGGATATTGTGCAATTTGGTTTGGCAAATCTAGACAACAATGACCTCTTGAATTTAATTCACAATCAATGAAAAGATAATGGGTAGTCTTGAAAAAGAACAGCATGTTAGTCATTGTGCCATTGTGCAAGTGTTAGCGCTGAGAAATACCAAATAGAAAATAATGCTACCCTGGCTCTCTAAAGCTATCATTTCCCTTTTGTTCTTTGACAGAGGGTGCTCTCATATCTTTGTCTAACTCAGACAAACAGCGTTTGATGTTTCTGAGATGTGAAATGGCAGTTTATTGTTGTCTTTTTGGGTATGGTCTTATTGTAAAATTGCAATAAATTGTCTAATAAGAAAATCACTTTTCTAGATGCTGTAGGTGCCTCCATGTTTCACTTGGCTGACATTTGTCAATACCTGCAACACCAGATGAGATTACTAAAACTCCCACCTATTCCTAATCTCAAGAAAAATCACCAGGAATTATACATTATAATTCTCGTGGAATAGCATGGTAAGTGATTATAAGGTTAAGGCTTGCTTATACCTGAATACCTGAATCTGAATGGCCAAGACAGGATTTATTCTTCTCCTACAACCTGTACAGAGGAACATTTTATGTATGGCTGTGTGGTTTCTGCAAAAATATCCTGAGCAGTGTTCCAAATTAAAACACATGCCCAATACACCTTTTTCAACAGAACATTCTATTTACAACTGAGAATGCCACATAAGTAACACGTTACAGCAATCTCATTTAACTGTATTTTAGTGTTAGGCTAAGCACAGGACCACAGATAGACTGAATGATACAGACTGTGAGATGAGCCACAAAAATACACTCTGAGCCAAACAGTTCAGTGGTCCACAAACACTGTCTAATACCCCCAACATAAAAATGTGTCATTACACGTTATGATAATGTGAGAACATGACTGTTGTTATGGTTAAATAAAAAATGCATGCTGTGCTCTCGCTTTAGTCTGTCAGCCCCCCCACCCCACACCCCATATAACTGTACTGCTCCCATGGTGACCGTTGTTGGGGAAAATGTTACTCTTCAGCATTTGGGTTACCATGACAACACACTATGTCAGCACTCTGTCAGAAATGAACCAGTAATTGATAGCACTAGTGTGTCCATGACGGCATTCACTTATATCAACCCACATTCAACATAATGAATACGTGTGTACACTTCATTTATAGACTACACTTAATATGTCATTCGATATATACGACATCTCATATATTAATATGATGATATATGAACTTTCTATTAGTCAGGGTGTAAAATGATGATATCAACAGTTATGCACCATTTCACATACACGACACCAATACAATGGGTACTAATCAATTCAACAATCAATGGCAGACAGTGCCTAATGTACACAAAGCTCTAATCATATTGGCCACTTGTGGAAGCGGAAGGGTTTAGGCCAATCAGCCAATCTGGGCTCTTTCTGAAGCCCAGTCCCCTGCAGCAATGTGTGAAGCCGAGGCTGTAACACTCACAGGTTCTCTGTGTCCACTGTGAGTCCTGCTAATTTATTCCGTCCGTTAAAGACTCTGATTTAAAAAAGAAATGTTGGTATCTAGTGCCCAAGCACAGCAGTCAAGGCTAACTGTAAACCTCTCTCTACTTTCTAGCACTGCCTGCATGGTGTCAGCCGTTGAATGTGAAATTATCCCCAACCATCCATGTAGAAACTGAAGATCTTCGAAGTTTCAAATACATTTTTAAATAAAGCTTCCACAGTAACACAGCCAATGAGACAAGATATTCTGAAGAAGACACAATTTGGTTACATACTGAATGAATGCAGGCATCCATAATCAATCTGATGTGATCGGATTGTTCGTCTCGACAGCACTCAAACGGACTGGACAGTTAAACGCTGTCCAGGGTGCTGAAATATTTTCGATACGCTATTGGCTTCGTTAGGATGCGACTGTGCTGTTTAATAACGTGTTCGTGTGCTTAATTTATCATTTACTTCGAGTAAGGAATGACTCGTCATACGAACTGTGAAAAATTCTGTTATTATATTTATATATATATCAAGGCCAGGTGATCATATATCGATTCACGGCGTTGTCGAGAAGAAATTGAAACACATGACTGCACCGTCTCACGTGACGGACTATTGAAGCAAAAGGGAGGATGATCATTAAAACCTCCCTCCACGACATTTTGTATGGGCTCAGGCAAACCATTTCCAAGGATACCGCTGGTGGCGGGGAGTCAGTCGAAAACATGGATTGAATGTGCTACACGCATTGAGAGGAAATGCGTTTCGCTCACTGACACTAAACAGGAGCATCACGATGTTAATCTGAGGAGAGGTAGGTGCTATTGTTTACGATTGTTGCCGTTGCTTTTTATTTTCTTTCTGTGTGTCGTCAACATGCGTAAAGACAAAACCTTTCGTATGAAGTACAGATGGACTGGGAAAGACTAGGGTAATTTTTGCGACGTCAGTGAGCAGCTCAAATATACATCTATTTTATGAATAAGACATGAAGATATGTTGTTGCCATTCAATTTATAATAATGCAATGCAGCATTACCATTAATAATTACCAATGACAATGCTAATAATTGCGGTGACATTGGTTTCAAGCGTTCATCTGAAAGCCTTTAACGTCGATAGGAGACATTAGGGTAAACAAATGAAAAGCATTTTTCTTACAAGACAGTTTTACTGGTCATTACTATTACCAAATTTTAAGTTCTTTGGTATTAACTTGGCGTATGTTATTGTCATTTATGTACGATCACCAGCACAAGGAACCGGTTGAGATGGTAAAAACTCACATTTTAACTGTTTATTGTCCTATTCCCCTATGCTCTGCGTGAAGAATCAGGCGAAACCTGGTTGCATTTAAATAGTTCTTTTTGCCTCTCCTGATTCAAGCACTTTCCACTGTTTTTCTGTCCTGTTGATACTGAAATGTTTTAATTCGAATTAACGCAGCCGTCGGAGATTGGCCATGTACACCTATGTCGTGTTCATTTCAGATGCTCGTGTTTTTCAGACTGGTGTCCCTCGTTGTTGGGTTGTGAGCACTGCTTAACGGTTCTCATGCTACATTGCTGCTTGTCTCATGTGTGTCTCAGGCTAACGATGCCTGGTTGTGTACAGCCCCGAAGCCGTCCCAGGGGTACTGATATCTCAGCCCCTGCGGTCAGACTTAGCGTTTCCGCGTGACAATTTTCTAAGGGGGTCATCGCGCTCAATTAAACATTTATATAACATATATTAATTCATAGCAACCGTCGTCAATGGCTTCATTGAGCTGCTAGGATAAAATGGAACACGTTAGGCCTGTTAAACTCCATTTTTGAATAAGAGTGGAGTCCAGAGGACACAGCAATTCATACACAAATTATTTGGAATGTCCCGAACAGTGCCCGACCTCATTTTAGGAAACCATTCAACAACATATTATGCTGAAGTCCTCAATGAGCCTATTGCCACACAGCTGCTCTTGACGGATCCATTGTTTTATTTATTTATATATATATATTTGTGCGCTGAATACAGATGTAGCCATGCAGACACAAAGAAGGTATTTCTTCCACAGTCAGAGAACACGCAAGACCGAGATGATGTATGGATCCCAGGTACACTCAGAATAAAAGGCTTCTTTGTGGTCACAACCAAAATCTTAAGTGATCTTAAGTGTTGCCGTACAGGACCCACAGAGGTTGCATGAGTCACCCATCGCACAGTACGGCATTTCCATGTGTGACTGATCGACGATGCCGTCTTTGTCTTCTGTGGATGAGTAGTGGCATGCGCGTGGAACCTCTGTCACCTGTGGTCATTGCTAGAAGGGAATCCGTGTCTGCACTTGGGAAATAGCCAGAGCAGCATCTGCGCGGGTTAAGGCTGGACATGCCGGGGGTCTGAACAGCGAGGCTCTCTCCTCTCTGTGACACGCCAGTGCCTCTTTGTTTCGGACTCACAGTCACGCAGTGCAGTCCTGTCCCGCTCTGGGGGGAACAAAGGGACTGACTGCCGGGGCTTTACGGCAACTGGGGCTGAACCTCTCCAGTTCTACATTTTTGCTTTTTTACGAAAGCTGAGTTTTGGGTGGGATAAAAGGGTTTGGTTGGGTAGCGGTCGTACTGCGGAGAGCATCTGTTGTGCAGGTCAGCATTGTGGTTAATTTCTGTAATAATACCCCCTGCCTCACTTTGGAGAGCCTTCAGTCACCGTCTTGGCCCCTGCAGTGTGAAACGGTGGAACGCTTCCTGTGTGTGGAAGGACATCTTTGCGGATGCCACCGTTTCACCTGCTCTGCCACAGCTTCATGACGGGGAAGTTGTGGTGTGCTATTAGAGGTCCAGTATGGCAGGGATGTGAACCTACGTAGCTACGAACCCTGTAGGGTTGTTTAGCGGGACTCAGGGGAAGGAGGATTCCAATCTGGAAAGTTGCCTCCATTTAATTTCTGTCCAGTCCGGTGCATGCAGTGTGCCTGTGTGAACTGTGCGTGTGTCTTCCTCCGACAGCTCAGCTAGTGGTCCACAGTGTGAAAATAAATGTCAACTGACAGCAAACACTTTGGAGGAGAGTGTGTACTTGTCTACAGTCTTCTGCATTCATGGAAACAGGCCAATGCGATTGCACAATAAAAATTCAGAAAAGACAGGATAAGTGAATAAAAAATGTACAAAATGTTCAGACAATTCAGACAGGCCCACATAAGTGCCCGTGTCTTCAAGTCGTGCTTTTAAAATTGGAATTATGTGATTATTCTGTAGTTCTGGCAAGAGTAAAATAGCTCCTTGTAAAACCAGGAGGTGAAAACCATGAATTTGTAATTGTATCAGCAAGTAGCTTATGCAAACAGGGAACTCTTAAACCAATCACGCCTTGATTAAACCCTTAGAAAAGTCAGTCTTTTAGAACTCCAGTGCTTTCAGTCGCCAGTAGTGATTGTTACATCGGCACTAGAATGTTCAGTTAAGAACATTCTAATCGCATACTTGAGATCTCGCACCTTCAAAGGGTTAAACCAATCAGTGGCTGCCGCTGACTCAGGTGAGAACGCCCTGCAGGTGGAGCTGGGAGGAGACTGCGCAAGGTAACCTAGGGACTGTTGACACGTGCCTGCTAAAGTAAACATGAGGCTTCAGATAAGAACAGACACCTCCGCCCCTTCTCCACCCCCGCCTCTAAATGAATATCCTGTAGCAGGCTAAAGCTGTCCATACAGTTTAGCAGCTGGCCTGTTATTCCTCTGTGACAACAACACAGCCTTTTTCACCTCCCTGAAGCTCCCGGGGCTACTGCACCTTCCAAAGACACGCTCCCCACATTATTCATGCAGGAGTACATGTTGCCTTTACATTAATGTCCTCAGGAAACACGGTTATTATAAAACACTGAATAGTGCCTGCCCTGGGCCCCACTTCAACAGCGCACAGGAAGTGACATCTTTATTGTGCACAATAAAAACAGCCTGGGCAACCAGTGGTGCAGACAATATCAAATTATAACGACAGCCAGTAGCCAGAATAAGTTATATTCACTCTTCATAATGTGTGGCTCCAGTCCCAGCTCTGCCAGAAGCACGCTACGCTTCTCACATTTCCTTTGGGGCAAATGATCGTTTATGGAAGGCCTCTCTTAGCCAAAGAGAGTCTCAGTGACACTTCCCTCCCTACATAAAGGCTAAATAAATCAAATTTAAGAAACGGGTAGGCACGGGGCTCACGGAGAAAGGGGAACGCTTCCTCGGAAATGCGGGCGATTAAGACTTCAGTTCCGCGAGAGGAAGAGCACGCTTGACGCGCTCCGAATATCCCCCGCGGAATAAAAAAGGGCCTCCTCTCCCCCCCCCCCCCCCCCGCCCCGCGTGTGAACGTGCTTTTTAATTAATTCATTTTCTCTCAAGTGCCGGTTCGGTCCCCGGGGGGGGGGCTTGGGTGTCTTAATTAAAAAGGAGTCCGGTGTAAACACGCGCCGCTAAGTTACACGCCCATTAAAACCCTCCGCCCGCGGAGCTCGTCCCCTGAAGGCCTTTCTTACGGTAGAGCTTGGAGCTGCGTGCCGCTCGCAGTCCGCGCAACCCAAAAGAGAGGTTTTCATGTAATGGCCTTCATGTGAACAAGACGCCAGACTGCGTAACCACGGGCTACTACAGGTGTCAGCTGAAGGCAGGACACGGGGCCGATTTATGAATCACTGCTCCTCACTGACGTACTCATCTCCACAGTTCCAAGTGGTTTGCCGGGGGTTCAGTAACTGAAACACCTCTTTAAAAGGCATACTATGCAGGATTTCTACCTTGCAGATATTATTAAATAACCATGCTAAGGAATATCTATGATGAACTGTCAATCTTTGTGTTTACTCACTTTTTGCCGAATTTGTGCCCCTTCACCTGTATTTATGATTCTAAAATGTTTTTGCGACGTTTCTTGGCATGACACTCTTTTCTGTGTGGCGAGGGCTGGGCGTGGCTACAGAGCCTGTGATTTTGGAAGACTGGGGGCGGGGCTTCTTTCATTGTAAACACAGGACCACAGCTAAAAAAAATCTACACAGTATGCCTTTAACTTTCTATTTTATCAACAGTCAGGACCTAACTATCCTATTTTTACATTTTCTCTTTAGCTAAAAAGGTTCCCAACAATCTATGGAGTTATGTAAACTGAATAGAATGCAACCAGTGTTCCCATTGAACAGGCAAACCTCTTCATTATTCCGTTGGCCAAATTATGCAATAAATTCTCTAGATAAAAATCTTCAAAGTGCTGCATCTCTTGTTTGCCCTTCATTAGATGGTGCTTCAGGCAGAGATTACTGCGATATTGAGCGAGCACTGAATGCGTTGTTATTTTACACATGTTTGAAGAGAAACCTTTTTTTCTGCTGAGCCTGGCAGTTCCAGAGCAAATGCCACAAGCTGGCCGGGCCTGCAGAGAGAGCTGGTGCTCATAGGGAATAAAGAGTCCTGAAGGTCAAGTGCAAGGCCGCACCATCAGCTCATTCCAGGGGCGTTCCCTACCCCATTGAACTCTGCAGCACAAACTGTGTCAGAGCGTGCTAACCAACCGAAACGCCAATTTAACTCTCGAACGTGTCTTTCCTTATGTCCTACGCAGATTAAAGAAGAACGATGGTCTATGCTCAGACGACGGACAACGTCAAGGCCTCCCTCCTCTCCACGCTGTTCACTCTCCCCGTCTACCCGAACTCCAGCGAGAACTCCACCCTCCCCGCCGGCTCGCCCACGCCGGCCGACTGCAGCCAGGATGGCTCCTCCCCCGGCCCCGCCCCCCTGCAGCGCAACGCCTCGCTCCCGTCCTACGAGCTGGCCCCGGCGGAGATGGTCACCCTCAGCCTGGTCCTGGGGGCGCTGTGGCTGGTCTCCGTCTTCGGCAACGCCCTGGTCTGCCTGGTCATCCACCGCAGCCGCCGCACGCAGTCCACCACCAACTACTTCGTGGTGTCCATGGCGTGCGCGGACCTGCTGCTCAGCCTGGCCTGGGCGCCCTTCGCCCTGCTGCAGGTGGCGTCCGGCCAGTGGCCCCTCAGCGGCTCCGCCTGCCGCGCGGTGCGCTACGTCCAGCACCTGGCGCCCGGCGTGCAGGTCTACGTCCTGCTCTCCATCTGCGTGGACCGCTTCTACACCATCGTCTACCCGCTCAGCTTCAAGGTCTCCCGCGAGAAGGCCAAGCGCATGATCGCGGCCTCCTGGGTGCTGGACGCGGCCTTCGTCTCGCCCTGCCTCTTCTTCTACGGCTCCGGCCCGGCGGGCCACTGCGGCTTCTTCCTGCCGGACACCTGGGACGGCGTGGCGTACGGCATCGCCCACCTGGTGCTGGGCTTCCTCTTCCCCACCGTGCTCATCGTCCTCTTCTACCAGCGGGTGGTCAAGTACATCTGGAGGATCGGCACCGACGGGCGCACCGTGCGGCGGACCATGAACATCGTGCCCAGGACTAAGGTCAAAACCATCAAGATGTTCCTGGCGCTCAACGCCGTGTTCCTCCTGGCCTGGGCGCCCTTCTACGTGGCGCAGCTCTGGCACCCCGGCGACGCCGGCGGGTCCCGGCGGGAGGCGCTGCTCTTCGCCGCCGTCACCTGGATCTCCTTCGGCTCGGCGGCGTCCAAGCCCACGCTCTACTCCATCCACAACGCCAACTTCCGCCGCGGCATGCGGGAGACCTTCTGCATGTCCTCCATGAAGTGCTACCGCAGCAACGCCTACACCATCACCACCAGCTCGCGCATGGCCAAAAAGAACTACGTGGGGATCGTGGAGATCCCCGCCCCGGCCAAGACCACTGTCACCAAAGAGTCCATCTACGACACCTTCGACCGCGAGGCCAAGGAGAAGAAGCTGGCCTGGCCCATCAACACCAACCCGCCAAACACATTTGTGTAAAATAAAAAATAAAGAACCTTTTTTCAAACAGGAAGCAGAAAACGTTAGGCGTCAAATGACGACCGAAGCTTTACCGACTGCACTGTCAGACTTTTCTACTCGACGGGACGCTACGGACGTTCCGTCGTTTCGCAGCGTGCGCCGGGTCGCTCGTCCGCCGGGAATCGGCCCGAATAAAAAAACCAGAGGCCGAGCGTGTCCGGAACGTCAACTGTCTTGAATTTCAGCTGTAAACTCAGAAAACAAAGGGACCTCTGGGTCTGGGTTCACGCTGGTGTACATGAATTTCAAAATCAAAGTCTGTTAAATTGTACTCGTGAGTCCTATAAGTCATGTTGAATTGAAAGCAATCATCATAAATAGTTAAGTGTTATGTGTAACCGCACCATGTGACTCACAAAGTGGGTGGAGCTTTCTTACGTCTGACTGCACCTTTAGTGCAGATCTGATAGGGTGGGGGGAGGGGAATACCAGAGGTCCTGGTTCAAAGACTGCAGGGATGACCGATCATTAGGATTGCGATGTTGTTTGTATTGTTATCATTTCATAGTTATTGCAGGGCAACGGTAGCTGTTCATTGAAAAATAGCTCGACTCATGCGTGAAGGGACCGATATTCTTTGGTGGATAACACTGAAAGCTGTAAATTAGGGTGCCATCTTGAGGCCTTTAAATGTGCAATGCCTAGCAGTCAGGAGAGGGGCTGAATCAGTTGCTCCAGAGAGCTACGATTTGCCCATATCGTCTTCAAGCTGGGCATGCTCAGTGCGAACACGATCTCTTTCCTGTCTTATACCATGGCACAATGTGTCTTAGTCTCACTACTTTACAGTGCAACATTGGTCCCTGTATTGTGGAGCCTAGAATGTTTATTTGGAAAAAGTACAAGCTTGTGGACATTCACGTGTGATTCACATACAACCCCAATGGGTATGTGTGGGACAGCCAAGACCAGCAACAAGCAATCTTTCCTAAACAAAACACACGGCAGGTGTAACCATGTTTTCGTTTTTTTTTATACTTGTCTGACCACAATAAATCGTCATGGTGATCCTGCGTACGACAGTCTACTGTGAGCCCAAAGACGTGACCGAAACTGTAAAACCCACCTGTGGTTGCATCAGCCTCTTACTGTTGAAACGTCGTCTTCTTGTGCCGTTTGCCCCTCGCTGTGTACTTCACCAAACTGCCATCCTGTGGTCTACTGTCAGTGAAACGCGCTTCGTTCCCTCCATCCTTCAGCCAGTGGCGTAACATCGCCAGATGTTCTTCACTGGCATAAAAAAAAGAATAAAGAACTTTATTATGCATCCATACTGTGGCACTCTGTGTGTCTGTATCTGACGTCAGTGCAAAAGTGCCGGATATGACGGTTACAGGAGACTTACTTTTCTTCTGTATCTAAGACCTATTAATCCCCACAATGAATGGCTGCTAGGGGTAATAGCTTATTAGTGATTTACCTGTGCATTCTACAGAACGAACTTTCAAATGAGAATTTTCTAAAATCATCAATCATTCACACACGTATTGAGTGAGGATTTGACAGTTATATTATAAATAAAGAACCAAAGATAACAAATGATGATACTGCCCAATGTTGGAGGTTTTGGCCTCTGAAGCCCTTGTTTAGGACATCTCCATTCCGGCATGCACTGACTCACCCGACTGACAGCTTCAGACTCCACTCCAGAGGCGACTGCAGCACCGTGCCAACCACTGGCGTTGACGAGCAGGTTCTGCTCTGATCCTACGGCCGATTCCGTTGGTTTCAGAGTCGCTGATGTCAGGGAATAAGTCATTTACCATAGGTCTAAATTTTCCATTAGCTAGATTGCTGAACAAAATTTTTTGCCTGTTTGAGACCTCAAATGTGAACTCCTGAATATTAATTAGTGAAGGAACACGCCCTACAACTCAGCCATTCATAAATATTATACTTTGTATAAATTGAATTATTTGGAAAAGATAAACATCCATATTCATACAATACAAATACATACTTGCATATATCATGTCTATATTGTACGATCAGTTTCAAAATCAGACAGTTTAATCCCGTCCAAACCATCCCCTGGTCACGTGTTTCTGCCCGTTTAACAGTGTTGCTGTTTTTCTCAGGGTAATTATCCCATCTCCGCTCACGGCCGAGGCTCTTCACTATTCTCCAGTGAGAGCGGTGCATCAAAACAGGGGAAACAAAAGCCACTCGAACACGCACACAGCAGCACAGCCGGGCCGCGCACATCGCACTAGCCGTTTACGCACAGTGCGGCTGCTCTGGATTTTCTCTACACTAATGGTTGCTCGGGTCTGTTTGATGCCTATTTCAAGAAACAACACTACTATTATAAACACATTAACGAGCGGTGATAACTGGGGCCTAGCACAAACAAAATGCCCCGAACGAGCAGACAATGCTTGCCTACAAAAATTCACTGGACACGTTTCTGTAATTACGCACAAAACCTGATGCGACGTATTCCATATTTGGAAAGATAAATTTAAACGTGTGCCACCTCCAGATTTTGACCCAGGACATGACGGTCCCGAGACACACTGGTGACTAACTTAGTTCAAATATGGGAGACAGCCAAAATGTGGGCGGGACTGCCGCTGTTCCTACCTGCCGCTTGTCTGCTCCATGCGCGGCCGCCTTCCCTGCCTGTTCTGGCGCTTCCTTGCCGCTATCCATTAGACGCCTAAAGGCACGTTTAAATATCTGAAATTAGGAAAAGTAGTCCTCACACTGCTCTAGTCTATTTGCGGCTAGCTATAGGTGCGCACACTGACTGTATTACAGTATAAATACCATCATAACCATTAGCGACTTTAGTTACCAGAACGGTATCAGTGGCAATAATGGCATTCATAACCGGCCGTTAGCCATCTCGTGTTAGTTACATACAAATTCCCACACTTATAATTACTAGAATGTTTGAAACGGTACATAGTGTACTTTCCTTCTACCCCTTATTATAGTGGTAACTAACCGTGTTCCAGGAGATCCTGCAGGTTTAAATTTCAACCGTAATTTGGCGCACCTGATTCTAATTAGCAGCTCAATGCAGATCTCTAGCTGTTGAATGTGGTGCGATTTGTTAGTTCTGTAAACCTACGGCACAGGAGATCTTCAGGAACAGGCTTGGTTACCACTGCTTTATTAAGAGATTGCTACAATCAAAACACTTCATAAGAATTTAAAAACTGCCATTTGGAGGACTATTTCCGAAGAACGTCACATTATAATTTACTTTTTTTTTTCAACCCACAATAAAGTACCATGAGAAGACGTTTTTTAATCTTGTTTTCAAGTATTTCAATAACTAAATTTATTAGCAATTTTCTTTAAGATAATAAAGGAAATGGATGTTGGAAGAAAATAGAAGCCATATCAGAATGTTTTTCTTATTTTGTATTACAGATCTTATTACAACTGGCCCTTAATGTTATGAACATTTTAAAAGAATGAAACAGGAATTATTTTACAGCTACAGAAACAATCAAATTTCCATTCTTATTCACTCAGTTTAATGCAGCTGTTCTCTCGGTGGTTATTTGCAGTATGGCAATATAATAACACATCAGTCCTATAACATTATCTCAAAATAAAACATCACATGTAATTGGATAACCAAACACATAACACAGCCAATAACAGCATGGATTGAATGCATTCCCCTATTTTTGTATGTTTAGCAATAATTCCACTTTTAATATGAGACTATCACTGTGATAGTTTACATTTTACTGTTGACATCCTGTTTGATCACTTACTTCGCCTGCAGACATTGCAATGGCCTTGCCGCTTTAAAATTGGAAATGGAAAATGACACTGAAGTTCTGGCACAGATTTCTCTAGTAGATGGAGTCAAAAGTGAGCACGCTCAGTTCTTGCTTATTCACGATGGGCTGGGTAAATGTACTGACTAATACCAGATTTGAGAAACGAAATCAAAAGCAAGCAGCGTTTACAACAGGCCGTGTATAAGTCTGATTAAACAACTCAACGGACGATTCAATGGAATGTAACTGTAGAACAAATCGTCAACATGATACACTATATATATATATATATATATACATATATATATATTAAACAAATATAACATCTGTTACTTAAAATAGAAATATGTGCAACCGCTACTTTGGTAGCCTTACTGCCACAAATAATTACCTTTTACTTACATAAGGAAGCTTTTTAAGGTTATGTTCATATAAATATGTGCAATAATTGGCAGGCGGGCGGGGTGGGGGGCGTTGGGGGGGGGGTGTTTACATTTTTCCATGACACTTCACAAGTTCTGTCATGATGGCCGTTTCAGTTGGCTTGTCAGCAGTCTGAAAGTCCCTACAGAACGCCAGCCCTACCTTAGGTGGACCCTGCAAGGTTAAACGAGACCACAACCAACAATTTGTGAACACACAACCCTAGAACACTGCTCTAGAATGTTCTCACACCCTGTCTAGAAGAGACTTCAGAGCTGACTGGAGAGAGAGAGAGAGAGAGCTGACTCTCTCAGATGGACTTGTTGTTGCCGTTGGCGCTGGCCAGGCCCTTGGGGCTTTTCGTGGTCTTGCTGGTGCTCTGGCTGGTTTTGTGATCGTCCCCGGTGAGAAGAGCCTTGATTTCTGAAGGGATCTTTCCCTGGTCCATTGCAGAGCACCACTGCTTGTACTGTCAGAGAAATATACACATAAAACAGCATTAGCTTAGCTGAAGAGCATGCCACCGCCAAGAACAAAACCCTCAACTAATGCAAAATGTTCTCAGGACCTTCTGTGATGTAGCAACACCGTGAGATAGCTACACGTTCATTAGAGAACCATGACTGGTGTTGGGCAGTCAGATTAAAACTATTCAGGGAGCCAAACAGCTCTCAGGGTACAAATAACTGTGTATGCCCAACGTGCAAGGATGGCGTTCTATTGAAGGTAAATTTACCCACGGAATCATCTAAAACTGGGCTCGAGGGCCGAGAACTGCTGGTTTTCCACCCTCCATTTGCCAGGGAGTCAGGTGTAAAGACAGTCTGGCCAATCAGTAGCAATAACTACCCGGGAGAAAAGAAAACCAGGGCTGGATTTGGATTCGAGGGCCAGAGCTGATGATCCCTGATCGAAAACCTGCACTTGGGTGGGGTTTAAGACAGTGGGTGGCGTGTAAGGCAGTGGGTGGGGTTTAAGTCAGTGGGCGGGGTTTAAGGTAGTGGGCGGGGCTTCGCAGCCCTGCTGAGCGTGCTCAGTCTGCCCCCGGGCCTACAGTACCATCTCCAGCTCCTCGCGCAGGGCGCAGATGGCCCTCTCCTTGCTGGACACCAGCTCCTCCAGGTACTGGTAGCGCAGCTTCTTGCGGGCGCGGCACTCCCGCGCGCTCTGCCGGCTGCGCTCCAGCTTGGCCTTCAGGTCGATCTTGGCGGGCTTCCGCCCCCGCTTCCCCGGCTTCTTCACCTTCCCGCCAACCACCTGGAAGAAGAAGAGGGAGCGGAGGAGCGTTGGTCTTCTTCAGGTGAGGAGACATTCCAGACACGGGTCGGCGAGACTGACCAGCAGCTTTTACCCTGACTTACTGTGTGAAGTAGAAAATTAGCCACCTGGAATTGACTTGCAGCAGGAATTGGGCATGGCTGCTGCCTTGCTAGACCCACCTAATGTTATTTTTCAGAGCAAAGCACGCACTTCAGTACAGTACATTGTATGTTTAGTACAGTATCCTGTATGTCTTTTGGCCAAGTGAAACCATGTAACCACAAGGCTGCCTTTTTAACTGGCCCTTTTCCTTTGTAGCCACTCTTTTGGATGCTTTGTTCATCTTGTTGGGATTCATGGTATATGTTAACCGCTGCTGTGGTCAGCTCCATGATGTCAGCACATAATTCATGCAGAGGATGAACCTGACATCTTGTATTCAAGTGTACGTGGAGCTGAGCTCAGCCACTAGCAGGAGCAACACAACAACCTCAGGACATGCAAATAAGTATCAAAGCTACAACATATGCAAAAACAATAAAATTAGATATATCAGGTTAAAATGATTTGTAAATAATTGTGGCCAAAGATGGGTAAGCATTGAGCACCCATCTCCTAAATGGTCAGAAATTCAGGTTCAGAAACTACACTCTAACCATTTCTACCATGGTCAAACAATTATGGTAATAAAACTGTGATTCAACAGATTATTAATTTGAAATGTAATTACTCCTAGGTCCACAACGAAGAACGACTTACTGTTAGCTAATTTCTGGAAATGCGAAAACGTTAAAGTTAACTAACAAATACCCGAAATCGCTACATTTTACATCATTCTAGCTAGACTAGATGCATAGACTACTGTAAGTGACTTATGTCACTGACATTATGTTTTGTAACATGCGATAAACGAAAACAAGACTGTAGCTATCTGAATAGTAGTCTAGCCTAACCGTTAGAGTTTACCTTAAACGATGAGCTAAAAAGTAATTTCACTTTCAGTAAGAAACCATATATAATTGCAGTATGTTACAGCCAGCTGTATGTCTAGAAAAATCTATTGAGCCAGCTTGAAGCATGCTACTACTAGCTAGCTTGCTGTCTTACCTTGCTGTCATCCATTTTGAACAGGTCAAGTAATGCAAATACCTAGTTAGTTAGCTAGCAAATCAACGAGACAAAAAAACTTAATAGTTCGTCCGAAAATAATGATAATAACAATATCACGCGCTAACAACAAAGTAATTGCGTTAATTTATATCATCCGACAATTCTTCATAGCAGCATGAGCTCTTCCCAATGTTTTTAGCACCAAGCCATCTAGCTAGCTGACATCTTCGTCATTTCCTGTTATTGAGTTACGTCAGAAATGAAAGTTACTCTTTTCTTGGGCTGAGGGTGCCATCTTGTGGCCTTTTGATGTAAGCACTGGAACATTTCGAAAATCCCTCAACTGTGCTACAATTGAGACCGAAGATACCAGGTGAGTTGAGTTGAATAAGAAAATAAGAAAATCCATCTGTAAACCGGCCTTTTAAAATTTTTCATTGCTCACATTTACTTTCTGATATCAGGGCAATAGCTATTTTCCTTTTGTTCCGTTGACTGTACCAGAAGTGTCTCCTTTGCCAAGAATATAAAAATAAAAATACATTACACTGCTAACAGACTATACAACAAACAGCAATGCTCATCAGTAGAAAGTTGAAAGAATTAAAAAAAAAAATGTTGCAACATACAAAACAAAATGTGTTCTAATGTTCAACAAGTTAAAAACTGAACATACAGGATGTGCTTTAGTCACACTCAGGAACAGGATGAAATCATGAGTGACTCACCACTCTTGGCTTAAAATGCTTGCCTGACAGAAGAGGCTCATGGGAATGTTTCTCTCTCCCCCTCTCTCTCTCTGGCCTCTTCTCTAACGGCCTCATGCGCAGTGACAGCAGTCAGCAGCCTGTCATATCCCAGCTAAAGCCAGAGATGAACAAGGAGAAGACAGCAGCCCTGAGAGGACTGTCACTAGCACGCATCACTCTTTCATTCTGCAGCCCACGCACCACGCAGCCCGTACCCTGCATCTGACCGCTCTTGAATAAGCAATGACTGTCTCCAGGCTCCAGAGCAGAAAAAACATCATTTGCGAAGCAGATTTTTTCAGCTGTTCCCCAAAACCGCCACTGGAGGAGGCTCATGTAACGCTTTAAATCGGGGCTGCACAACCCTGTTCCTGGAGATCTGCTGTCCTGTAGGTTTTCATTCCAGCCCTAATACAGCCACACCTCATTCGACAGCTGGAGATCTGTAAATTTGTAGAATCAGGCGTACCAAAATTAGGGTTGAAACGAAAACCTACAGGACAACAGACCTCCAGGAGCAGGTTTGGGCAGCCATGTTTTAAATCCTTTAACTCTTCTCTCTGCGAGAGAAGAGTATGGGAGCAGGGGTCTGTTGGCAAGCTCTCTGAATAGTAGAAAGACTGGCGGCTGTTAACACCCCTAGTAACGTCAAGAACGCACAGCAGGACGGTGAGCTGCCTTCACCTGTACGGCTGCATCTTTTCCACGACAGTAAACAACGCAGCGATGAAGGCTGCACAGGTGCATGACATAACTGAGCGCGCATGGACCACGTGCTGAAAGGTTTGGCGTTGAACACCTGCGATGTTCGCTCTTGGTTTCCTTAAAGGTTGACATTTTTAGAAGTGGTGTTTCATATTCAACCTTGCATTTCAAGTTTTCGCAGAAGTGCAAGCCATCCCCTCTCCACTTCTATCTCTCCATCTCTTCACCATCTCCACCATTTCTTTCTCCCCCTGCTCTCTGCCCCAATCAGAAACAGCGGTGTATATCAGCAGGAGAAACACTGTAAAACAGAGAGCAGGGCAAGAGGCAGGGCCACATTTTAAATGGAGGGTGCAGGCCAGAGCCAGAGTTTATTTTATGTACGATACGTTTAAGGGCACCCTTCAGGATATTAGAACTGGTGCTACCAAGGGGCCAGTATGTTCTGTAATGGGTGGTGCAATAATATTTGCAGATGTCTTTGGCAACTTTTTATTTTTATTTTATTTGTCTTGATAATGTTGATGTTATGATTTGTATGTTCTTGCTGGGTTGGGTTTGTATGTCGTGCCCTGACACCAGTTAAATAAAGGGAGGAGTTAACCTTCAAACAATCCCCCGCCCTCTGCACCTTGTCACATCTCAGTGGTTACTGTGACGTGCGTTTCTTCAGCAGAACAGAAGCTCAGAATAGACGCTCAGCGTCTGAGAGAGTTAACGCTGTTGCTGCTGTACAAAACGCTGCATTTTAAGTGTGAGAGGGAGAGACAGCTGCACTGATCTGTGAACAGCGAGCAGCTCTGCTGATGAGCAGACCTCGAAGTTCCATTATGGGTGTGTTATCTGTGAGGCTCAAGACCAGGGTCACACACACCTGCCTCTCCACTCGCTCCCTCCACAGCCACCACGACAGCCTGGTCTCCTGGGACACTAAGCCACCAAGGCCACAGCACAAAGAGCACAGGCCCTTCTCAAAAGATTCTCTTATGTCCTGCGTCTCCATAATGCCTGACACCAAAATCATCCCGAGTCTCTGGGAAAGTGAGTCCTTTTTTTGCACCCCCTGCTCAGGGTGATGCAGTACTTTTTAGGAGTTAAAATAGTGACATTTTAGCTGGTAGCTGGCTTTAAAGACATGGTCTGAATGGGTGAATTTGCATCTGCTACCAGATAAAATGGGGGCAGAGTAGAGAGACATAGCGAATCAGGTCCCGTAGCGGTCGAAAGAGTCATTTTTATGAATGACATGGTGAATCGGATCCTTTTACAGCTGACACCGACAAGGTACGAGAATGAATCTAAAGCAGAATGAGTCATTTTCTCATGTTTATGTTTTTTTAAAATAAATCTTACTGCATCAGAAAACAGGATGCTGTCAAGTCAAGCCAGAATCGACTTTGTCCTTGTATTTTTTTAATCCTTGCTTGTCAATGATCACTGAGAGTTAGTAGAGGATTTCCATGGTAGCTTGCAATCCCATGGCAGACGAAACGGTGACAGTTGTATCTGTCCTCTTCTGAGGAAATGTTGGTCTACGACAGCAGTCTACAGGATAAAGGTATGTCTGATGGCTGACTACAGTAGAAACAATATTCTGTAATCACGTTGACATTTGAACCATGAAGCTTTGCCGGTATTTCATACTTTAAAAAAACTCAAAGCAGCGCAGGAAAAATGGAGCCCATTTTGGCTCCATAGTGCACATCCATCTTAATGGAAGTAAGTAAAGGGGAAACGTGAAAACGTGCGCATCAATCACCAGTAAGTGGATTGGCTGAGGGGGCTGATTGACAGACGAAGCACCTCTCCCCCTTGTCAGTAATAGAAGCCCTGAAAGGCGGGCTAATGGACAAGGAGGAGTGGCTCCATAATTTTAAAAAAGGACAAGCAAATAACCGCCAAAGTGAGCTCTTACATCTGAAGGGCTATGCCTCTCTCACGGAGCATAATGAAACTGTTCTCAATGCTTCCACGGTCCCAGGCTGACAGATTCACCTTGACCTTTCGTTCTATTGTGCCTGTGCTAAACTCCTGACTTCCTTCGCACGGCCTGCCTCAGCACAGGTTCATTTTCATGCAGTGTTGAGCGTTGCTGGTAGAAAGTGGATAACAAGCGCGCTATAAATACCCACGTGCAGAGGTGTGAACGTTAGGGCATCTGTATAACCCCACAGAGCCGGGCTGTGAGACAGAAAAGACAGGCAGTTACTTCTAAGAACAAGGTCATCAGCTGGGATTAGAAGATTCTTTTTAAAAATGTATAACATTAATAAAACTCAATTATGTATCATTATTGCTGTTGTTGTTGGTATTATTATTATTATTATTATTATTATTATTATTATTATTATTATTATTATTATTATTATGTATAGCTCTCAATCTGCCAGTGTATATATAATTGCAGTTATAATCAACAGTTATAATTGTCATTGAAACATGACAAAGTTATGCCAATCCAGCTGTTTTGAAAAACAAGTGTAAATGTTTGTGACCTCATGAAAACTGGCCTGTTCTTCAAAGTGCATGCAAACCAAGGAATATCAACAGGAAAACTAGATCCGGTGTCACTGAAAGGGAAAAACGTATCTCACCAAAGGTGTTCACTTCCACCTGCGGAAGAGGCTTCTGCTCAGATCCGGTGACTGGCCCAGATGTCAGAGCCCAAATCTCTTAATCCCCAGATTAACTGTGGAGAGACAGGAGGCGTAGAATGATAAGGACGTCATCTTTACATGTGTGCAATCACAGGCCAAGGGGAAGAACACCCCTTACTACAAAAAAGAAAGAAGGAAACAACACATACACAAGCACACACACACACCCACACGCACGCACACAAACACACGCACGCACCTACACACACAACACACAAACCAATTCGCACACATACACACACACACATGCACACATACAGCACACCATGCAAACGCATGCACAGACACATGCATGGACAAGCATAGGAGCATGAACACACACACACACACACGCATACACACACACACACACACGCACATCTTCAGACTCAGGCGAGGGCTGTTGGTTGTCGCAGCACAGAGTCCTGGGTGTGCATTTCCCATTCTTTTGCAAGCCAGATTGAGCGGATTGGCGGCAGGTGTCTGAATCAGTGCGAACACGCTGCAGGCCCTCCAAGCGGAAATCAAATGGAGCCACAATGGCTGTCAGCTCAGGAAATTGCACCGACTCCAGGGGAAATCACAGCATCAGAAATGCAAAGACGCAATAGCGGCTCCGGCCCGCCAGCGGCAGAGGACCCGGGAACTTTCTCAGCGCTCAGAACAACGTTATCTGTGCGGCTCTCTGAATGGCCGAATGGCCGTCTCACGTTCAATCACATTTCCATAACATTAGTCAGCGCGGGAACCTTCTCAAGCCCGATCTTGTTTTCGAAATCATCCACGTCAAAGCGTTGTTTAAGATGACGGCTAAACAAATGTGTTCACGTGTAAGAATTTGCTCGAGCTTCACGTTGAACGCAGCTAAATGAATATTTTATGTGAAAACCCTACGCTGATATTCTGATATCGGAACAGCAAACGGTATGTCAACCTGTCAACAATGCAAACGTCATGATGGATGAACTTCCAGTTCCTCAACATCAACAGCATCTTTCCAGAAGCAGGAGGAATGGCATGATTTATTTGTACGCACATAATGCACATCCTGATGTATCGTGTAACCAGTAGGGAAACAAATATAAACCTGGAAAAACAATTTGACTTCTCGCATTTTAGATTTATACATGGTCATTAATTCAACAACTGAAATATGCATGAGAAAATTTAACAGGAAAGATGAAATGTTAAAGAAAAGAAGAATAACAAGGAAGCGGATTTGTAATGTTTGCTGACTGTGATCCCCGCCAAGCCCCAAGGCAGGGTCCGAAGGCAGCGGTGTGGGAGTTACTGTGCCTCTCTCAGCACGCGTGCGAGCCCCCATTACTCCTCCCGCTCGGCGATTAGGCCAGGCGCCGCCGAACACTCCGGCCTAATGAAAGAGGTGACTTATGGGACGGGGGGAGCGGCCCCTCCCTCCATCAGCGCTCACCCTCCGCATGTTTTACCTCCTCCTCCTGCCGCGGAACGGTGGCTCCCGGGAGGGGGGGGGGGGGGGGCGGTGAGCGGGAGCATTGCAGTGTGGCCCGCCTCCCCTTTCTCACCCTTTAAGGAGTGATGTCACAAGTGTGTGATTAGAATGCTCTTAACTGAACATTCTAACGCTGATGTCACAGTCACTACTGGTAACTCAAAGCAGTGGAGTTTTAGAACACTGACATAGGATTTTAAAAATACCCTAACTTCTTCTATATAACCTGCTTGGGACAGAAGCTTCTACCAAGAAAGTATCCACAAGTTTTTTAAAGATAGTGCCACAGATTGATTTATTTGACCTTTTAAAATCAGAATTTAAAAAAAGAAATTTAAAGAAGCATCTCACACAGCTTCCTCAGAGGCAGGCTTTTCAGAAAAAGATCTTTGTGTTCTGCTGTGTTAGATAAGGGGATATACATGTCTTATTAGTCCATGGCAGTCAAGCGGCTTTGGATTGGCTTTAAATACAAAGCTCAAGCGAGGATGTAAGCAATGTTAAATCTTTGTGTTTTGCATATTAAACACCCTTCAGTTGCTAAGGTAACCTTGACATTCTAGTGGTATACATACAGATTGTGTAATTTTATTAAACTACCATAAACTGCACAATCTATTTCTAATATGTAACTTTACTTGCAAATACACACACACACACACACACACACACACACACACACACAGAACTCAGTTTCAGTTGAATCCAATTACATTTTGGCCATCCCAATGTCACAGTGTCTTCTGAGGCCCAAACTGTGAGACAGACATGATCTTCTCCAGTGAACTCCGGTAGCTCGAAATTTCATTAGTAAAAGTACCCAGACTAAAGTGAGGTCAAGGTAGAGGGCTCATTTGTCTTCTTTAAATGGGTTTGTCAATACTTGCAAATAAATCTTTGGAGGCATCTAATAAAATTATTTGAGTCTTTATAATGGCTTTAATGAAATATATCCAATAATATTTATGGCCATCGGTGTCCTGTGTAGAATGCCTTTTTCGGTATCGTATTTGGTTGTTGATGCTTTAATGTGTGTAGTTAGTCATTTTCAGAAGGGTGTTTATGGTAAAAACCCAGCGCCAGGACAAAGACTTAAAATCACCATAAGAGACGCCTCACTGGAAGTCATAATTCGCCCTCGCCTTTCGCCATCAAGGCCGTTTATTCCCCCCAGAAGGTCGTTGGGTTTACATTTTATTTCAAGCAAATCCCACTCGGGACTTTGTGCCACATCAGAAGCTGTTCACAGAAAATCACTATCTTAAATCCACAGACAGCTTGCCGCATCGCTTGGAGTCATTTTAGCACCGTTTTAACATGCTTAACTCTACAAGCAATCTTTTCCGTCCAGCCAAGGTCTTTTGGAAATTAGATTTCAGTAATAGGAAAATAAACGCAAGCGTCACACATTTTGAGGAACTGTTTAGTCAGAGATTTACATGTTGATAATGAAAACCAAGAGGACACATTCCCAGTCACGTACACTATATAACCAAAAGTATTTAGACACCCTTTGCTCTGGGGCTGTTTTTCATGGTTTGGGCTAGTTCCCTTAGTTCCAGGGAAGGAAATCTTAATGCAACATTGTACACATTCCAGATGATTGATTGTGTGTTTCAACAACAGTTTGCCCTTTTCCTTGTTACACACAAAAAAAAAAAAAAAAAACTCAATAAATCACAGCTTGCAATTCATCAACAGTAAAAGCCAGCCTTTAAAACTTAGAGAGTTTTGACAGGGTCACCATCAGGATTAGTAATTATCCTTCATTTTTGTGGCCCAAATGATTCTGTTCTTATTAGCACTCATCAGACTGAGAGCCCAACGTTTAGAGATAAAGAGCATCATTAATTCACTGCATTCAGGAGAAATATACACCGGATAAATACAAGAGTGCAAACACGAGCTTATACTCAGAAGATTTTAATTTAATCTTTATTCACATGGTAGATTGACTGAGCGCACGTGCTCATTTACGACAATGCCTGGTTAATTCTGTCCCCCCCCACCTAACCCGCATGTCTCTGGGAAGACGGCAAAGTTTTATTTATTTTTCTTTTCAGGGGAAAGAGTCTTCCCCCCCCCCCCTCCCCCCCCCCCCGTATCTCGCACACAGCACAGCCCATTAAGGCAGTGATTGTGTTTAATGTTGTACATAATTCTGAGATTAATGGATCATTTACCCTTTTGGCATTTGGATATCCACGCTAGCTGAAGCATGATGCCCTGCCAGTTTATTGCTGCCTTTGGCTTCCTGAATAGCGGGAAAGAATCAAACTGAGTGGGTTGAAGTACGATGCTGGTAGCATGACAGCCCCAAAGCACAATCTAGTAAAATGACTTCTGAAAGAAATCTGCCATGTCAAACATGTAACATTAAATCACGTTACATTACAGCCATTTAGCAGACGCTCTAATCCACAGCGACTTACACGACGTTCACATGCCATTCACACTGCATCCATTCATACAGCTGGATATATGCTGAAGCAATGCAGGTTAACAGCTGTGCCCTACGACCGTTGAACCTTCTGTATGACCAGTTCCCCACCCATCATACTGCACCATCGCCCTGAAGCACAAATGTCCTGTTGGGTGGCAATGAACCAAGCTGAAAAGTACCGACACCTGAACATGTAAACTACTGAACCCCCCCTGGTTTGTATAGCCTGCAGAAGCCACATGACTTCCAGCTATCTTTACGTTCCTGCTGGTCATGCCGCCTTCGTA